>CAUYUJ010009224.1:439766-479766 GCA_963575745.1 Prorocentrum cordatum
GAGGTGCCGAAAACAAAAAAAGGCTCTGAAAACCAGCGAGGCGCCGAAGACCAAAGAGGCGCCGACAACCAAAAGAGCGCCGAAAACCAGAACAGCATCGAAAACCAAAAGGGCACCGAAAACGAAAAAGCACCGAAACGCAAAAATGCGCCAAAAAACAAAAGGTCGCCGAACTTGAAAAGAACGCCGGAAACCAAAGAGGCGCCGAAAACCAAAAAGCGCTGACAACCAAAGGGCAAGCACCCGTGATGTTGGGACCGGGGCAACACCAGCAATCACTCTTATATCATGCCTCCTCCGCCGCTGCACCGCCCTTCTCAGCAATTTTGCTACCTCTATGTTCTTTCTCTCCCAACTCATCCCGCGACACCCACCAAGTTGTTGGAAGACCAAGGCATGCTTGGACGGCCAACCAGCCCACGCCCGGCGGCGCCGACCGCCACACCACGCGCATGCTGGGGCGAAGTCGGGAACCTGTGGTCCCCATCCGACGTATCGTTGATCCGGAGCCCGCGATCCGCCCTGGGCTGTCTGCCTCTCTTTGTTTCGTTGTTCCTGATTCCATCTCGCGTCGTGCTCCACACTGGCTACCCCGTCTTCCATGCCCTTTGGTTTCCCCTTTGGGGTTACGCCTCCTAGCTCATCCCGGCACCCCTGTCAATCTACCTGGGACACGATCTCCTCCTATTTGCATACCTGGTACCCGCCTGGCCCCCCCATTCCGTCGAGGGATGGATATCCACCCGTTATCGAATCCTTCTCATCCCCACCCCTAATCTCCAGTTCCACTCCATCTTCCCTCCACCGTGCCCCATCCTGGTCGGCTCTTGGCAACCACGCGACCCACTGCTGAATTCGAGGGCTCACCCCCCATTCTGCTGACCAGATTCCCGCACTTGCTCCCATCATTATCCCTTTGTCCTATCTCCTTTTCTCGCCCCAGCCCTTCGCTGAAGATACCAGCGCACTCAATACCACTCTCCATTACTCCACCTGCTTATTAGAACCGCCAGCGCGCTTTGGCGGCCGACCAAGCACCCGCATCCACATGCGGGACGCCCTCACCCGCACGCGCCTCCCGGCTATGGCGAGGTGAAACAAACCTCCATGAGGGGACAATTCCTGGCCCAATTCCTGGCCCCTGGGGCACCCACTCACGCTTTCTTCATATCAACAGACACGCACACCTTTTCAATACCTATACGACCACCCTTCGGGTGATAAGGAGGTTCGGGGGGGGGGAGGAACCAACGTCTCACTCGATCGGTCTCACTATCAATCTCACTATCGATCTCAGTATCGGTCTCGCTCGATCGATCTCCCTCGATCGATCTCACAATCGATCTCACTCGATCTATCTCACAATTGATCTGACTATCGATCTCACAATCGATCTCACAATCGATCTGACAATCGATATCACGTTCGGTCTCACTATCGATCTCACTATCGATATCACAACCGCTCTCACAATCAACGTCATCATCATCATCAACAACAACATCAACATCAACATCATCATCACCAACATCATCATAATCGGGACACCGTCCTCATCATCAACACCAACATCATCATCATCACGGTCATCAACATCACCGGGACACCACCATCATCATCATCATCATCATCATCATCATCACCATCATCACAATCATCATCATCAGCATCATCATCAGCAACATCGGGACACAGTCATCGTCATCATCATCATCAGCAGCAGCATCATCATCGGGACACCATCATGATCACCATCGTTATCATCATCATCATCATCATCAGCATCATCATCATCATACTCATCATCATCATCATCATCATCATCATCATCATCATCGGGACACCATCATCATCTCATCCTCATCATCGACATCATCATCAACATCATCAACATCATCATCCGCATCATCATCGTCATCATCTGGGCACCATCATCATCATTACCAACATCAGCATCAACATCATCATCATCACAATCATCATCATCACCATCGGGACGACATCATCATCAACATCATCATCACCATCATAATAATCATCATCATCGGGACGCCATAATCATCATCAACCTCATCGTCATCAACATCATCATCATCGGGACACAATCATAATCAGCATCATCAACATCAACATCATCATACTCATCATCATCGGGACACCATCATCGTCATCATCATGATCATCAACATAATCATCATGATCATCATCATCCTCATCATCGGGACACCATCAGACTCATCATCTTCATCGTCATCATCATCATCAGCAGCAGCATCATCATCATCGGGACACCATCATCCTCATATCATCATCATCATCGTCATCATCATCAGCAGCATCATCATCATCAGCATCACCATCATCAGTATCATCATCATCATCATCTCATCTCATCATCATCATCATCATCATCATCATCATCATCATCATCATCATCATCATCATCATCGCGGGACACCGCGGGACACCGGCGGGACACCGCGGGGCACCGCGGGACACCGCGGGACACCGCGGGACACCGGCGGGACACCGCGGGCCACCGGCCGCCCGGAAGGGAGTCATTTGGTCCGGCCGCGCCTCAGCCACACGGGACTTTCGCGGGACACCGGCGGGACACCGCGGGCCACCGGCCGCCCGGAAGGGAGACATTTGGTCCGGCCGCGCCTCAGCCACAGGAGACTTTTTCTCGCCCGCCCGCGCAGCTTCGCCTCGCCCGCCCGCACGGCACGCACGAACACGAAACCGAAATCGATTTCCCGGTAGGGGGGCTCTCCATTCCACTTCGATCTCACCACCTCACCTCCGACTGTTTTTTCCTCATGATAGGGACCAGCCACCCGCAAGGCTGTGCAATGCGCCAGTATCCTCCTCCTCATCCTCCTCAGCCTCCCTCCTCCTTGTCCTCTTCATCATCCTTCTCCTCCTCCTCCTCCTCCGCCTCCGCCTCCTCCTGCTCCTCTTCGTCCTCCTCACTACTACTACTACTACTACTACTACTACTACTATTACTACTACTACTACTACTACTACTACTACTACTACTACTATTACTACTACTACTACTACTACTACTACTACTACTACTGCTACTACTACTACTACTACGACTGAAACTACGACTACGACTACGACTACGACTACGACTACGACTACTACTACTACTACTACTACTACTACTACTACTACTACTACTACTACTACTACTACTACTACTACTACTACTACTACTACTACTACTACTACTACTACTACTACTACTACTACTACTACTACTACTACTACTACTACTACTACTACTACTACTACTACTACTACTACTACTACTACTACTACTACTACTACTACTACTACTACTACTACTACTACTACTACTACTACTACTACTACTACTACTACTACTACTACTACTACTACTACTACTACTACTACTACTACTACTACTACTATTACTACTACTACTACTACTACTACTACACCGCCATCATTACCACCATCACCACCATCAGCATCACCACCATCAGCAGCATCAGCGACAGCATCAGCAGCAGCATCAGTACCCTCAGCATCCTCATCATCAGACTCCTCATAATCATCATCACCACCATCACCCTCATCATACTCATCCTCATCATCAGCATCGCCGTAATCAGATTCACCATCTTCATCATAAAGAGCATCATCACCAAAAACATCGCCATCGACATCGCCATCGTCACCGTCATCAACATCGTAATCGTCGTCGTCACCGTCATCGGCACCATCAGAATTGTCATACTAATCATAATCCGAATTTCCAACACCATCATCGACGTCATCGTCACTATCATCATCAGGTTCACCAGAATCAGCATCACCATCATCATGACCATCTTCATCATCAGCACCATCATCACCATCCTCGTCATTATCATCATCGCCGAAAACACCACCATCGTCATCGTCATCGCCATCGTCATCGTCATCGTCATCAGCGTCGACACCGTCATCGTCATCATCATAGTCGCCATACTAATCATACTCACCATGAGCTTCATCAGCACCATCACCGTCATCGTCATCACCATCACCATCACCATAATCATCATCCGTATCATCACCACCATCGTCATAAGCATCATCATTAACATCGTCATCATCACCATCATCATCAGCATCGTCACCGGCATCGTAATCGTCATCGTCATCGTCAGCGTCATCACGACCAACACCATCACCATCGCCATCACCATCACCATCATCATTGTCATCAGTATCATCATCGTCACCATCGTCAACAGTATAGACATCGCAATCGTTATTGCCATCGTCGTCATCATCATATACGTCATCGTCGTCATCGTCATCGTCCTCGCCATCATCGTTCGCAGATGCATCGTCATCGTCATCGTCATAAACATCACCACCATCACCGCCGTCGTCATCACCAACATCGTCAGCGTCAGCATCGTCATCGTCGTCATCATCACCACCATCAATATAATTACCACCAGCATCATCACCACTTTCATCATCATCATCATCATCATCATCATCATCATAATCAGCATGAGCAGCATCGCCATCATCGTCACCATCATCAGCACCATCACCATCACCATCATCAACGACAACATCATCATCCTCATCCTCATCATCATCAGCATTCTCATCATCGTCAACAGGATCATCATTAGCATCGTCATCATCAGCAGCATCTGCATTCCTTTCTTGACCTGGACCCCTACAGACCCGGCAGGGTGGACCCTGCATTCTCGCATGCCCCACCCCCGGGTCCTCCCTCCACCTCCTCGGTTGGTGCACTGCGCTGGTTTCCTATGATGCACCAGTTGTCGCGATGTCTGTGTGCCGTGCTGGCGGACCATGGCTGGTGCACATCGAAAGTACAAAAGCTACTGTTTGAAGTCCACGCAGAAAATCATTCTTATATGGGGATGTGGGCATCAAGAATTTGGAAGACTAGGCACTGAAGGCCTCGGCATGTTCGTCGCGTGTCGCCCGCGGGTCCACGGACAACTTGCAGCAACACCGCCCAGCAAGCCTTCGTAGGATACCAAAGATTGCCAACAGGGTCAAAGGGCTGAGGACGACGCCAATGCAAACTGAGATGTCGCAGGCTTATGTAAAACAAGCCCATCGCAAACAACACGAAAACACCCCCGAAACACCCAAATCTTGCGATCGCAGCCAATGGCGGAGGCAGCCTGCCACAACAAGCCGTCGATGAATGGAAGGGCGCATGCACAGGCGCAAGGGGTGGAACACCGAGACCCGAAACGTCAACCCTTGCTGATGACGTTGGCCCCTTGAGGAGCTCTCAAAACCATCCCTGGTTTCTCGCAGCGGGTCGCTCCTCGATTGTCCTGGAGACCGACAAGATCCCCCAGGCCTCGTCCCGGGACCCTCGAAACGCCACCCGTTAGCCGAAAAACCCTGACGCGGTCTGTTTCGCAACGCCTGGAGATCTGACTGGGCCTGTAGTGCCTCCCTGCCGCTGGAGGGGCGGGCAACAAAAAATCCTCCTCCTCCGAAACTAATTACCCATCGACCTCTCCAGGGATGCGCTGCGACCAGGATATTCGAAGCGAATCCTGGCGTGCCCTCAAGATACAAGACGCTGAAGCCACTCCCTCCTCTCCAGCCTTCTCCCTAAGTGGCTTAGGGCTGGTGACACTGGAGTCAGTCAAGCAGACGCTGCCAGACACGCCCCATCTGTCTTCGCCGCTGGGGGGGGAGCTACACAGGTACACGCAAAAACGCGGGAGGGGGGGGGGGGCACCCCGAGGCCAGAGACGGGAACGAGAGGAGGCTCCTCCTCCTCATCCTCCTCCTCCGCCTCCTTCTCTTTCTCCTCCTCTTCCTCCTCCTCCCTGCCCCCCCCTTCGGCTGGATGCGCGCCCCATCCTCCCCTCCCCAAGTCACCCCCGCCCGACGGGCTCGGCCTGCGCACCACCAGGAGGAAGCGGTCCTGGCCGCGGAACCGCGCCAGGCAGGCCGGGAGCTCAGAGAAGGGGGGGGGGCCAGCCAGGTGCGCTCGCGTCATATCTGACCTCCTACCCCTCCCTCCCATCCCTTACGTACCATTGCGTAAATCCCCTCTCTATTCGCAGTCGGATGTCGAAGAGGACAACGATCCCCAAACTGCGCGCGATGCATAGCATGGCCTTACATGGCCCAGCAGCGATCCCCAAACTGCACGCGATGGCGCAGGAGAGCACGGCAGAGCGTAGCATAGTATTGCAAAGCATGGTGGCAGGGAGAGACACAGTGAAGAGCGTTATGGAAAAGGTGGCCAACGCAGGGGGGGTAAGATCGACCTGCGATCGACGGTACATCGCCGATCGATCGGCGATAGGCCCCCGATAACGAGTCCGCACGGTCCTGGGCGGGAAGGGCTATCGGGCCCCTATCGGAGATGAATGGGCGATCGGGGGTCGATGCATGCCCCACTGAGCTTATCCTCACCTGACGTTGCCCCTGAGGAGAGAGGGAAAGGGACAGGGTCACAGGGCAACTCCTAGGAGGTCTCAACGGACACGACCAGGAGCAGTCACGCAAGACGTCGGGGGATCTGCTGGGCGAAGACCGGTGAGCTGCTGGCCAGACTGACCCAGATTCCTTGAGGCCCAATGAGACATGATTAGCACCAACCACATGAAAAAACCGATGGCCCGATGACAAGTTAAGTCTCCCAAAAGGTGTTTCCTACGGTGGCGGCGGCGGCGCGGCATGCCTTGCAAGCTGGTAGCGTGTCGCTCCGCTCCGCGGTGGCGGGAGGCTGGGAAGAGTTCGGGACGTTGACGCCTGGGGGCTGGGACGTGGGTAGGGTGTCGCGCCGAAGCGTGGTGGGCCAGAACCGGCGGCGCGATACGCTGAGCAATTCTTCCTGACCGTCAGACAACGGGGCGGGGCGGGAAAATGAGCAGCATCAGGAGGGATCCGCGCGGGTTGGCCTCGCGACAGCTGCCCACAGACAGCTCCATGGGGCTAGGAGCCTCCGACAGTCCGATGTCCCGACGTTTTTTGGGTGGCACGCGGGGCTCCAGAGGTCTCGGCCTCGCTCTCCGTCGAAGGCGGGGCAGAAACGTCCGCCACCGAGAACCCTTCGAGATCAGGACCGACCCCTGGGCAGTGACACGACCGAGCTCCACCCAGTACCGGACGACGCTCGGGCGTGCCACCGCCCAGGGCTGATGGGTTTTGGTGGCCGTGATCACTGTGTCCCCTCTGCTCTCGAGTGGGCTTCGCACCGTGGGTCGTTTCTGCAGGTCTCAAGGTGTGCGCCCAAAACGCATGACAAACTGCTGCTTGCCCGGGGCGCCCGAGGTGGGCTAGGCGGGGCGGGGCTGGGGACAGAGATGGGGCCCAATGCCCTCGACCGCTGACGCCATCGAGACCCCAGCCTCGACCCGGGGATGCTGGTGCGCTAGAAGCGGGAGGCGGGCCCGAAAAGGGTTCAGGAAGGGAACGAAGGGGAGAGGGCAGAGGGAGCAAGGGGGACCTGACAGGGAGACTCGACAAAAACGTTCGCGCTCAACCACGAACACGAGCACGCCCCCCTAGATGGCGAGGCCGCTTTCATGTCACAAACGCTCGCGCAACGCGTTCTCTCGAAGCCCATCTGAATTCGTCTATGCCAACGTCTTCGTTTCGCTCCTGAGTAACGGAGAAGGCAACAGTACACCAACGCTGGCGGATCAGGGCGCGAAGCAGGCTGGAAAGCCGGCGTCCGCGACGGCGCGGAGGCAAGCCCCGAAGACTGCCGACAAGGTCGGCCAAATCCTCGCCGTCCCATCGCACGACGGCGTCAACATCCGGTAGCCGTTCAGGCTAAGCGCGGCGAGAAGGTAGCAGACGCGATTCCGTCCCAGTGCCTTCCAGAGTGCGTGCGCATGCACTCCCCCGATTTGGCCCACCAGATCCTCGCCGTCTGATCCAAGGACATACGGTCGTTGCGGAGATGACGTTATGGTGGTTCCCCGAAAGCGGCCGACCAGATCCTCGCCGTCACGTCATGGGGGGCCGTCCGACAACCTTGTCACGGTGTGCCTGGAGCGCGCGAAGGCATTTCCCAGACGTGGAAGACCGAACCCTCGCCTTACATGTATGACGCATGATGGCCTCAACGCTGTGGAAAAGCAATGAAAATAATGCACGCCACGGCTGTTCCAAGCATGCATTTTGGTATTCTTTGTTTCTAAATAGATTAGCCCAGCAAAGCAAGCTAACAGCCATGTGTATGAGCATATGTGGAAGCATTCTTCTTTAGATTCATGTTCGGATTTGACTGGAAGCGAAACGCTGCGATCAATAGTGGACGTGTCTGCAAAGGAGGCACTACTATCAACGAGACAGCACATTCTTTTTGTGCTCATGCCAAACAAGACGCTGCGATGCAGGGGTGTAGGTGCAAACGAGACGCTGCTATCAATGGTTTCCGCCCCAAACGAGACACGAGCATCAATGGATTTAATTTCGAACGAGACGCGACGCGTCTGGAAACGAGACGCTGCTATCAATAGTGGATGTCTCTGCAAAGGAGGCACTGCTATCAACGAGACAGCACATTGTTGTGTTCAATCCAAACGAGACGCCGCTATCAATGGATGTAAGTCCAGACGAGACGCTGCTATCAATGGATTCAACCTCGAACGAAACGCGCTGAGGAGCACCGTATCTCACTATCCACGGCTGCACACGAGTGCAGGTTGAGAAGCACCAGACGAATGCAGGCTGAGAAGAACCACGCGAATGCAGACGGCCAGGCTGGACAGCACCGCCACAAAGCAGGCTGCATCTCAGGGCTCCTCAAGCTCGCGCAGGCCAGCCCAGCGCCTGTCGGGCCCTCGCGCAGGCGATTCTTGTCGTGGCAATCTTGTCTGCGAAGAATTCGTCGAAGGCCTTCGCGATCTGTTCTGGGGGGCCTGACTCGATGATGCTCCGGTCAGGCAAGCCGTGGCTGGCCGAAGCCCCGGGGCCGCGACAGGCTGACGTAGTAGGCCAGCCAAATGGACTCTTTCTTGAGTCCTGGCGGAAACGTCCAGTGCACGATGAAGCCTGGGTCCGCCGTCTTGCCCTGCACGCCATGCAGAGTGCCCTGCTTCTTGGGCAGCACGGTCAACTGTGTCCTGGAGACCGCGATGGCCGGGCCATCCGCCGATGCTTTGAACTTCCAGGGACGGGCCTGCGGGGTAATCGCGAGCACTCCACGCAGGCCAGGGCCGGCAGGCTGAGAAGCACTGCCATCAGTCACCGGCGCCGAGGTGGCTCCCGTGCGTACCTGCACGCACGGAACACACCTCCGATGGCGCCGAGGTGGCTCCCGTGCGTGCCTGCACGCACGGAACGCACCTCCGATGGCGCCGAGGTGGCTCCCGTGCGTACCTGCATGAGCTCCGCCGGATTCTCCCGGTTTCTGCCGGCTTCCGCCCGGACCCCCTGGAGTGTCATGATGCTCTCTTTTGACCCTACTAGAAACCTGTCAGCACAAGCTGTTAGGTAAAAGTGCTCAAACAATAAATGTTCTAGTGTGTGAAAAGTGTTTTGATTTTTGTTGTATCATTGTGTTCGCCCGCGGTCTCGCACACGTCGAGACTGCGCTCCCGACGGCGCGCGTAGGACTGTGTTTGATTTCGCGCAAATCCGCCGACCCTGACGTCGTGTGGACCCCCTGTCGGTGTGCACTCAGTCGACGCATCCGTTGTCCTCTTTCCCTGCGTCTCCGTCGTCCCCTTTCCCTGCACCCTCCTCTTCAAACCTGCCAGCGAAAGAAAACCGTAGCAACGTCGCACGTAAGTCGAAGGGAAGCCCCTTCTCTTTGATCCCTCCCCCGCCGAGGGGGGGGGGTCCCCGGGGGTGCCCTGGGAGGGCCTCGGGGGGTCCTGGGGAAACACCCATGAGGGGGGGATCAGATACGCATCCGACCCTGGGCGTCCCGGAGCCCAAAAAAGCGCCAATACGCGCCAAGAGTGCCCTAAGAGGCCCCCAGGAGGTCCAAGAGTGCCCAGGAGGCCCCCAAGAAGGCCCCGAGGCAGCCCAAGAGGGCCCCAAGACGGCCCAAGAGAACCTCAAGACAGCCCAAGACTGCCCCACGAGGGCCCCAAGCAGGTCAAAGGAGAGGACCACGAACCAACATTTCGAGCTTCCCGCCCCAAGAATCCCCCAGAAGGCCCCAAGAGTCCCTCAAGGGACCCGAACAGGCCCCCAAGAGAACCCCAAGAGGCCCAACAGTGGCCCCAACAGGCCCGAAAACATCCAAGAGGCCTTTCAACCACAATCCCAGCACGGCGGCGGGAAGGGCGGCAGGCCACAAGGCTCCCAGTCTGTCTCTGCTACGACTCCCTCGGTCCACATGGGGAACATCTCCTTCGCCTTCTCTTGCCCCCTTCCACCTCAATCCCGCTCCTCCTCCTCCTCCTCCTCCTCGTCTTCGTCGTCGTCGTCTTCAGGGTCGGCGGCACTGGCCGTAAGGCCTTAGCAATACAGCTGTAGTCGTTTAGGATTGTACAATCGCGATAGGGCTTGTGCGTTGAAGTAAGATTCAGGTTTCGGCTCGGGTCAGTTGCCGCGTGGATGCGCCGGTCACGCGGCGTAGGTTTAGGTTTCGGCTGAGACTTAGGATTAGGCTTAGGTTAGGTTTTGTTCAAGTTGAAGCTAGGGTAGGTTTAGGTTTCGATGAGGGCTCGCCGACGCGAATCGGTCCGACGGAGCGGCAGATACAGCACCGCTTGATTGCGACGCAGTCTTGGGGTTCTGCAGCACCGCATCATGCACCGTCGCATTTGTTTAGCAGGTGTTTGAACTGCCGTTTGCTTGAGTTTTTGTGTCGCATTGGATCTTTACTTTGGCGCCATGCCCGCTCCTCTGGGGGGCGCAGGGTGGACCGGGTGCGTCCCGTGCAACATATATATATATATACATATATAGATATACATAGACATATACATATGTGTATACATGTATACATGCATACATACATACATACATACACACATACATACATACATACATACATACATGCATGCATACAGACATACATACATACATACATACATACATGCATACACACATACATACATACATACATACATACCTACCTACCTACCTACCTACCTACCTACCTACATACATACATACATACATACATACATACATACATACACACATATATATAACCCTGCGGTGCCGCGCAGGTCGGGGGTCGGCGCCGCCGAAAGGGACTTCGGCTTGCCCGTGGCGCAGATCCAATACCACACCACGCGCTCGCGCAAATTGCGCCCCATGGGGGGCCCCGCCGACGGCGCCAGCGCGCGCGCTCGCGCGGCGTCGCGGCGCTCCTCCTAGCGCGCGCCACACCCGCGTGCGATTGCTTCCCTGATGTTGTGCGCGCGGTCATTTTCTGCGCGGCCGCGGCCTTCTCCGGGAGATCGGTCAGCGACTTGACGTTGAGGGGCTGGCTGTTATGGTCGAAGCCAAATTTCTGAGCCTTCCCCAGGGCGCGCCCCGCGCCCTCTGGCCCAGCCTGCGACGGGCCGACGATCTCACCGCGGAGCGGGCCGGGGCGCGCGAGAGGGGGGGGGCAGCGCGATGCGAAGCTGCCACAGAAAGATAATAACCAATGCAAAGCGAAGCTGAACACACACACACACACATACACACACACACACACACACACACACACGCGCGCGCGAGCCTTTTTACCTCGTCGCCGCGGCGGCGCCGCTGTCGGGCCGACGCCCGCCCCGCGCGCCCCATGGGCGCTCGCAAATGGACTTGCGCCGGCTCTCGGCGGGCCTGCGCGGGCCGCCTCGGGCCCGTTATGGGGCCGCCTTAAGGCTCGGCTGGAGCGATCCTCGGGGCGGTCTGGGGGCCCCCCCTTGCCCCCCCGAGGTCCCGTCGCTCCGTCTCGGCGCGCTCTTGGCCTTTAGCGGGGCTTCGGGCGCCGGTCCGCCAGCGGCGGCCGGGCGAATGCTCGCGCGCGCCGCGACGCCTCGCTGCGCCGAGGAAGGCGGGGGGAGATTTGGACGATCGTCCGCCACAACGGCCTCTGACGCGCGAGTAGGAGCGGCATCGGGATTAGAAGTGGCATGTGGCGGGGTTCGCTGGTTCGCTCGACTTGGCCATTGCGTCTCCTAGCTCTCCTCCTGGCTCGCCTCCAGGCGCGACTTCTACGCAGGCCCTGCTTGCCCGAGCCTTCGAATCGCGCCCCGATGTTTCTCCTAGCCCCGCCCCTTTCCCCACGCGCACTTATGCTACCTACTCCCAACCACCACCCCAAAGCATAAGAAGCAACGCTGGCGCGCGCGGGATTGGGCTTCGCGCGCTGCCACCGAACGCCCCCATCACATGGGGAATGGCCTCGACGTCGTGAAAACCAATAAACACACGTGTAATATTCGAACAACAAATCAGACCACACTTTTCCGCATGTAATCAAATTGAAAATGCCCACGAGATATGTTTTGACGGTGCAAACAATGAAGCGTTTGATGGTTGTCATATTTTCGCGCTGGCATGTGGTCCGGCGCGCGTCGAGACCGCGCATTCCGACGGCGCGCCGGTTTTTGACCTCGCGCAAATGCAGCTGTGGATGCCTAGGATTGCGCAGGCGCGATAGTGCTTGCGCGCGCATGTAGGAAAATATGTAGGTCGGGCCCTGTTGCCGCGTGGCCGCGTCGGCCACGCGGTTTCGATGTAGATTCATGTTTGAATAAGTTTAGGTCTCGGTATAGGTTAGGGTCAGGATTAGGCGTTCTGCGTCGCCGCGGCCGTCGCCGTTCCAAAGCGAGGCGGCGGGCGCGCGCTCCGCTGCGCGCGCGCGTCCAAAGCGCGCCGTGCAAATCATCCGCCGGGCGAGACCTCTGCAATCGGCGCGCGGCGGTCTCGCTCCGCGCGAGCGCGCGACGATGCGCCGCCCCCGACGCGACCGTGTCGCCACTGTCTCATTGAATGGTTTTGCGGGGCGGGCGACGCATTCGCGCCTTGCGCGACTTTGCACTCGCTGGGCGAGCATGGCGCCCCCGCGCCGCCGCGCGCGCCCGACTGCGAACGTCGCGCCATAAGTATTACAAATCCACCCAGGTAAGTGCACCAGTAGCTCAACGAAAAATACGCCAGAAAACAAATGAGGGGCATCATGACAAACGCGCGAAACTGCTGCGATGGACCGGGGGTCGTTTGCCGATCTTGCGCGCGGCGCCGCAATCGCGCGCGCCGCCCGGCCCATCGACTGCACCCGCCTATGAACATGAACAGGGGGCGCGGTGGAACGGTTGCGACATGTTCAGCGCCGCGCGCGCAGTCTCGCTCTGACCATCCACTCGGTTGTCGCATTGCCCAAAGGCTAGTTCCAATGTGTTCTGGAAGTGCCTTGGGATATGTTGTCTTACGTTGACTTGGTAGAACGTGTGCGTTGGCGCATTTTGGCGCAACTCTCATAGTTCGCATTGGATTGCGCGCCGCGCGACCCATCGCCCACGCAACCATCGCCCCCCGGCCACGCGACGCCGACGACACCCCTGGCCGCCCGGGGGGGAAGGTGGAAAGGGCGACCCGGCACGGGCGCGATGCTCAACGCGCAATGTTGCCCCGCCTCAACGGCGGCCGCCGTTGGGCAGGCGGCCTTTTGTCTCAAATGGACGGCGCGCGCGGCGATCCCGACGGCGAGTCCTGCTCGTAATGGGCATGAACTGCCGTCGGTCCCTGCGCCCGCTGTTTCCGCGCCCGCGCCGATCGCCCCGGCTAGTGGCGCTCCAGCCGTCGCGGGCGACGCGACGCGATGCGACCGCCGTTGCGGACTGTGCCCGGGCATGGATCAGACCAGGCGGTCGAGGCCGCGGCCGCGAGCACGCGGTTCGTCTGGACATTGGCAAAGCGACGCGCACGAAAAGTTGGCGCGCGGGGGGGTGGGGTGGAGGGGGGCAGGGGGAGAAAGAGGAGGAAGAGGAGGAAGTCCTTGGCGTCCGCGTCTGCGCGGGCCGCGCGCGTCGCATCGACTCTCTCTAGACGCTTGCAGTAAAAGCCTTGGTCCTAGGCGCTTGCCGGTGCGAGGTCGGTGCAATAATGCTCGGGCGCCATTCGCGTCTCGGTGCCCTGGGCTGTTTGCGCCCATGTTATGTCGCTGGATTGCCTCCTCGATCGGGCGCGCGTGGATGGTCGGTGGAAGTCTAGGCTGCGTTGACGCAAGTGGGCGTTGGATTCGTCGCCCCAGCGCTTGCGTTGGCCACCGCGCCCCCCCTGACCCTGCTGGCGTCGGTTGAAGCTCGGTTGCCAGAACGGCACTCGCCATATCCACCGCGTCCGTTCGCGGCGAACGACTCTTGCACCCGCGCGCCGTTTTCGCCTGCGTACCGTCGCTCAATTCTCGAGACGGCGAAGCTTCATTAGGTGCTCTGCGCGCCGCGTCGCTTGCTGAATGTATCCGACCCGAAGTCCCAACGCGTCTGCAAGTGCGCTGTCTTCGCCGCTCTGGCTGCGCACGTCGGGCGCGACTGGTGTTTCGCGCTGATGGCGTGGTCGTTGTCTGGTTTCCCCTTGATTGCGCCGTCGCAAACAGAGGGTGTCTGGCTGCTGCGACGGTCTGCTCGTTGCGTTGTGCGCCGCCGCGGCCTTCCTCTGGCCATGCGAAGCATGCGTCGTTGCGCCCGGCCTACTCATTGCTGAAAGGGGCTCCGCGAGCGCATTCGCCTTTGCCCCGCGTAGCGCGATCGGCGCCACAGTGATGTTGAATAGCCCGCGTCGGCGGGCCACAGGGTAGCATTTGCTGGCCGGCGCATGTTTGCGAGAAGTGACAAATGCCCGCGCTGCTTCCGCGAGGCGATGCATGTCCGCGTGCGCCGGCTTGCAGAAGCTGATCAGTTGGTCGAGGTATTTGAGACCCCCCTCGAATGTCGCGATTTCAATGCCCATGTCTTGGACGCGTGCTGCGCGCGAGTTCGCACCCAGGGCCCTTCTCGCCCGGTTGCTTGGCGCGCCTGCTCTGCCAGGGCGCCGCTCGAGCCTGCGCGGCCTTGCCGCGCGCGAAGTGTCGTCGAACGTCGCGACCAGACGCGGGGGGGCTCGGCTGGCCGGGAACGCGTCGTCGGCGAAGCGCAGGCTGGCAAACTCGGCGGCGCTCTGCGATCTGAACCCACATCCTCGCTTCCCGCTGCAATTCCGAGACCAGCGTGCCAAGGATGCGCTTTAGAAGAACGCCGAAGAGTAGGGAGCTGAGCGGGTCGCCCTGCTCCGTGCCCCGCAGGAGGCTGAAGGGTCTGATGTTGACGTCTGTCTTCGCCGTGGCTGTCTGTCCCTCGTAGAAGTGCCCGGGCATTTCAATGTATCCGGGTTGTGCGCCTTCTTCGCTCAGTGCTGATGATCGAAGTTTTTGACATCGAGTCCCGCGACCCATGGATGTTGCCCCTATTCGTCTGATCGCTCACGTAATTCGTGGAAGGCGAAAGGGCGGCGAGCGGTCAAGGGGCCTGGTCCGAAGCCAGCAGGCACTCCACAGAAGGGGCCAAACATATCCTCGCCGTCTAGTCCTGCGACGCCGCCAGCGCGCGCAGGCCGCCCATCGAGAAGGAGACGGAGACGAGCCCGCCCGGGCGCCCCTCCAGCGCGCGCAAGCATTCCCCAGAAGCGGGCGACTAGATCTTCGCCGCCTTGTCTTGCGACGCCGTCAGAACCTTCAGGCGGCCCAGCGAAAAAGCAACTGAGGCGGCGCGGTGTCGATGGCCCTCCAACGCGCGAAGGCCCCCCCCCCCCAGACGCGATCGACCATAACCTCGCCGCCCAATCATGCGACGCCGCCACTACTTCCTGACGGCCTGTCGCGAAGGCAACGGAGGCGACGCGGTCTCGATGGCCCTCCTGCATGCGAAGGCAGCGCCCGACGCGGGTGGCCGGATTTTCGCCGATAGTCATGCGACGCCGTCAGCAGCTCCTGACTTGCGGCCCTTCCATTCTGGCAATATCAAAAATAAACGCTGGACAATTAGAATCGGCTGGGCCCCTGGCCTGCCTCAGAAATTCTGCATTGCATCTTGCCTAGGCCAGTCCTCGGATGGGGGCTCCTGTCTGCTCTTTTGCCCTGCGCGATTTGGGCTACGCCCGTTGCTCCATATGGCTACACACGTGGATTCCGATGGCGACGTACATTGCTTGGTTTGGCCGCCCATAAAGCTTCCATTGGGGAAGCCCACTGTCAGTGGTTTCCCTCTGCGCCCCCCTTCCCTTCCGCATGTTGGAATGCGCGCGCCAGCCACATTCAGCGTGAGTGCCCCATGCTGCCCTCGATGCGCCAGCCACTCCGAACTTAAAATTAGCTGAATGGACTGCTCTCGCAAATCACACCAGCAATGACTCCCTCGCCGCAACTGTCACCTCTACCTCGACCACAACGAACAACAACGCCCCGTGAGATCCGCAATTCCCAGCAGCGCGAATGCGCTCGTGAACGCCCCGATACCGAGATAACTCCTGCGTTGTGCTGCGGACAGAGACCATTATACGAGCACCGCGAACGCCTATGAAAACGCCTCCCGAGCACCGAGCCCGTAAGCCCACGGTGCCTGCGAGGGCAACAGCGCTCAGGATCGCATACATGCCACCCTGGCTGCGGGTGGAACAGCCATGGCATCCCCCTCCTCCTTCCACGCCACCCTCTGTGCCCCCCTCTGTCCCACCAGCCCGTGGCGATGCGCCTCCCTTTTGCTTCCATTTCTCCTGCTGATCATCCTCATCCCTTCTTTCTGGACGCACCCATCTTGGCACAATCTGGTTCGAAGCATCCTTGCTCGCGCCGAAGCAGTTGAAAACGATGCAGTTAGATGTCCTTGCCGTCTCCCGGGAATTATTGGCTGGCTTCCTGCACTATTCCACGCGACAGCCACGCCAAGGGAGAGCTTTGTACTCGGAGCACACGCGGAAACCACACCCTGTGCAAGATGCGCCCTCCTAGAGCCCATACGCCTGACACACGCGATGGCTTCTAGACTCCGTGCGCTTGCCGCTCCCGACGCCAGACGCGCCTGGACGCTACGCGCGCGGAAGATGTGTGACGTTACCGAGCCCACCCTCCCCCATCGGGGCTTCGTAAGCAGGGGCGTAGCTGAAGGTCTGCTGCAGTTGTTCTATCTGCCCCCGTTTAAATCATGACCCCACATACGGCGCCCAGGGCCCTCTAGACGAGGGCATAGCCAAACGTGGAAGTCGGTGCCCCCTGTGCCCTTCGTTTGCTGTGCCCCCGTCTCTGGCGCCCTGACCGCCTGTGACACCCGTGAGCCCGGGGGGCGATGCGCCTGGACATCTGGCGAGCAGGCAGCGGAGCGGACCACGCCCCTGCAGGCCTCCGGCGTGCGCGGGCGGTCTCCAGACGCGGCCGACCAGATCGTCGCCGCTGGCTTGCAGCAGACTGCGACGCGCTGCTCCGCCACCACGAGGGTCAGCTCGCTGCCGCTCTCTCGGCGATATCACCCAGCGTCGCGTTCCTCCGCAGCTGTTGGGTAGCCATCGACGTTGAAAGGGAAATCGTTCAGCTTGAAGCCTTGCGTGATCCTCTCGCAGATGGCGACGTCGCAGCAGTCACTCGGGCGGGCGCTAGCAACAACATTGACGCCACCTCCTCCAAGGAGACGCGCAGCCTGAAGCCGACCACCCCGCCCCTCCGGCTTTGGAGCTGCCACGAGCACATCGCCCAGCCGCTCCAAGATGGGTCCGAAGGAAAGGGAAAGCTATGTGCGCTCGCGCCATATTTGAAATTCGACCCCTGCCACCGATCCCTTATCATTGCGCTGTGTTTGCTGAATCCGCGAACGCGTGTCGTAGCGGACCTGGAACTCTAACAAAAAGGCCATCGTGCGATGCGCAATCGAAAAAAGGGAACTGCGTACATAGGAGGAGGAGGAGGAGGAGGAAGAGGAGGAGGAGGATGAGCAGGAGGATGATCAGTCGGAAAGGAGGGGGAGGAGGGAGGAGGATGAGGACGAACATCGGCAGCAGAAGGAACTGGAATGCAATGGGTAGGAGGAGCAGGAGGACGAAGGGAAGGCGGTGGAGGGAAAAGGAGGTGGCGACAACGATGAGGAAGGACTCGGATCCAGGAAAATGGCCCGCGCTGGGGCTAACGACGGGAATAAAGCCCGAGCCTGAAAGGAGGCCCACGCTGCAGCGGGAGCACCATTTGGAAGGACCGAGAACGCTCGAACGGCAACAGCAGTTCAGAAACATCAGCTCGGGCCCATCCTTTCTGTGTCAAAGCGGAAAGGGGCGCGCGACTCTCAGACCGTCCAGACCGTCTTCGGGGGCAAGAGAGAAAGAGAGAGAGAGAGAGAGAAAAACAAAAATATCCCAGTGCGACCCTACCTAGGAGTTGGAACCCCTAGGAAAGCAGCATTAGTAGTAACAGTAACGCTAAGCTAAAGCTAAGCTAAAGCTAAGCTAAAGCTAAGCTAAAAGCTAAGCTAAAAGCTAAGCTAAAGCTAAGCTAAGCTAAGCTAAAGCTAAGCTAACGCTAAGCTAAAGCTAAGCTAAAGCTGAGCAACAGCTAAGCTAACGCTGAGCTAGCTAAGCTAAGCTAAAGCTAAGCTAAAGCTTAGCTAAAGCTAAGCTAAAGCTAAGCTACAGCTAAGCTAAAGCTAAGCTAGAGCTAAGCTAAATCTAAGCTAAAGCTAAGCTAAAGTTAAGCTAAACGCTAAGCGAAAAGCTAAGCGAAACGCTAAGCTAAAGCTAAGCTACAGCTAAGCTAAAGCTAAGCTAAAGCTAAAGCTAAAGCTAAAGCTAAAGCTAAAGCTAACGCTAAAGCTAAAGCTCCCAGGAGACTGGGGGAACCGCTCCCAGGGGACTGGGGGAACCGCCCGGGGCGTGTTGCACTGCCCGGCCCCTTTAAGCTAAGAGAATAAGAACCCTTCTAGGCAGAGCCTAGGTAGGGAAAAAAAGTGTAGTATTCACAGTGCGTACTGCAATTGTGAAGGGGTGAGGGGGCGGGGGGGGAGAAAAAAAGGGGGGGGGGGAGGGACATGCGCACAGAGGAGGAGGGAGAAAAGGGTGAGCCTCTCCCCAACCCTATTTCTGCTCGCCCCGTCACGACGCAGGGAGCGCTGCCGCTCCTCCGACAGGGCAGTCTCCCCACCTGAGCGCGGCTGGGGAGGACAGGAAGAGGGAAAGAGGAAGAAGAGGCAGTAGGAGAGGAGGAGGAGGAGGAGGAGAAGGAGGAGGAGGAGGAGGAGGACGAGGAGGAAGAGAAGCATAAGGAGGAGAAGGAGGCGGAGGAGAGGGCGGGAAGGAGGAGGAGAGGAGGAAGAGGAAGAGAGCAGAAGGAGGAAGAAGGAGGAGTGGAGGAACAGGAGAAGAGGGGAGGAGGAGCCGACACTGCCCAACGAGGAGAGAGCGGACACGAAGCGAGCAAGGGACAGAAAAGAGGCGGACACGAGGCAAAAGGAGAGAGAGAGAGAGAGAAGTCCTCAACGTCCAGCCTGACCACGGAGCAGACGGCGAGCAGCAGCAGATGATGCAGCGACGGCACGAGTTCTACCCCTAGCTATGCCACGGATCACACTGGAACGAGGAGGAGGAGGAGGAGGAGGAGGAGGAGAAGAAGCAGAAGAAGAAGAAGAAACAGAAGAAGAAGAAGAAAAAGACGGAGCCGAAGAGATAGACGGAAAAGGAGAGGGAGGATAAGGATGCAAACGTACGCCTAGATATGTGAGGAGGCGGGATGGGAGCAGAAATACCCTGCCAGCATGGTGTGAGCATGCATTACGTGCGCCCGGCTTCGGCTGGAGGTCCTTTGACATCGCCAGTGCGCACGCATGCTGTGTTGACTCATGTGGCTCGTTCCCGAGTAGAAGAAAGGAGGGAGCAGGCAGCGGGGGGGAGATCACTTCACTTGCAGTGCGCAACGGAGCGGTAGGGATGCCGCCAACACTCCACACAGAGAGACACGGGGACACGCTGCCAGGGGCGGTGAGGGGACAGGCATCAACCCCAAGGCGGACTGATTTGTTTCAATCCCGACGTGTTCCATTAGTTCTTTTTGGATCCTTCAACGACAGCACAAAGCAAGCTCGAAGCGTGCCGCCGAGAATGTATTGGACAGGAGGGGCAAGCAGAATCAGCTTTCCATCAATTCTGGCCTGCAAGGGCCGTTTTGGGGGCCTCGGGCCCGTCTGAAAATGGCTCGGGGAAGGGGTGGAGAGTTCTGGGATCGGAGGACGACAATCCGCTGGAGGTCTGGACCTCCTCGTGGGCATCTCGTTCCAAGGCCGGGTAGTCAGGGCGACGCGGGGCCAACCACGGCATCAGCCGCAGCCCCCACGTTAGGGAAGATGTCGTCAGGATCCGCCTGGGCAAGGTCCTAGGGTGTGTGATGTGCATCCACGATCCTTTGGGGGCAGGGCAGGGATAGCCTCCGTGGCGTCGTCAACCCCTGGAAACTGCGCGAGGACGAAGAGAATAGGGACTGCTGAAGGAAAAAGTTGGGAAACTATCTCAGGGCCACGTGAACCTGTAACGCTAGCGAAAAGGCATTCGAGTCGACTGCCCATTTTGTCACGCATCGACATCGCGCGCCGAAAGCCATCATCAGCACACTTTCGTGCCTCTGCAACGCTTTGCCCAGTGCTCTCGTGTATGGCCCCATCTGTGCTTCACATTGGCATGGAACGTTTTTGCCGGAGCTACCTCTCCGAGGCGCCAATCCCTTTACCTGGCACTTTAGCCTCTGGCTGGATGCACGGTCACAAAGCTTAGGCCGTACCCACGCTCTCGCAGACGCTGATCATCAAGCTCCTCGGCCAAATCATACAAGTCGCCGGGAGCAAGAGTGATCCCCAGACGCCCCGATCGTGGCTGCATCGGTGACTGGCGGCCTTTTCCTTGCGAGCTGCCGCGCTCCAGCGGAACGGAGGGCGGTGGTGACTGCGGGGGCTACTGTACACGCAGCCGCTGCATTGGCGGGCATTGTCGCGTTCGAGGGCGCGTGGGGAGAGTCCGTGTGCCTCTCCCCGCTGTCGGGCATCGCTGCCGCCCTCCCTCCCTCCCTCAGCCGCTCTTCTCATCGTCCCTCCTCCTCCTTCCTCTCCGCCTCTCCCTGGTCGGCCTCGCCGCCCTCTCCCTCCCCCCTCCTTTTGTCACCTTTCTCTTCCCTCGTGCCTCCACCTCCTGCCTCCTCCGCTTGCCTCCTCCTCCTGCCTCCTCCGCTTGCCTCCTCCTCCTGCCTCCGCCTGCATGTTTCCACCTCCTAGTGGAGGAAAGGCGTCAACTTAGGCGATCTGCATTCCTCACTGTGCAGGAGAGAGCAGAGCGGAGAAAATCATTGCGTCATAGAATCAGACGCTTGATCCGGAAAAAAAGAGTGAACCAGAGAGCGGCGCGGATCGAACAAGTCTTGGGTGATTTCAACGGTTTGAGCACGATTGCAAACTCTGGGGCAACGGCGCGACGAGAGCACATTGCGCATGTAACCGATGCTTCTGGCAACATCAAAGACTCGAAGGAAGACGTGGCCGAAGTGTTCGCCTCCTTCTACGAGTCGCTCTACGCGAGCACCGGGGAACAGAGGCCTTCTGGACAGGCTGCGGGCGGTGCACCCCCGGATTTCACGATGCCCGAGCTGACGGACGCCGTTCGTTCCATGAAGAACGGGAAGTGCAAGGATTCCGCCGGCATCGTTGCAGAGATGCTGAAGCAGGGCGGCCATAAATTGCGGGAAAGCACCCTCTCGTTGTTCAACTCAGTGCTTCAGCCAGACAAGGAACCACCTGAACCGTGGAGACGCACTAGACTGATTCTCTTATTCAAAAAGGGGGACCCTGCGATTCCGAAGAACTACAGACCAATTGCGATCCTGCCGATACTGTATAAGCTTTTCGCCAAAATTGTTTGCAATCGCTTACAGGGTGCTCTCATATCGCAGCAATCACAAGACCAGGCAGCTTATCGCCCAGGCTTCTCGACCGAAGACCATTTGCTCGCCTTAACCCTCCTTGTCGAAAAATGCAGCGAGTGGAATCAGGCATTGTGGCTCGTGCTCGTAGACTTCGAGAAGGCCTTCGACACGGTCGAACACGAGGAGTTGTGGGGCGTTCTGCGCGAGTTCGGGATTGATGAGTCGTACATTGAACTGCTTCGGAAATTGTACACCGATCAGACTGCTTCTGTGATCGCTGGGATTGAATCCCGCTCATTCAGATTGGCCAGGGGTGTCAAACAAGGAGATCCACTCAGCGCTCTGCTTTTCACTGCAGTAATGGAATCATGTTTTCGATCATTGAAGGCGAAATGGCATGGGCTCAACCGGAGGCGCGATGGACAATACTTTGGTTTTGTGATCGATGATCAGAAGGACCCGCTGTCGAATCTACGCTTCGCCGATGACGTCTTGTTGTTCTCGCAGAACAAACAGGACGCAGCGAAAATGTTGGGCCACCTCCAGACCGCAGCGGCCAGATACGGGCTCCGAATCAACTTCGACAAGACGAAGGTTCTCACCAATGTGCAAAGCGTCGCTGGTGGTTTCATGTTCGTCGGTGGCTCCCAGGTCGATATTATTCCACCGGGAGGGTCAGAGAAGTATTTGGGTCGCGTAATCAATTTGGAAGATTATCACGGCGCTGAGATTTCAAATCGTGTTGCGGCTGCCTGGAGAGCATTTGCAAAGTTTCGGCACGCCTTATGCTCGAGGAGATGTCCTATATCAGCGAGATTGAAGCTGTTTGATTCGGTAGTCACTTCGACGGCTTTATATGGATGTTCGTGCTGGGCGATGAAGGTGGAGCACCGTCTGGCGCTCACGAGAGCACGGCGCAGAATGCTGCGAAAGATTTTCCAGATCCCCGTAAGACATGAGGAGGCGTGGATATCATACGTCCAAAGGTCCACTCGTCTATGCGAACAGAAGGCTCGTGAACGTGGATTACGCGAGTGGGTCGAGACGCAGAGAACGCGGAAGTTGCAGTTCGCCTTCAAGACAAGCACGTGCACGAAAGGAAAATGGAACAGCCGGCTGCTGGACTGGGCCCCATGGTTCCAGACACGCCCAGGCAGGCGCTCAGGGCGACCATGCAAGCGATGGTCAGACGATCTCTGATGCGTTTGATCCACCGGACCTCGCTCCAGACCCCGCCCCGGCCTCCGCCCGCGCAGGGCCTCACGCCTCGGGGGCGTTCGGGTCTGTGCCCTTCCTGTCTTCCTGCCTCCCCCTCTCTTCCTTCCTTTCTTCCCCCTCCCCGTCCTTCCCTCTCCTCTCTCCCCTCCCCATGGGCGCGGACCCCTGCGTCCCTGGCATGTGGCCCTGTTGCGGGGGCGGCGCTCCGGGAGCCTGTCTCACCAGCACGACAGTAAAGCCGCCAGGCGCATGGATTTCACGCCAGGCTCTGTCTACACGTTGCTAGTCTCACTCGGTCTGCCCAGGCGCGCTTCCGCGCGCCGTCAGGGGCCCGGCCCGCCGGCCGGTCAGCAGACCGCTCGCTCGCTCGCTCGCCCTCCGCTCTCTTCGCCCCTCCCAACCCCAGCACCCTTCATCATCCCCTCTCTGGGTTTGCTGTGATCCCTCCTTCTCCTCCACGGTGGAGAAGCAGGTATCTTCAAATCCCAACCCAGGGTGCCCGGAAACGGCTGCGGGAAAGAGCGCGGCGACGGAGGTCGACCAAGGGCCAGAGCACGCGTGCACAATGCACCTCGCATGAGCCGAACGGTCTTTGCTCGACTCTCGGCACTTCGGCACATACACTCCAGACTCACAGTGAAGCAACAGCTCCCAAATTGCTCTCCCTCGCATCTCTCCACTCTGCCCCTGCGTCTCTCTCTCTCTCTCTCTCTTTCTCTCTCTATACATATATATATGTACACATACACATATATTTACATATATGTACATATGTGTGTTGTCTACATGTGTCTTTCCTCATGCGGGGAAGGGTTGGTCCATAGCCGCATTGGCCCCCAGCTCCCGAGCGACGCCTGGCGCCACATGGACCAAGGCCTCGCGGGGTCGTCGGTCCTCGCGGCGCCGGTGGGCTGGATCGGGCACTGGGCGCTGGGCGACGTCCACCAGCCGCCGTGCATCCTGCCGCCGGTGGCTCACGCGGCGTGGGAGGAGCCCGCCGCTGCCGCGTGCCGTCCTTGCGAGGCCTGCACGTGCGACGAGGAGCTGCGGCGGCTCCTCAGCCAGCAGGCCGCGCTGGAGTGGTGGCGGCTGGCAGCGGCGGTGCTGGGAGTCATCGCCGGGGTGGCGGTGGTCCTCCTAGTGCTCGTCTTTTTCTGCCTGGCTGGCGGCCGTGACGGCCCCGCGCCTCCGCAGGCGGGGGAGGGCACGGGCGCGGCCGCGCGGGGGCCTCCCCGACGCAACGACGAGCTGCTCGCCATCCTTGCCTCTCAGGAGGTTAGAAGTTGATGGAGCGTTCCCTGAACATCGAGGAGCCGCAGGTGCTTGCGGCGCTCGAGGGCGACCCTGAGTCATGGCAGCATCGCGTGCTGCTCAGGCGGATCAAGGAGGCGAGGTCGGTCACGCTCGGCCCTGGCGGAGCGCTCGAGGTGCTCGACCTGGCCACGTGCGAGCTGGTGCCCCTGGCGCACGGCGCGGCCGTGCCCGCGCGGGCGACGGCGGACTGTGCGATACTGTCGGCCGTCAGCGACGCGGAGCTCCTCGGGTACCACGCGGCGGCGACGCGGCTGGCGGGCATCATAGGGGGCCGACGGCACCGCAGCCGCGCCGGTCACGGGCAGCGGCAATGCCTGGCGGGTTGCGGATACCAGCACGGCCGAGTTCGGCCAGGAGGTGCCGTCGGACGAGGTCACCAGCTCTGGCACGGTCAAGGGCGCGGTGGCGCTCGTCTACTGGGGGAGGCCTCGGCGCTGGCTGTTCGCGGAGCTCGTGCCCACGGCCGGGTAGGCCAGCTGGGAGCGGGACAAGCAGAGCAGAACTGAACGAGATCGACGACTGCTACCTGCTCGTGGCAACGACTTCGGGTCCGGCCTCGTCCCCCTCTGGCAGGCCGTCGATCACTTCCGACCTCAGGACCTGAGCAAGACGGCCGACTGGCCGCACTCAGGGCCTCGCGCGTTGGTCGAGCTGGTGCGGGCGGTCACCGCTCCGGGGCTGGCGCTCTTCACGGACCACGCTCACTGCGTCCGCCAGTCGGGCGTGCACCGGGAGAGCGTGATCGCCCAGGAGCGCTAGCGACTGCCTGGACGCCAGCAACTTAACGTCGCTCGAGCTGATCGCGAGGAGGCTGCTGCAGATCGAGCGGGCGGTTCGGGTCAACCCGAAGGCGCCATTGTTCCAGGGCCTCGGCAAGATGACTAGAGGCCTCCTAGATGGGGTCGGAGTAGATGGGTTCGGAGGATCGTGCTGCATCGCCGATACATCGGCGATACATCGTCGATGCATCGGCGATGTATCGGCGATGCACCGGCGATGCATCGTCGACGTTGGCGATGCATCGGCGACGTCGACGTGACGCAAATCGGGCTGCACCTCGAGCCGCATCGGCGATGCGGCGCGAACCTCCGACCCCATCTACTCCGACCCCATCTAGGAGGCCTAGAAGGACGGAGCATGCGCTAGACGAGGGCGGCGGGCTCGCGACCCGCGAGCTCACAGCGCACGTGGCCACGCCGGCAGAGCAGGAGGCGCGGATCCTCGAGCAGAGCCGGCTGCTGCGGGAGGAGCTGGCCGCCAAGGTCAAGGACCGCGGCGCGGGCGTTAACAACCACCTCTCCTGCCCCGCGTTTCTTTGTCGGCCCGTCCCGGTGTCCGAATAAGAGCCGCGGCGCCCCGCGCTGCCACGCTGGCGAATAGCCCGGTGTGGGGTTGTAGATTCCAGACATCCTTCGTCTTAGGGCTTCTTGTTTCTCTTGAAAACAAAAAAAAACACCAGGAGGGGAAGGAGAAGGACAAGTCTGGCGGCGCCCAGTCGGGCGGCGGGGGCAGCGGCTGACGGCCGGCTGCGGCCCCGAGGGAGTGGAGCCTCAGCTCTCTCGGGTATTCCTCGAGGCCTCTCTGCCCCTCCCCTTGCACACGAAGGGGTCGGGCCAGTCGCCAAGCTACCGGCGAGTCTCCCTGGCCAACGACGTCGCCCAGTGCACGGACGTGCTTGTCTCGGACGCCTCGGTGGCGCTGTCTGCGCTTGCGGAGGCGCATCCACGATGGCCGCTCCTTCATCGGCACCGTGCGAGCAGTCTCGTTCCAGCGCGCTGCTCTCCCTGGCAACGCCAGGCGATGGAGCGGCTGCGCGCCTCCTCTGGTCCGCTGCTGGCAGACTGGAGCGTACCCCCTGGCAAGGACGCCCTGGCGGACTTGCTGCACTCCGACAACCTCTACGCCGCGTGGGGCGGCGCAGCCCTGGGGTCCTACGGCGTAGGCAAGCTTCACGGGTCGAAGGGCGACTTGGCGCCGAAGGGGGTGGCGGCTGTCACGTCCCCCGAGGCGGCGAAGCTCATCGACGCCCCGCTCTTGCACGTCTTGAAGCCAGACTCCGAGCTGCGGAACGGCGCGGACTCGGGCGCCCTGCGTGGCCAGCCATAATGGGACCCAGTCCTTCGGGGCAGCCGTGCTGAGAAGCGGGAGTTCCTCAAAGCCCTCGCGAAGGCTGGCTTCCTCACTTGGCGGCGACGGGTTCGCTGTCGGGTGGGCTGCTTCTTCGTGACTCCATGCTGCGCCTGGTGATCGACGCGAGGTGGGCCAACCGCACGTGTCGCACGCCTCCGCCGAGTCAGCTGGCAGTGCCTGGCGCCCTCGCGCGGGCCTCGGCCAGCCACGAGTCGTCCAGCTCGGTACAGGAGCGGCTCGGACACGTGGCCCAGGCCGAGCTGGACGCACCAGGCGATGACGAGCTCGTGGGCTTCTCGATCGACCTGACCGACGGCGTCTACCAGTTCAAGTACCAAGCCCGCGCGTCCATGTTCGGGCTGGAGCATACCTGCGTCGCCTCGGACATCGAGACCAGCTTCGGCACCACGGTCAGCGAGGTGTACGACGACGACCTCCAGGCCATGGACTGCGTCGGGGCGTCCGAAATGCTGGAGGCGCGCTTCCAGGGCATGGCCATGGGATGGTCTTGGGCGCTGTACTTCTGCAGTGAGACGATCTCCGAGTGCATGCATGAAGCCCTACGCGAGGTCGGGCTGCCAGACGTCCTGGTCGGGGACCGACAGCGCCCCGCGTGGTCCGGGCCCCGCGTGCCGGCTATGGCGACTATGACCCCGTACGTCGACAATGCCAACACGCTGGCAGTGGGGCGCTCCGAGGGGCGCCGCGTCGTCGACCTGGTGCTGGCGGCGCTCCGTCGCCGTGGCTTCGCTTTCAGGGACCACGTGGACGGCGAGCCCGTTTTTGAGCTCCTGGGGCTGGTGCTGGACGGCCCGAAGCGGCGGCTCCTTCACACGGCGCGGCGCTGCTGGCGGCTGTGGTCGGCGCTCGGGCGCGTGCTGGTCCAAGGGCGCCTGCCGGGCGACGCCGTGCGGGTCGTGCGCGGCCAGCTCTGCCACCACTTCGGCCTGCGTCCCCCGTTGCTCTCGATCCTCCAGCGGGTCTACGCCTTTGCTCGCGAGCACCTGGGGTCCGTCGCCGCCCTCCCTGCCGACGTCTGGGACAAGCTGTGGGTGGCGCGTGCCATGGTGCCCTTCGCTGACTCGGACCTCCAGCGGCCACTGTGTCGGACTACGTGGTGCTCGGACGCGTCGATGCACGGCTACGCCCTCCACGAGACCACCGCGGGTCGCGCCGAGGTCTTCGACGTGGGCCACTGGAAGGAGCGCTGGAGGTTCCGCGAAGTGCTGGAGTACGTCGACCGCGGGCCCACCCTGGCCGCGTCCGCCCTCCTGACGATGGAAGCGGGCCAGGACTGGGCGGCCCTGATGGTGGGCGCGGTCCGCGAGGATCACCGAGGGCCCAGCGCGGGCGTCACCGCGCCGGCGCAGCTCGGGGCCCACGACTGGCGCTATGAGCACGTGGAGGGCACGGTGCCGCCGCTGCCCAGTCGGCTCACCCATCCTGGACGCTGGAGCCTCGTCGTAGCCGGCTGCTGGCGCCGCCCTGAAGCGACCCGCATGCTGGAGGCGCGGGCGTCGCTGCTGGGGCTGCGGCGCGCGGCTGGGCCTGCTGGCGGCGCCGACGCGGTGGTCGTCTCCCTCGGCAACAACATGAGCGAGCTCCTGGCGGAGGAGCGCGGGCGCGCCTGCAACTACGCCTTGAACAGCTGCTGTCGTGAGGCGGCCGCGTGGCGGGTGGCCGCCGGGATCGACTGGCGGAGGAGGTACGTCGACATGGGTCGCATCCCCTCTGACAAGGACTCACGACTCGGCGATCGCGGTGAGCTGTCGCCAGGCGCCACACTGGTACTCAGGGGGCTGCTCGACGTCGCGCCCGTCAGCGGGCGCACGCAGTCTCAGGCCTCCTGCAGCGGGACCTGGCGGCGTTGAGCCGCTCGGCGGGAGTGGCGCCACCGCCCTGCCCTTCGAGTTGGAAGACGGAATCCGGTCCGACGTCCTCTGTCCAAATGTCTTGGGGCTTATCCTTGAATGGATTCGGGCTGGACGGGTGTGGTGGGTACATCTCGGGACACCTTGCACGTGGGCCTCTCACTCGTTCAACGGGGTCCTCGAGTTCTCCTGCGGCCCGTACTGGCCTATCTTGCGCACTCGCAGCGGTTCGTATTCTCCGTGCAGTGCTGGCAGCTCCGAAACAGTACACGATCTACGTCACTGTCGAAAATCCGCTATCGTTTCAGACTTTGACTTCTGGAGGCCTCTGCAGACTATCCTCGGCAGACTGGGGTGCCTGTTCGTCGATTTCGACATGAGCCGCTTCGGGACACCTTACCGGAAACCGACTCGGATAGCCTCGACCAGGGCTCGACCAGGCCATCGGGGTTCGTTGCCAATGCACCTCACCGCACATCGTCCTCGAGGGCAAAGTCACGATCCCTTTCTCCTCGGGCCGTTCCTGCAGCGTTTGGGTCACCAAGCTTGCTGGGCAGTATCCACCCGCGGCTCTGCCGCGCCATCGCACGGGCCGCAGCGCGGGCGGCGCCAGCCGGGGCTCGGGCAGATGAGCTACGGCGTGGCCGGGGTCCCGCCTGGCGGTGGGCCCACCTGGAGGCCGCCGCCCGTGCTGGGACAGCGCCAGGGGCCCCACGTCCGCCTCGATGCCTGGGCCCCCCACCATCGGTCGGGAGCGTGCCGCCGACACCCGGCGAGCGGCGCCACGCCGGACCTGGCTGCCGGCTCCGCCCCGCCACGAGCTGTCCCCGCGGCCCCAAGGCCGGCAAGAAGCGGCCAGGGCCTGCGGAGGCGGCGCGCGGGGGGGAGGGGCCCCGCGCCAAGCTCGGCCCTGGCCAAGATGCCGCGCCGCGCCCGCCGCGACGTCGGCAGACCTGTCCCGCACCGAGCGGGCCGCTCGGCGGGCGCCCGAAGGCCCCGACGACCGACGACACGCACCCGACGGTTCGCGAGCTGCGCTCCATCGGCCAGGCCACGGAGGACCGCCAGGCCGCCGCGCTCGAGGAGTTCAAGATCTGGGCGACGCAGCGGGGCCAGTCCATGGGCAGGCTGGCCGAGGACGTGGAGGCCCTCGACGAGGTGCTCGTGCTGCACCTCCAGGAGCTGTGCGTGCGCGGCGAGCCGAAGAGCGGGGCCAAGGATGCCCTCTTCGGCGACATATTCGAGCTCAGCCTGGGCAAGGGGTCCAACGTGCTGCCGCGGTGCCGCCGGTCGCTCCAGGGGTTCCGCAAGGACGACCCCCCGGTGTCCGAGGATCCGTGTCCTCGGTAGGCGGCTGCGCTGGTCTGCGCGGCGCTCCTCAAGGACGGCTCCCTGCTCTCGGTGCTCAGCGGCCTCGCGTTCGGGATCCAAAATCACTTCTTCACGCGGCCGTCCGAGACGCTGAGCATCCTGAGGGAGGGCGTCGTGGCTCCGCGGACGGGGGCCTACCAGGGCGTGGCCGTGATCGTGGCCCCTGGACCAGTGCGCGCGGCTGCCGCGGAGGCGGCCGCTTGCGCCGGGTGGCGCGCGACTCCGACCTCGACGCCCACGGCAGTGCGCCGACGCCCGGCGGCACAGCTGGCCAAGAGCGGGGAAGTCGACGACACCGTCCTCGCCAGGCTCGACGGCCTGGGCTTCGAGTTCATCCCCGAGGTGCTCATGGCACTGCAGAGGGCGGCTCTCCCAGGTCAGGCCCTGCCGACGCCGCTGACCCTCGGCGAGCACGAGCGCCAGATCCTGAAGGCGACCGAGCTGGCTGGCCTGAGCCCGCTCCGCGTCACCTCCCACTCTGCCCGTCATGGAGGCGCCAGCTCGGCCATGCACCTGCGCATCCTCGACCTCAAAATGATCCAGAAGCGGGGGCGGTGGCTGGCGCCCAAGAGTGTCAAGCGATACGAGAAGTCAGGCAAGCTCCTCCGACAGGCGGCGGCAATCAAAGACAAGATCCCAGAGGGTGAGCTCGTGCTTCAGTCCAAAGTCCAATCATCGGGACTCCCTCAGCATGATGATGATAGCAGCAGCCAACTCCGTTCGCCGCCTGAGGGCGCACGCTCATGTGCAAGATTTCCCGACCCGCCACCCCTAAGAGACGCAATCATGATCTGGCAAGAGCTGTTGTTTTCTGTTCGGGGCAGAGGCTCTGGGCCTCTCACGACGCGAGTTGATACTCTGCGTACCTTCAGATTTCTGACTGGATCGGTCCGAGCCAGCTCGTGCGAGACTCGAGGGAATGAAGCGTGTTAACTTGCTTCGCCGCGTGATTTGTTTGTTTTCTCTTTGGAGGCTGCCGCCAGATCCGATGATGTAAACTCCTGCCCTCGGGTCCAGCTGAGTAATGGCACCGTTAGCTTCTGATATATATATATATACACATATGTATATATATATATATACGTATATACGTGTGTGTGTATATATAGGTGTGCACGTGTCTATGTCTGTGTTTATGTATATATGTGTATAAGGTACCAAAATATGTGAGAAGACATTGGCCTTTCTGGGTTTTCGCCCATTGGCCGTGGGGCACCCGTAGCAGCCTCGTGTACTGGCTGGCCTCTCCTGATTTCCGCGCGTAGAATGAAACCCATGGCCACGTCGTGTCTGCCACGGGCGCTGGCTGGCATTTCCAATTGTTCGCGCACTGGGCCCCCGTGACCGCTTCGCGGCTTCCCCGTGCGCAGGCTGGCGCCTGTGGGTGTTCGCCCGCTGGGCGCCCGGACGCCTCGTGCGCTTGTTAGCGTCTCTGAACTTTCGGCCGGTGGGCGCCCGTGGCCGCCTCGTGCGCTGCCTGGCGCTTCGATCACCAGAACCAGACGGGATGTCCTCCCGTCCACCACACCAAATAGCTTGCACCACATGGACTGCACAAACAAGATTGCACCACACAGCTTGAATCGCATACAACGTAGCCCAGCGCATGCGCCGCATACCACGCGCTGTACTACATACAGAAAGTGCACTAGATCGGTTGAACCGCCCAGAGTGCTTTATACACATATTGCACCACTCACTTTGCGTCCCAAATTTCGCACCATGTGCATTGCACCGCGTATGTTTCGGGTCGGGCGAAAGGGGGGGGTAGCAAAGGGGGGGTTTGAGAATCAGCTCACGTAGCTGATTTTCCTGGCGCCTCCCGGCGCCGGAGGCGGCTATGTATCGAGGAATGGGCCCCTCGGTGAGGCCGAAACCAGCTGCATGCAGCAAATTTCGTACCCCCCCCTTTCCCAAACACCCCCTTTCGTCTTGCCCGAATGTTGCACCATACACAGGCTGCACAACAACCATTGCACCTCGAGGGTGCAAGAACCCACTGCCTGGGGCCCACGCTGGCAAAGCTTGGCTCGGCGGCGTCTCGGATCCGAGCTGCGGCCAAGCACTGGCAAGGGCTGAAGAGCGCGGATTGGGCACAGGGCCAGCGGGGAGGAGGAACAGGGGCTATGTTGCATCTTCGGGGGACCTCGTCTGTCCCGTCGCGGCCCTATGCGCGTCGAATCCGTGTTGAATCCATGTCGGCCTCGTCGGATCTGCGTCGAATCCGTGCCGAAGTAACAGGGGGAGAGGGCCGCGGGCGGCCGGGGACCCCCCGCGGAGCGTGAAGCACTTAAGAAGCGTGCCGGAGCGAACTCGGCGTGCCATGTGCGCGTGCATTGACGGTGCTCCTGCCCGAAGACTGCGTCGCCTGGCGTCTCGCCTCGCGCTGCGCGAGGCACCCGAGCGCTCTCAGCCTCGCGCTCCCGTGCGGCTGCCTGGAGACATCTGAATCCCCCGCCGGGCCCGCGAAGAGCGAAGCGCGACAATCTTCGCATCCCTGCGGGGGGCCTAGTCCACGATCTCTCTCTCTCTCTCTCTCTGTCATTCTATCTCTCTCTCGCTCTCTTTCTTTTTTATTTCTCTCTCTCTCTCTATCTCTCTCTCTCTCTCTCTCTCTCCCCCTCTCTCTATACGTATGTTTGATGCGTGGCGTTGAAGTCCCAAGGACGGCGTCGGCAAGATTGAGGATTCTCAGACAGTTGCCTTTCATCGGAGCACTTCCCGCAATGAAAACAAATTCTTGTAGGGTCCCATGACGAGGGAGTTGGGAGGGGGGGTTCATTGCAACATCGCTGCTGCGTCTTGGGATTACACTGGTCCTCCTCCTCCTCCTCCTCCTCCTCCTCCTCCTCCTCCTCCTCTTCCTCCTCCTCTTCCCCCTCACCTGCGTAGCACGCTGGGAGTGGCAGCGAGGCCCCAGGCGACACGTTTCGCCGCCATGGCCGAGGGCATGCAGAGCCTGGGAGGCACCCGCGTCGAGCGAGGCTATCACACGGTCGCCCACCACTCGGAGGGCGCCAGCTACCGGAGGCATCTATGATACGCAAAGGTGCTGTAAGAAATCCTCGGGCACACTTTTCGTCGAGCTCTAGAGCTTCTGTGGGTGCTGGGGGTCAGAAATGTCCGTGGGCCCCCTGCTGGCAGGCCGATTTCTTCTTTCGTTGCGGCCACTGCGCAAACCCACGCACACACACACACACCAACACCGATCCTGGCCAGTCCAACCCTGGGCCCAGAATCGATAGATGGCCCCCTGGCCAAGCCAGGAGAATGTATGTGCACCAATGTTGGGCTCGAGGTGGGTCTGTCGAGGATCGGCGCAGGTGCACCAAGAAGCCGGAAACGCGTATGGCAGGATTCACATGTGGAGCATCCGGAGGCCACTTGCTGGATACAAGTACGGAAGCCCCGCCTACATGGCCACCGAAGGGCCGAGCGCTGGGAATGCATCTGGCCACATGTGTATCTCTCGCCTTGGCCAGCCGCGCTTTGTGGCGGGATGTGGAGGCCCTGGACACTGGATCCAAAGATCTTGGCAGATCTTGGGAAAGGCCAGCCTTCGGCCGGCGGAGCCGCTCCTGTTTTGCTTCCGCCGCCTTCCGCTGGCCTTCCGCCACCGTCTCCGAGGAGTAGATGCCAACTCCGTCGATCCTTGAAGGCGCCCCAGGTGTGCCCAGCTTCCTGGAAAATCGGAGCAGGGCGAGTTGAGACAACGGAAGCTCAAAGTCGGTCTCCAGACCCCTCCCTGGGTCCAGACGCATCACTCGTCCGAGCTGCGCCCCAGCCGTGGCGACGAGGGGCCCGCCCGAAGGCTTACATCTTACTGCTGTCTCAACTCGCCCTCCTCCGAGTAGAGGCCTCCCAGATGGGGTCTGAGTAGATGGTGTCGGAGCATCGTGCCGCATCGCCAAGGCATCGCCGATGCAGAGAATCGGGCTCCACACCATCGGCGATGCGGCGCCATCCTCCGACCCCATCTGCTCGGACCCCGTGTGGAAGGCCCAGGGTCCGAGGACCGCTGGCGCCCTCCGACCCCAATGGCATCGAATTAGCTCGCTCTGGCGACACGGTCCTGCGGCTCTGCCGCGAACGGCCGCCCGAGCTCTTGCAGGAGGGCGCGCAGCGACACGGCGCCGCCGTGCCCCCGCGGCGGCTTCGCCCAGGGGCTGGGGTGCCGACTTCGGCGCTGGCTTCCGTTGCCGCGGGGATCGCTCAACCGTGAGCGATCGGCAGCTTCCGAAACGTCAGATCGTTCAACATCGACCGATGCTGGGCCGCCAACGGTGCCGCCGCGGCGGCCCCACGTGGGGCACGCGAGGCTCCGACGCGAGGCGGGGATTTACGGCCAGGAACCTTTGGTTAGCGAATCGTGGCGGCGGCCCTGGAGACACGCTATGCCCTGCGAGCGGATAGCATGTCGCTCCGCTCCACGGGGCAGGAGGCTCGGGAAAGCTCGGGAATTTGACGCTTGGAAATGGGGGGACATGGATAGCGTGTCGCTCCGAAGAATGGTGGGCCAGAACCGGCAGATCTACTCGCTAAGCCAAGGTCCCTGACCGTATTGTCCGTATCCGCATCCCCCGCCTGAGGAGACCATGCCCCAAGACCCTCCCTGAGGTTAATTTTATCACACCGGGCGTTTTCGCCAGGCTGCAGGTCCAGGGACCATCACAGATCCACCTGGCTCGAAAAACGCCACAGAAAGAAAGAGTCTAGGGCTCTGGTCGTGATTTTGGGCGGCGTTGCAACTTTTTGTTGCAAAGGTAGATGTCAGGGCTAGGGGGCGGTGGACATAGATATACTTGAGACCCAAGGGGTTCGAATACACCCACATTTATCGCCTGCCGACGCATGTCAGCAGCACAGCATGCATGCGAGCACCGCGCCATGCCTGTAGGGGAACCGGCAAACCCCCCGGGACGTCCTGTACCGCCACGGGGGTGGAGGGGGGGACGACCCCCCGTAGCGGACTTTCCAGGTCCACCGAATGACCACCATCCCCTGGCGGTGATTATTGATAAATCACTCGGCCCTTAAGGGCCCTGTGCCACAGAGGGCCCTCGCGAGAGAGAGCGGCAACGGATGGGCCCTCCATGGTTGCCCGTATTGACCGTCGGCCTCCGCCCGCTGGCCGCGCCCGCGCACGCCGCGCTGCGCAGGGCGGCGCGGCAGTTGGAGGAAGGCCTCTGTGCAGATCCACGTCGTTCTCCCCCCCTCCTCGGCTACACGCCAGAGCGACCCGGGGCAAGAGTGATCGTTGACGTTCGGCCTGCCGGTCGCTGCGCGCGATGCGACTAGAGCGGCCCGCGTGCTCGAATATGGCCCCCCCACGCCCCCGAAAGTCGTGCACCAAAGGTCACTCCGGCGACGGGTCAGTATAGGCTTCCGTCGAGCATATTCCTTTATTTGGTAACTGGCGTTACGGGGGGAGCGAGGGGGGGCATGACGTAATGCACCCCTCCCGCCGTGTGGCTCCAGCACCACAGCGCCTGTGCGCATCACAGCAAGCACCACAGTGCGCAACACAGTATGTACCGCCGCAGCCGCGTGCACCACATCGCCTATGTAGAGCGAAATGCATACGTGAAGAAACCTGGTGTGTTATTCCCCCTCACCCTCCTTCGGGCACTGTTCTGTCCTGGTGCTTGCTGGACGACGGGGGCGCCCAAGCGCCAGATGCCGACGATAACGAGGACGACGACGACGACGACGACGACGACCAGGACGAGGACGAGGACGGCAACGGGAACGAGGACGACGACGACGACGACAAAGACGACGACGTCGACGACGAAGACGAGGAGGACGAGGACGAGGACGTGGACAACCAGGACAAGGACGACGACGACGACGACGACGACGACGACGACGACGACGGCGACGACGGACGACTCCGAAAGTCTCTATGAGTCTCCGAGGTCCTAAGGAGGTTTCCACAGACCTCTGGAGGCGTCGGGAGGCCATTCGAGGCCCTCGGCGACGACGACGAGAACGACGAGGAGGACGAGAACGAGGACGACGACATGGACGAGACGAGGACGGGGACGAGGACGAGGAAGACGAAGGCCCTCGGCGACGGCGACGGCGAACGAGAACGATGACAAGGACGAGGACGAAGGCGAAGACGAGGAGGAGGATGGGGACGACGATTACGATGATGATGACGACGACGACGACGACGACCATGACGACGACGACGACGACGACGACGACGACGACGACGACGACGACGACGACGACGACTGCACGACAGTACGACTGTACGACTGTAAAGACGACGACGACGGACGCCTCCGAAAGTCTCCAGAAATCTCCGGAGGCCTAAGGAGGCTTCCGGAGACCTCTGGAGGCGTCTGGAGTGTGGAGGCCTTTCGAGGCCCTCGACGCTGACGACGAGGACGAGGACGAGGACAGGAACGACGACGACGACGACGACGAGGACGACGAGGACGACGACGACACCGACGACGACGAGGACTGTGACGAGGACGACGACGACGACGACGACGACGACGGCGACCACGTCGACGACGACGACATTGACGAGGACAAGGACGAGGCTGGGGCTGCCGAGGACGACGACGACAACGACGACGACGACGACGACGACGACGACGACGACGACGACGACGACGACGACGACGGCCGCCTCTGAAGGTCTCTCGAGGTGTCCGGAGGCCTCAGAAAACCTCTGGAGGCCTCTGGCAGCGTCTGCAGGCCCTGCGAGGCCCTCGGACGCGACGACGAACGTTAAAGTGGCCTGCAAGCACCACAGTAGCCTGCGAACATCACAATGGCAATGCCGGAGGGGCACTACGGGCGGGAGGGGGGGAGCGTTACGTTTTGGGGGGCAGGGGGGACATAACGCGCGTTTTGGCCCAGAGAGGGGGCGACCCCCCGTATCGGATTTTACGGGTCCACCGAATGACCAAAATCCCCTGGCGGTGAGTATGGATGAATCCCTCGGCCCCGAAGGGCCCTGTGCCACAGAGGGCCCTCGCGAGAGAGGGCGGCAACGGATGGGCCCTCTAGGGCTGCCATGTATTGACCGTCGGCGTTGACGTTCGGCCTGCCGGTCGTTGCTCGCGATGCGACGAGAGCGGCCCGCGTGCCCGAGGATGGTCCCCCCGCGCCCCCCGAAAGCCGCGCACCAAAGGCCACTCCGGCGAAGGGTCAGTACAGACCCACCTTGTTTTTCCTCATCGGCTACACGCAAGAGTGACCCTAGGCAAGAGTGACATTTGGTGGGGGGAGGCGGGGGGGACAACCCTAATCGCGCGAGCCAGTGCTGGAGGGGGGGCCCTGTGGGCCCGCACTCAAGGTCACTCCAGCGAAGGGTCACTCCTGCGCGTAGCCGAACTCCCCCCTCCCAGGAGAGGCGGCGCCAATCAGAGGACGCTTCCCTAGGCAAGCACCGTGAGGCCGACCCCTCTGAGGGGCAACGTGGGAGGGGGGGACTGGCTAAGGAGGCGAAACATCGGGCTGATGTCGGCGATACATCGCCGACAGATCGGCGACAGGACCCCCAAAGCAAACACGCATTGCATGGTCCTGGGCGGAGTGGGTTATCGGGACCTGATCGGCGATGAATGGCGACTGGGGGTCGATGCATCTCCCCTTGAGCCTCTCCTCCCTGACGTTGCCCCTGACCCGTCGCCCCTCCTCGGCGACACGCAGGAAGGAAGGCAAGAGCGACCTTTGGTGCGCGGCGTTGGGGGGAGGCGGGGGGGAGGCAAATCCAAGCGCGCGAGCCGTTGCTGGGGGACCCCTGTGGGCCCGCAGTCAAGGTCACTCTGGCGAGCGTAAATGGAAGTCCCCCTCCCAGGAGAGGGGGCACCAATCAAAGGACGCCTCTCTTGGCAACCCACGTGAACCCTACTCCTGCAGGTCAAAACTCTGAAACGTCAGCTTGCATCTACCTGATGCACTCGTTCGGGGAGCATAACATCTACCTCAACGCTGATACTTCCCGACAGGGATCACACACGGCAGGTAGCAGCAGGCAGAGCGGAACAGACACATTGCCAATACTATCTATCTATGAAGGCAGAACCTTTGTCGATGTCGAACTTCCTAAGGTGCCCCAGAAATCCTGTAGGCCCCCACTCCGAGGCCCACGGAGGACACGGTTCCGTGGGGCACGCGCTGGCAAGCGGGCTTCTAACTCGATGCACCGACTTCACATGCAACTAACTCTACCTCATCAACCTCGTCAGTATCCATAGTTGCACTTTGGATGAGAAAGACATGCAATGATATGTGCTGGCAAACCTCCAAAGTGTAGGTTTGTGTAGCTGGATGTTGTTCGAATGCCTCCCCCTCAACACCATTAGTATCGATATCGGCATCGTGATGTCCGCGCGCAAGCCTTGCCGATGGAGGGAGGTGTCAGGTTGCGCGGCAGGCTCAGTCCAGCAGGAGCAGGTCCTGCTCCGCGGTCGACCTCCTAGCCTGGACAGGGGCAGGCGAAGGAGGAAGGGGTGAGGACGACGATGGAGAGAGGGGGAGAAAGGTGGAGGAGGAGGAGGAGGAGGAGGAGGTGGAAGGGGGGGAGGTGTGAGTGACTGCGTGCATTGAGGCGCTCCCCAACCATGACTACGCCATGATACTGAAAGCTTAGCATGCGGGCGGAAGGCATAGGAGGAGGAAGTAAGTCGGAGGAAATCAGCCGGAGGAGGTAGGAGAAGGAGGAGGACGAGGCGGAGGAGGGGCAGGAGAAAGAACGGAAAACGGAATGACGACAAGGGAATGAGGACGAATGGTGTGGGAGCTACGATATGTAGTAGGCAGGAGGAGGGAAAGGAGGAGGAGGAGGAGGAGGAGGAGGAGGAAGAGGAGGAGGAGGAGGACACGGAGGGGAAGGAGGAGAAGGTGGAGGAGGAGGAGGACGAGGAAGGAAAAGGACGAGGAGGGGATTTTTTGGGGGGACAGGAGGGAGAAAGGGCAGACATAAGAGGAGGATGACGTCGGGGGCGAGACTGGGAGAGCGCCCAATAATCTCAGTTCGAGGCTCGCCGTTCCCACACATGCCCCGGGAGCCCCGCCGCCAAAGTGAACGGCTACGGTCCGATCGAACGAGCACCGTTCAGCTGATTGCGCGAGCATTCGCAGCAACGGAAACGAGCGCAGCAAAAAGGAGGCGGAGGAACGGCGAACAGCGGGTAGCGCAATGATGCGCTGGGTACGACGTGCCGTTGGTCGGTCAGTCGTCATTTCAGCCCCTCTCTCCCGCGCTGCGCGCCTAGACTTCGAGGCGGGCTCGCAGACCGCCGGACGGGCGTGGTGAGATGGACTGGCGGCTGTGAAATCACCCTCTCAGCACTTGCCTTCGCTCGGGCGTCCATGGCCCGTGCATGTCTGGCATCGTGCGTCTACCCTTTCGCAAGATGATACCAGATGCTCCTCGATGGTCCGAGCGCTGCCTAGCAGCAGCGCGAAACAAGCGGCGCCCGTCGGCTGCAGCGGCGGGTCCACCGCGGGGCGGCGAGGAGCGGAGGCCCGGTGGCCCTCGACCCGGAGAGGCGCCGCCGGCGGGCCGAGAATCACATGGGGGGTGCTTCAGCTTTCGGGCTACAACGGACGCCTTTGAATGGACGGCCCTGGCGCGCCTGTTGTGGGCTGACGGCGGCCAGGTTCCAGTTGCGTGGAAATTGAATTCAGCCGTGGCAGCGGCGGCGACAGGTTGCCCTATCGCGCCGACCCTGATGCTGAAACACTGCCGCGCACTATTAGCTGACGCTGACGGCGACGACAGACGCGAGAAAGGCGGCGCCCGCGCGGGCCCCCTCCTCGGTTGCCTGCGCCTCGCGAGCCAAGCCGGCTCCGCAGTGCGAGTTTTCGACCCTGAACCCTCGGAGTGGCGGTGAAGAAAGGGAAAAGCGGGCGGGCCAAAACTGACCAAAAACCTTCCAAAACCCAGCGGGGATTCCGTCTGCCGCTCAAAGTGAACTGCGCCGACTACGAGGGGCAAAACACACGCCCCGCCAGATGGCCCCTTAACCGAAGGCTGTTAGGTTCGGATTGCACCCCGGGCCCCGACCCAAGACACCCAGGGAACACAAGTAAAAAAAGGCGCAACACATGTTCGGGAGCGGGGGGAGCGCGGGGAAGGACGCAAACTCCCATCAGAGGGTCCGGTTCAGGAACTTCGCGAAGTACACAGTGTTGTATCTCTTCCTGGCGCGGTACTCCACCTTCACAGGAAGTTGAACAGCGCGTGGCAGTTGCATATCAA
>CAUYUJ010009224.1:484766-504803 GCA_963575745.1 Prorocentrum cordatum
CGTGCAACCCGCTTTGCAAATCCGTTGCTTTGCGGTCGGTGAGGTGTCGAGGTGTCGTGGCATGTCTTCGCGGGCCTTCCCGATCCCCCCCGAATTTTCAGGGTGCATCAAGTCAGCGTTCTCGCCGGAACCACAAACATTTGAAAGGCACGCAGTGTGCCGTCGAAGCTCTGGCTGACAACGGGGTAGCACGCTGCGTCCCAAGTTACCCTGTCGTAGACGACAAGAAAAACAGTATCCACATGGCGTAAGCGACCGTTATGACTTCCTAGGATGAAGTGGTCCACCGTGAGTATGTCCCAGAAGTCATTCGGGCCATCGTTTCCCGCGCAGGCCCCGATCCCATGATCTGAATCATCTTGTGAGACTAATTTCACGCGCTGCTTTGCCTGAACCTTGGTTCCTGGGCATACTGGACAATCGGGGCGCTTCGGCTTGTGAGTTAAATCGTGGGACACCAGGGCGCAATTCCGAGGCGCGACCCTCGTCACGGACGTGTCTCGGATGTGGGCATCCTCGCCCACGTGGCCCCAGATCTCGACGGGCTCGTGCCTCCGCGCCTGGGGGCCCCCTCAATGCAGGAGCGGACTGAACGACCGGCGGCGGGGGCACGAGGCCCCGGCGGGCCTCGGGCGGCGCGCTCTCCACGTGGGGCAGCAGCACGACGTCCCCGGAAGCAGTCCACGCCGCCGCGCGCCCATTCCCAAAGCCCACGGCAATGGGCATGAGATCATCCTCGCCGCTGGCTGGGGCCTCGCCGTCCTCGGCGACTGGGCTCTCGGAGTCCAGGTCCGAGTCAGGGTCGCCCGCCGCCATGCTGATGCGGCGGCGGAAGGGAGGCGGGCGGTGGCCGAGGCCTGCGCCGCTGGGGCCAGGCAATCGGCCCTTTGCCGAGCAGCAGACTTCGATTGAGAAAAAGCGGCTGCAGAGTGAGCCCCGCACTGTAGCGTCAGACCATGACACCCACTTAGATAGGTATGCGCACGGGCACCATTATCCATCGCTTGTCTAGGTCCCCGAATATCGATCCCCCAGGTGGTGGTTATGAATGAATCTCTGCCTCGGACCACGAATCTGCTGCACAGACGAGGGTCGACCATCGGGGACACCGGGCAGGCGGTGGACATGGAAGTATTTGGCCCCCCGAAGGGCCCGTCTGTATTCACATCCACTGCCTGTCGAGGTCCCCGAAGATCGATCCCCCAGGCGATGGTTATGGATAAACCCCCGCCTCGGAGCACGACCCCAAACATCCGATGTCCCGATGCACGCGGTCCCCGGAACACCCGACCCTTTCCGCGGGGCCAGGCTTTCATCTCGCGGGTCGTTTTCTGACCGTCCTGGCGGCGATGGCCCCCAGAAGCCGAAAATTTAGGAAAAGAACTTGGCCTTTAGAGTTGTTCCCTACGTCTGAGGCCTGGGAATTTGCCGCTCGGACAAGCATGGGTGGGGCTCGAAATATACACCAAGCCGTCTGGTCAGCCCAGGAACTCGGCGTATAGAAGCCCCGGCTGTCCAACCTGTGGGACGCTGAAGCGTCTGTACACCGAAATCCTTCGCCGAACTCCTTGGCTCCGCGGCCAGCCCAACGACGGGGTGCACGGTGAAGTACTGATGTTCAGCGTGTCACGGTGGCGGCCTCGGCGACACGCTATGCCTGGCAAGCGGATGGCGTGCGACTCTGCTCCACGGGGCGGCAGGCTGGGAAACGCTCGCGGAGCGTTGACGCCTGGGGTCTGCGACGTGGTTGGCGTGTCGCGCCGAAGCGTGGTGAGCCAGAACTGGCAGAGCGACACGCCAAGCCAGAGTTCCCGACCGTACACATCGAAGTCTTTTTCCAAACTACTTGTCTCCGTGGCTGGCCAAGCGACCTGGTGCATGCATCGAGGCCCTCCAAAGATCGACTCCCTAGGCGGCGGTACTCATGAAACCTACTCGCCTCGGAACCCGTACCTTCTGGTGTTCGTCAACGGGGGCGCAGTAAACTGGTGGGTGGGGGGAAACGTACGGTGGCAATTCAAGGGGGCCGTGTAGGGGCCATTCTGGGAGTGACGGATCGAAGAGTGCCGGCGCACAAAGCGCAAAAGGGGTCTTGTGCAAGGGGTCCGTTTCTATCGTGTTTACTCAGCGCCTCCTACTTCTCCTGCGTGCGCGTACCAAATGCCAAGCGCATTCACAAGAGCTCCTCACAAGGCGCAGAATTTCCCGCACAAGGCCTTGGCACAAGACTCGCGCGAGCACTCTTCCATTTAAGTCTCATGCACGTGTTCTGGCCCCCACGTCGCCGCCCGCCCGACACCTGCCGCACGGGGAAGCAGCACGAGAGCCCCCCGACCGCCTCACGGCGCAGCACCGCCGCCAGCGTGGCCGCCACCACGCCCACCAGCGCCACCACCGCGGCCACCCCTGCGGCAGGCACGTGCTCGGAGACCGGCGCAGACAGCAGGTGCCTTGCGGGGGAGGAGGCTCTTTCTCCTCGACCTGGTCCTCCCTCCTCCTCCTCCTTCGCACTCCTTCGTCTTCCTGCGTCCTCCTGCCTCCGTCATCCTCCTCCGTCATCCTCCTCTCCTCCTTCCTCATCCCTCATCCTCCTCCTTGTCCTCCTCCTCTTCCTCCTCCTCCTCCTCCTACTCCTCCTCCTCCGCTTCCGCCTCCTCCTTCGTCATCCTCCCTCGACCTCTTTCATCCTCCTCCTCCTCCTCTTCCTCTTCTCCCTCTACTGCCAGGAAGTTCCAGCTGCAGAAGCAGAGCGCAGAGCTCGTCGATCCCACAGGGTTGTTCGGCCTGGAGCTCCATTGCGATGTCTTGTGTTGTCGCCTCCTCCTCCTCCTCCTCCTCCTCCTCCTCCTCCTCCTCCTCCCCCACCCCTTCTCCTCATAAAGAACTCCTCCCTGCTGCAACCCCAGACGTGTCCGTAGGGCGGGCCAGGCGTTTCGCCTGCGACTCCCACCACGGTTGATCCTGATGCTTGAAATTTGCAACACGTTCACGGAGAAGGGCGGGTCGTCTTCAAAATGTGGCTCTCGCCCTAGCGTCGCGCTTCTTTTTTAAAGCTGTTCAAAAACTTCAAGGATTGAGGGCGTGCTGGTTTCAAAGGTGTGGCTCTCGCCTGAGCGCCGCGCGCACCTATTCGTTGTATATATGTGCGACAGATTTTTAAATTGAGGGCGGGCCGTTTCCAAAATGCGCCTTTCGCCGCAACGTTACGCACATGCGTCTAAAGTCTTGCAGCAATTTCAAGTATATAGTATAGAGGGCGAGTCGCTTTCAATGTGTGGCTCTCGCCTGAGCGCAGCGCACATTCACATTATCATTAGCTTCTAGCACGGATGGCGATTCCTTTTCGAAATGTGGCGCTCGCCTTTGCGCCTCGCACATTCGTTAAAAAATCCCACCACCCCTCTGGGCGTGAATGGTTTAGACCGTCACCTCCTTTAACTTTCTTTTCTTCGAATAGCAGCAAGAATTCTCCGAGGGACCCCCTTGCGGTGCTGAGTTGCGAAGGAATCTCGAGCGATGAGGCCGTGCCGACATACGCGAATATCAGCGACCTGATGTCGAAATACCCCTTGATAATGCTAAGCATCAGGCGAAACCGCCGCTCCGACATCCGCAAGTAGCGGCAAGACTGGTCTGAAGGACCCCCGTGTCGTGTAGTGCTAAATCGCGAAGAGGTCTCGGGCGAGAGCTCTGGCCAGGGCGTCTCGGAGTAAACTGCTAGGATGTATCGCGCGGGAGCGTTGTTGTTGTTGGTGGTGGTTGTGGTGGTGTTGCTGTTGTTCTTGGGGCCGGCTTAGGCGGTACCTCGAAAGCTCGAGCGTGAGCCTGACTTTCAAAATAGATTCAGCGCGGGCGTGGAATTGTTGTTTTTGAAGAAGAACGTAGACTATCAAATACTTATCGTTGTTGGACCCCCTACAGGCGCCCTGCGCCATGCTTTTGCATGCCACATGCGCCCATCATGCTGGCACCCACACTTGAGGGAACTAGTTGAAAAGTGGGCGACGTTCCCACACCAAGATATCCCGCCCAAGGAGGTCGAGCCAATATCCCTCCCTAGACACATTCCCTGATTCAGCTCGCACGACACATAAAAAACTCAATGCAACGATGGGGGCGGAGAGCACTTGAAAACAGAGGGTGCGAGCTTCAAGAGAGGGCCCCGAAAACTGATCGGTACAACCTCAAAAATGCCAGACGCAGGACTTCGGCCTGGCGCATTTTGAGCGCAATCTTGCGAAAGGTTGAAGCCGCCCGTGCCTCTTGGATCAGAGCGGGGGGGGGCATAGCATGACCCCCCAGGTCAGCGCGCGGGCGCCTTTTGGATTTGCCAGGGCCCCATTTTTGGACGCGCCCTGGTTCGCCCGGGTTCGCCAACAAGGGTTTTTGGACGGCCCCGCGGAGGCCCCCGACCGTCATTTTTGGACGACGCGTGCCGGTGGGCGATGGTGCTGTGCATGTCGGGATCCTCGATGCGCATGGCCTTGCCAGTCTGGGCGAGAGCATAGTGCACGCGAGGCCGCACATCTCTTCCGCGCTCGGCTTTGATTCCGTCGAAGATGCCCGCCGTGCGCATGTGTAACTTTATCCTGTAGTTCGCGCACGCGCGTTCCGCAGGCAATTCCGCGCGGCCGCGCGTTCGAGTCTTCGGAGGGTGGGGGGCGTAGGAGGAGGAGAACGAAAACAAAGATGGGGAAGAGGAACGGATGCGAGACAAATGTGGCACACAACCGAAGTGGCGCGCTCAAATTCGCCCCGGGAGGGCGCCCAGCTTCCCCAAGAGAGGCCCGAGAAAAACAAAGATGGCTACAAGAGGCCCACCGAAGCTTTCTGACCTCATCATTGTCGGCGCCTGTGCTCCGCTATACCGTCGAAGCACGGCCACAAGAACGCCGACGCGGCGAAGAGCACCACGCATTTCCACTGGCTAGGCGACGCAACGCGGCAGTGGCTCGACTTCGGTTCGATGGCTTTGATTCGTAGGGCGCGGCGCCAAGTGAACGCAACGTGTAACTCGCAAGTTGTCCGGGAAGCAGACAGGGCCGACCCCAGCCGCCGATCATCGAATATCAGGAAATACACCAAACAAATCCGCCGGCCCCCTTATGGGGCCACCAGGCTGTAGGACGAGGGTTTGCTGTTCCCTGCGCCAGTTCCAGTTTCCAGTCCCCACTGTTTCAATTATGCTTCTTGTTGCTTGCTGTTCCTTGTTGTAAACCGCGCGAGGGGGGGGGGAGCCGAAAACCGCCCTTGCCAGCACCTCCCAGGAAGGGTCTCAAAATTTCTGGGGGGGCGAAATTCGCAAACCCTCACGCAGATCGGCGGGGTCAGGGTCGAAAACCAATGAGATGTCTTACATTTCTGAAATTCGGCGGAACCCCTCACGCAGATCGGCGAGATCAGGGTCGAAAAACAAATAGGATTTGCCACATATTTGAAATTCGGCGGCACCACTCACGCAGATCGACGGGGTCAGAATCAAAAAATCCATTGGATTTGCCACATGTTTTAAATCTGGCGGCACCCCTCACGCAGATCGGCGGGGTCAGGGTCGAAAAACAAATGAGATTTCCTACATTTCTGAAATTCGGCGGCACCCCTCATGCAGATCGGCGGGGTCAGGGTCCAAAATCCAATGGGATTTGCCACATTTCTCAAATTCGGCGGAACCCCTCACGCAGATCGGCAGGGTCAGGGTCGAAAAACAAATGGGATTTGCCACATGTTTGAAATTCGGCGGCACCACTCACGCAGATCGGCGGGGTCAGAATCAAAAAAAACATTGGATTTGCCACATGTTTTAAATCCGGCGGCGCCCCTGGCGCAGATCGGCGGGGTCAGGGTCCAAAAACCGATGGGACTTGCCACAGTTCAGAAATTCGGCGGCACCCTGCTCGCAGATCAGCTGGGTCAGGGTTGAGAAACCAATGGGATTTGCCACATGTCCGAAATTATGTGGGAAACCTCAGTGCACAGCACACGGAGGCAGGTTCAAAATGCAACACTGAGTTCAACAATAGCATCAGAATCTCAATTTCTCTTGCCGATGCTGCTTCACGACGGCACCGATGCCTCATGTTTTAGCTCTTGGATAGCCCATTATCCGAGAGAGGGGGCCAGCGGCAGGGGCGAAGCCCTTACGGATAAGAGGTGGCGGTTTGTATTTCTGATGTCGGTCAGCAATGAATGTCAGGCGGGATCCGCTGTTGTTGTTTTTTTTGTAAACTTCAGGCAGGGGAGCAGTTTGACGCGCAAAACTGTCCCTTGTAAAAAACATGGTGCGAGTCCGGGGAGGACCACTCCGACTGAAAAAGCAACATGCACCAGAGGTGGAGAATCCACAAGAATTACTCGTCAAAGATGAGAACTCTACTTCCTCTTCCCCCCCCCCCCAGTCGACGACGAAAACGTCCTACTCCTCCTCCTCCTCCTCCTCCTCCTCCTCCTCCTCCTCCTCCTCCTCCTCCTCCTCCTCCTCCTCCTCCCTCCTCCTCCTCCTCCTCCGTCTCCGCCGCCGCGGCCACACGCGCGTGCTCGGCCTCAGCGGCTGCAGCGCGCTCTTGCCCTGGACGTGCGAGGCGTCGCCCTCGGGCGCGCTTGCCGGCCCAGAGGCCGGCCGAGGCCCGGCCGCGCGCCGGCGTCGCGTTGCGGGGGGGCGGCTGGCGCTGCAGGCCGGAGGGCCCGAACGGCCTGCCCGAGGAGTGGAGGAGGAGGAGGAGGAGGAGGAGGAGGAGGAGGAGGAGGAGGAGCGCACTCGCCCGAGAGAAACGGCAAAGTAATTGGTCGACCCGACCCAATTACAATACCGACCCACCGTCCCCACAGTCCTGCGGCAGCATCTGCGACGGCTGCGTGCGGGCGGCGCTGGCCACCCGCACGCAGCCGTCGCAGATGCTGCCGCAGGACTGAGGAGGAGGAGGAGGAAGAGGAGGAGGAGGAGGAGGAGGAGGAGGGGTGACCAAGAGGAGGGGGGAGGATGCGCGAGAAGGAGGGGAGAAGAGGAGGCGGAGGGCGAGGAGGATACGACACGAAGGGATACGATGCGCGCACCGTTAGCGCCACGCTATCCATTGCTCAGTGAGAACTGCGTCCACTCTATCTTGAAAAAATAGCGCAGCGGTAGGCCCTTGTAATTTCACAAGGACTGACTGAAAAACTATTGGCGCGGTAAAAGGGGGAGGGGGATAAGGTGGGGGAGGAAGAGGACTAGAGTAAACCCAAGATGCATCAACGATGCTGCAACAATGTCGTCGTGCCACGAGAATGAGCGCTGAACAGGGAACGACATTGGTGTTTTCTGGCCACGGCGAGCCTCAGCCATGAATGGGTTCCCCGACGAGCCCCCTCCTGAGCCCAAAGTTGTCCTTATGTCAGCGTTTTGGTCGTACACCCTGCTGTCATCCCAAGCATCCTCCTCATGAGTCCCTACGAGACGAAATATTTTTTACTATAGGAAGCGCCCCTCGACAGAAGAGTGCCCGATGGGCCTGCAGCCCAGGCAAAAGCCCGTTACGAAAACAAGTCCACTGCTTCCCTCGAACGAAACATAAGAAATGCCGTAAGGTCCGACCAACAAATTCAACCAGATTTCCGGCGAGAATCTCCTTTGGAAAAGAATCCACCCCTGCCCGTGCAACTGTTGTGGGGGACCCGTAAAGACCTACTCGTACTATCTACCTCTGGTGGAGACGCACGTCCGACCAAAAACATCCAGTACGAAAATACTGAAATAGATCATTCCCCGAGCGATATGGCCAGAAAACGCCCGCCACCGAACAGAGATCATGAGATTCCTCAACGCTCGCGTCGTACCTGGGGTGCAAACGCACTCATAGTACTAGCATATATGGGTGATGCCATGTTGCCCAAGAGTGCACGTCTGGTCGTTAGAATCGAGGAGGTCTCGAGCGAAAACACCATTGTGAAAAGGGGCGGACCTCCATCCGTGCAGCTGTTACATACAAGCCTCGAACGAGAATCCCACCTTGAAAAGGAACCATCCCTATCGGTGCAACTGTTGCGTAAGATAACACGTATGGTCATTACTTCCATAGAAGTCTCAAGCGAGAGCACAATTGTGAAAAAGAGCCGCACTTCATCCGAACAGCGGATACTTTGCGCTTTCAAGAAATCATCCATTTTGAAAGCGCTCCGTCCTCCACCTCTGTGGCCGATGCAACTTACGACGACGGTGCGCGTCGTTAAAAAGGAAATCGGTAATTCCATGTTGAAAAGAAGACTGCCTCGAAAAACGGCTGCCACATGGTGAGCAATAATGTGGGCCATGCGAGAGCCGCGCTGTGAAAACGAACCAGCATCCGTTGGACCTGTTGCAAACTTGTTAGACGCATGTGTGCCCACTATGGCGAGACCCGCGTGTTGAAAACGAATGGCATTGCATTATTGGATATGTTGCAATACGTCCCCAAGACGAACGGTTTTTGCCTCCTGGGCCCCGAACAACGATATGCAGTCTTGAGCAGATACGTATGAGATAGCCGCCGTCGGATCCAATTATTTTCGCGTGGATCCAATGTTGGTTTTGGTTTATGTGCCGGTGGATCCGGGTTCTGTCGGCGCAGATCCGATTTCGGATTTTCTGGATCCGCGTCTGGTCAAACTGCTACGGCGGAGCAAACTTCTACCCCACTTTAAATCGATATTTTCAAAGTACAACGGGAAGACGGGAGAAATCGGATCCGAGGACTCCACGACCCGCCCGTGCTCAGATTCTATGGGGGAGGGGAGTTCGGTCATCAATTTCCCAAAATGGGTCCTGCGCTGTCTCGCCCACTCCCATCAACTTTCCGCGAGCGCAGGTCCCACTCAACATGAATACGTACTTCTTCTCCTGGTTGCTGCGCGCAGCTCGTCCAGACGCCGTCCGTTCGGCGGCGCCGACGCTCTCGAGACCTCCTCATCGCCACTTTCACCTCAGGGGGACAATCTTTCGTCCTGCGTAAATGCGTTTCGGCCCTGCGTCTCCTGCCTCAGGACGTCCCGAACGGAACCCCCAGTCAAAGCAAGAGTTCGTTTCTCTTCTTTTGCCATGACGTCTCGAAGGGGAACTCCTGACTGCACGACGGGGGGATGCTGGTGTCGGTTACGTGGCAACCAACAATTCCGAAGGACAAAACGCCAAATGCGGTTCGGCCCTGCGTCTCCTGACGCAGGACGTCTCGAACGGGTCATCCAGTTCTTTTTTCTTTTTGTTGCGAGGACGTTTCGGACAGGAACTCCTGAGTGCACGTGGCAGGGAAATTCTGGTGAAATGTGGTGTGCTGGCTACGTGGTAGCCAACAAGTCCGAAGGCCAAACCGCCCATGCGTTTCGGCCATGCGTCTCCTGACGCAGGACGTCTCGAACGGGACCTCCTGTCAAAAACACGATTTCCCTTCTTCTGTCGTTGTTTGTTTGCGGGGGCGTCTCGAACGGGAACTCCTGACTGCAGGCGGCAAGGGACATCTGCTGAAATGGGGTATGTCGGCTGGGTGGTAACCGACAAGCGTTTCGGCCCTGCGTCTCCTGACTCAGGACGGTTCGAACGGGCCATCCAGTCAAAGGCACGATTTCCCATTTTCTTGTTGGTACGAAAACGCCCCGAACGGGAACTCCTGACTGCACGTGGCGGGGGAATTCCGGTGATATGTGGTGTGTCGAAAACGTGGCAGCCAACAAGTCCGAAGGTCAATCCGCCCATGCGTTTCGGCCTTGCGTTTCCTGACGCAGGACGTCTCGAACGGGTCTCCACGGCGGATCCGAATTAAGTTTTAACGGAAAACCTAAGAAATCGGACCTGCGGACCCCGCGACCCGCCCGTGTTAAGATTCTACGGGGGACAGGGGGTTCGTAATCGACTGCCCAAGAGGGGACCTGCGCTGTCTCGGCCACTACCATCAACGTTCCGCGCGCGCGCGGGCCAGTCTCAACATGAATACGTCGTTATCCTCCTGGTTGCTGCGCGCAGATCGTCCAAACGCCGTCCGTTCGGCGGCGCCGATGTTATCTCGCGAACTCCTCATCGCAATTTTCACCTCAGGAGGAAAATCCTTCGTCCTTCGTAGCTAATGTTGCGACGAATGTGCGACCTTGTGCGTTAAGGCGAGCGCCGCGTTTTGAAAATGACAGTCCCTCCTTCATTCAAGCTGCTGGAGCTCTGTGGCACCAGGGCAGCAAATTGCGAAGAATTCTCAAGCGGAACGCCCAGCCCTGCCTAATTACGGACACGTCTGGGAGTGCGGCAGGGGAAAGCCACTTATAAGGAAGAGGGATAGAGGGGAAGGGGGGAGGAGGGAGGGAAGACCCAGGACACCACCTCAATTGCCCCAAGACCGTTCAAGCCCCCGAGAAGCCCACGCAACGGCCCAGAACTGGCCCCCAGGACGGCCCCAGGGATCCTCCTGCCGCTGCCCCGACGGACCCCCCAAGATGGCCAACGTGATCTCCACGGTAACCCATGTTGGGTCAGATTTGGATAAGCCCAAAGAAAATTGGTCAACGGGGGGGAGGATGAAAGCAAATTCGCTCAAAAACAATCTCCAGAACCCTCCTGGGTCGAAACTTACCAGTTCTTCGAGCCGAGACCAGCCGTGGCGACGAGGGGAGCCCTTTATCCCCATTTTCTGCTGGCCAGAACCAATGCTGGGCCACCTCAGCCCTCGACCGACTCCAAGCCCCAGGAGGTTCCGACGAGGCCCCGAAGCGCTCACCACGAGAGGCAGCGCCGCAACTCGCTATGACGCCGCGGCCGCGCTACGCTGCAGCGCCTTCCCGCCGGCTCCAACCAGCGCGGCGGTGGACGTGCGAAGCAGCGCGGTTGAGCAACGACCAACGACAGCAGAAGACCGGAGCCAACGACGGAACGCAATCAGGAGCACCTCATGGCCATCGAGAGGGCGAGAGAAAGGAGCGAGGAACAAAAAAGCAAAGCAATCAAACTCCCCCAAAACAAGACACAGAGCCACAGGCCGATGCCAGCAGCGGCAGCAGCGCGAGTGCTGCGCGATGCTGTCAGAACCGCGAGAGGGTAGGCGACGGGCAGCGTTGCCACCCACTGGCTGACACAGCCGACGGGGGGGGGGTGAGAATCAGCTCACGTATAGCTGATGTTCCCGGCGCCTCCCGGCGCCGGAAGCGGCTATGTATCGAGGAATGGGCCCATCGGTGAGGCCGAAACCAGCTGCATGCAGCAAATTTCGTAACCCCCCCTTTCCCAATCCCCCCTTTTCGTCCGGCCCGAGGCACGACTAGACGGGATCCGGCGCCCAGCGATGACACCCCTGACCCGGCCGCCGCCCGAGCCTGCTCCGGGCAGTGAGCGCTGGCGGCGGGCGGCAGCAGCGTGCCGATGGCAAAGGTGGCCGCCGCCGGGTTGTTGACGGGCACCATGTGACCCGCCCCGTCCACCTGGAGGGCTGGGGGGGCAGGAGAGCCCAGAATCGAATCGACAAGTCGGATCGGCGGTCGACATGAATCGGATCGGCGGAAATCGGCAGCCGAGCCGGGAAAAGTCGAATCGGCGGACATCGGCAGGCCAGTCTGCCTCCAGTGAGCAATCGGAGCCCGAATCGGAATTCCAAGCCGAATCGAATCGGAAACGGGAGCCATCGAAGACGAACCGAATCGAATCCGAGGAATCGAAACGAGCCCTGGGAGGGGCAAGAAGGCACCGACACCTCAGCGGGCCCTGGAAAGGGCAGGGCCGTTCTGTTACCGTTTTCTGAAAACTACCTATTTGAGCGTGGAAAGGTGGGAGAAAACAAGGCTCACCGAAAATATCAACAACAACAAAAACGATTCACCAAAGCGTCCTGGGCAGTCTGGGGATGACGTTCGGGACCGGTTCGGAAATTGCTCGGATCCGGCAAAGAACTGCAAGCTGGACCAGGCCTTCACTAAAGTGTAAAACAATGGCGCCATAAGCATCAAAATGCACAAGACATAGATCCAACAGAAAAGGAAAACGAACACTATAGCAAAAACTGCCCTGTCGCTTGCAGGACCTATCAAGACCGGCACCGAAACAGTAGACACATACGAAACTACATCTCGACATGAGAGGCCTTCAGGCATATTCTTCAACGACCTCCAGGGATCCTACGGTCAGGAACTCCTGCATGGAGTGTCGCGGCGGCGGCTCCGGCGGCACGCTATGCCCTGCAAGCGGATAGCGGGTCGCTCTGCTCTGCGGGGCGGGAAGCTGGGAACAGCTCGGGACGTTGACGCATGGGAATGGGGACGTGGATCACGTATCGCGTGAAAGAGTGGTGGGCCAGAGCGCGTGCACACGCCGAGGCAGAGGAAGAGGGGCAAGCGAGAGAGTAGCAGGGAGGAGGGAGAACGATGAGGAGGAACGAGGACGAGAGAGGAGAGGAGGGAAGGAGGGCGCGACAGGAAGATAGGGGCGAGAGAGAGGGGAGAAACGGGGCGGAAGGGGCGGACGAGGAAGAGGGGCGAGCGAGAAACAAATGAAATGGGGGAGAGGGGGGAGAGCGGCGGGCCGGGAGGCTTCCGCCGGAGGCTTCCTCCGCTGGCGGCAGCCGATGTGTATGTGTTGTGTGTTGCGTGTTGTGTGTATGTGTGTATGTGCGCGCGTGCTTGCATTCTTTCATAGCTGTTTTGTCATAGCAATCCCTCTTGGTACTGAAGCCTGCTCCACAGGCAGGCATCTCTGAGAACGCCAGAGCATAGACCAGCACTGTCGTCATCCGCCGCCCGCCTTGCCTTTGTCATGAACAAATGCTTTGAAACAGCGCCCGGTTGCTGCTAGACGGGGCGCCCAAGCTGAATCAAAAACATCATTGGCACCATGCTGGTTTGATCTCGCGCGGCACTGCAATCGCATTTTTCCCTGCAGCCAAATCTCTCAAAGGACACGCTGGGTCTCGGGAGCGAAGTACGGTATGCAAGCGACGCTGTGCTGCCATGCGCTGGCAGGCTTCTGGACAGAACATTCGAAAACAAAAAAAAATAGCCTGTCGGATACACAATTCCTCCTGTTGGTTTGGGAGTTGGTCCACGCTGATTTGGAAAATGTGTTCACCACGATGTTTGCAACGGTGTGGAGGCCTGACGAGACGCCAAGCTGCACCGCTCTCGCAGCCTTCATAACGTAGGTCGGGTTCTAACGATGCACGGGATGATGAATAATATATGTCCTGCAAGGGCACAGTCTACATCCATAGCGACCATCGTAGATGCAAACTTGCGAACATCCATGTCCTCTTGACTTACACGCACGCACACACACACATTTGGCCAACAACCTCCTGGACCCTTGAACAGCATATTCTGACTTTTACTGAATGGGTTCCGCAACTTACTGCTTCCCTCAAAGGTATCCCTCGGACGCCCGCGACGCATGCTATCGATCGCTCGGTGATGGCAACTCCCTGGCAAACATCACGCATGTGGCCCTCACTGGATTATATTCTCCGGTTCAAGCATATCAGCCAGCATTTTTCTTGACAGCGACAATCGGTGTAAGATCTTTTCGCTCTCGAATCCTGATGTGCCAAAGCGGCTGCAGTACAGAGATGCTTGGAAAAAGAAAGAGGCGGGGGGGGGGGGAATCCGTACAAAACAGCCGTTATGTACGTAATGTCCACTTTGGGTTTTCTGGCTTTCGAGGGATATGTAGGAGAGGCACAGAAGGGCGTCTGGGGCAACATATCTCGACGCACCCTCGACGCACCCCTCGAGCCTCTTGCCATGGGCGCGCGCGCAGCCAGGCAGGCGCTAGCCACGGCGCCCGAAGCAGAATGCACACGCTCCACGGCTCACGAGACGGCGCCTCCGCGACCTCAGCCCGCGGCAGGTGTCGTCGGTGTGGACCGCGTTCTCGTCGCTGTCCGTCTGGTGCAGCACGCGCGCCCCCGGGCCCAGTCCCTGGGGGCACACCAGGCACCCGCCCCTCGTCGCCAGGCGGTTGGTCCAGTTGCGCGAGGCCTGGCAGTTCGGGCTCCGATGGATCGCAGCACCGCCCACATCCAGGTGGCAAAGCAGCACGGCCCTGCCACGGCCACGACTTGGAGCGCCCAGGAGCGGCTCCGTCGCCTCACGACCGGGAGCGTTCGAAACGGGAGGCGGCTCGAACTCCGGCTCCAATCGGTCTGTCGTGGAGCCCTTGCCAGGCTTCCCCTTGGAGCAGCCCTTGCCTGTCTGGCCAGCCGCCGATCTCCGATGGCACCAGCGCCAGCAGCAACAGCTCAGCAACGCGCCCATGAGCACGCAGATGGCGGACCAGGCCACGATGATCACCGCGCGCAGGTCCAGCCCGCCAGCGGGCGCATCTGGTTGAGCCCTCGCGCCATTCACCGGGGCCGCGAACGCCGCCAGGCACCCAGCGCCTCTCGACCGACGCACTTACGGCTGCCACGATGCCAGCGCCGAAGGCGTCGAAAGAGACCAGGCCGAGCATGGCGCGGCACTTCTCTAGCGCAGCCTTCCCAGGGAACTTCGCCCCGACGTCGGGGAGGTTCTCCGCGCCCTTCACCTTCGGCCCCGGACCCCCCCCCCCAGGAGACATCGAGGTCCCCAGCGGCGGGCAGCGCCGCCAGCGCCAGCGGCGCCCCTTGAGGGGCGCGGAGGGCACGGCGAAGGAAGGAGTCTGGAAGAGGCAGGAAGGTCGAACGACGAGAGAAGGTCTCATTTCTTCAGCGGACATGGCACGCTTGCAGACAGGCTGTTACAGACGGGAAACTCTCGCTGTTGGAGGCTTAGAGCCAGGGCACCGTGCTGCCACGGACGCGTCGAAACGCAGAACCCACTGCTGCGGCGCGTGGTAGAGCCGTTGGCGGCGCCCGTCGAATCCTGCTTCTTCTCCTGGGCGGCGCAGTACGCAAGCCCGCTGCACCAGTCGGGGCGTCTCTTTGGAGTGCTTCTTGAAGAACTTCCAGAGCTCCTCAGGCTCCGGGTAATAGATACCGCACCCACTCGGTGCCTTGGCAAGGGCTCGCAGAATGAGGGGCAATGTAGGGGGATCTTCCTGGAGAGCCGCTGTTGCAGCCACATGTAAGCCTTGCTTCGAGCTCCGAAGCTTATCCGTGCACTGGATGCCTTCTGGGGCGTCCTGCTGCGCGTAGGAATTGGGAGTTGTATAGAAAGCTCCCGTAAACGCTGCCGCAGTCTGGGCGGCGATGCCGTTGTCTGCGTCGGCTGTGGGAGCCAAGACTACGTTCCCCTTCCCCCGCGCTGCATTGCTGTCCTGCTTGGCCAGGTGGGCCAGGAAGTCCACGGGGTCGTGAACCAACTTGAATTGCAGGCGCTGCGCCTTGCGGCGGGCTTCCGCGCCCCCCATGCGAACTAGCATGATGCCAAGGGGGCGCGCGGGGGCCAGGTAAGCGCCGCGGCCCGCAGGGCCTGGCGCGGCACTGCGCAAGACCTTCTTCCCCCGCGCACCCCTTGCCTTGGCGGCGGCCTTCGCTCCTCCAAGATTGCGCTCTCGCGCCCTGGCCGCCCGCTTGGCGACAGGATCGACGACTGTTGCAGACGGGCGGACTGCATCTGCGACGCTCGCCCGGGCCGCCCCCTGCGCCGCCGCAGCGACATCGGGGGCGGCCCCCGCGAGAAGGCGAGCGCGCTTGCTCGGGGAAGCGGCCGCCATGGCGTCGATGGCAGCTGCTCGCTCGCGGCCGAAGCCAACCTCTGACCGGCCTGGCCGAGGCTCCCTCGCGATTCCCTTGTCGCGCCTCTCGGCTCCCCTCACCGCCGCGGTCTTTCCCTTTAAGCGCTCGCGTAGCTGGAGCGCGTGCCTGCGCCGACGCCTGCCAGGCTCGCACCGCTCGCGCTGTTCCAGCCACGAGCGCGGCAACTTGCCGGGGGGTGCTGCGCCCAGCGCAGTCCTCCACGGACACGTCGAGCATTCGAGCCCTCTCGGGGCAATGGAGTTCGGAGAAACGGCGGAATCGCCGCCCCACGTTGCCCGCGGACGTCTTCCACGCGAGGAAGAGCTCCACCGGCCGCCGGCTGCTGGCACACTCAGGCCACTCCGTTGCATCGCGGCCCCAAGCTTACCGCGCGGTGCCCCTGCCTCGACGATGTATCTCGGCGCCCTTCAAGATGCACCGCAGCCGGGCGATGGCTTGCCGCTCAGGGAGGCCTGCCCCATTACAGACGCGCATCAAACGCGCCGCGGCTTCAGACGCAGACCCCGTTGCGCCCGCGTCTGTTGCAGACAAGGGGGAAGGCAGACAAAACGCCGTAAAAACCATGCAACCAAGAATGGTCTGGCCGATGCAGCTTCATGTTCTCCTCCGCGCTCGGTTTCCCTGGCTCGGGGCTCCGTGACCCAATCGCCGATGCCCACAATTTGCACGCCGTTGCCGCATGGGCGCCTGGAAATCTGCCGCGAAAGCTGGAAGGCGACGCCCGTGAATCTGCAGGGGGCGCCACAAGTCGCCCCGTCGATGAACGACGTGTTCAGCCCTGCGAGGAACGAGGCGGCCCTGGCTTGGACGGCGGCGGCGTCGGGGTTGTCATTGCCCCCAGTCACGACCCGCGAGTAATGCTCCGCTGCCAAGTCCGCCAGCAAGCCGCCGAGCAGCAGGCGCGGGCTGTTCTCGCCCCCGAGCCATTCCAGGAAAGATCGGGCGAGAGCGCGCCGATCCTGGTCACCCCCCTCGAATTCCTCTCCGAGCGCATTGAACGTAGCGTTCCAACGTCGGCTTTCCCGCGCCATGGGCCAGGTTGCAACGCTGGGGGGCCCAGCCAAAGTTTTTGACAAACGCAGTCTCGCCGCCCAGCTGTTGCGCCCCCACTGCGGTGCGGAACGCGATGGGCGCAGTCAGAAACTTGGCCAGACTTGGCGGCGTCTTACCCGTTGCCAGCAGCATGTCCGTCATCGCGATCTCGCTGTCCTCCTTTGAATTGGCGAGCAGCTCCTGGGCCGAATGCGCTTCGCCCCAAGCGTGAAACGCTAGCCGAGGGAACGTGCCGGTTGCAGACAGGGGTGCGTTTAGATCCGCCCCATCGCTGCGCCATGCCCGCATCCCCCCTCGCAAATGCTTGCGCAATTCCACGTCCAGTCCCCCGCCTGCCGTCTGGCACGCGCGACGCGCGCAATCCCCCAGCATGAAAACCTCGCCGTCGCAATCCATGGCCCGCGGGAACTCCCGCACCCCGATCGCCCGGCCCACGATTCAGGATCCTTCGGGGCCCAGCTGTTCCAGCCAGCCTGCCTTGAGACCGTAGCTCGGGTGAAAGTCCCAAGTCTTTGGAATAGACCACAGCACGGTGCCTGTCTCGATCTGGCACGCGCGGCCAAGACTGTCCGCGGCCAACCGAAAAGCCAGGCCCTCTTTGAGATTTCTCTGGGTTATGAATTTTCCGAATTGAGCCATTGCGGTCACCACCTAGCGGCACTGTTGCGAAGACTCCGAAGCTCAGCGGTCGATCCCGAGGAACACGCCCCGCCAAGCATCGAAACTTCCGAGGAAACTGGACGTCTCCAAGAGTGCGCGGGTGGCGACCACTGCGCGGCAACCAGGGCGCGGGTCGCCAGCTGTTGCGGCTCGGGACTGTCGCAGCTGTTGCGCAGCTGTTGCAGCTGTTCTCCAAGAGTGCGCCGCTGTTGCGGCTGCTGCGGCTTGGAACGCCTGAACGGGGAGACCCTGGTACGCGCCTTCCGCTCGAACCCGCTCTGGCCACGCCGCTTCTGCTGCCTGGTGCTCCTCGCTCTGCGCGTGGCGCGCGAGGTTCTCGCGACGTCGGAAAGTCCCGCCACCCCGGCCTATGGTGGACTTGCAACGAGAGCCCTTGAACGCCGAGCAAAACAAGCAGATTGCAAATTGACCACCTGCGCAGCCCATCCAAGTTTCAGGCTTCAGGGTCACTGGATTCGTCGCAGACAGAGTGGCGCTCCAAGACACCTTGGTTTCCCAAAATTTGCCCGCGCCGCAAGTCATGACGTGCTTTGGGTGGTCGTGGCTGTTGACGTGCTCCTCCAGGGTCATGGACACAGGCTCGAAATTCTCGACTGCTTTGCTCGGGGCGGCCTTAGCATTAGCTTTCGCTGTTTCAACTATGGGTGCCTCGCTGCTGGAGCCGCTGTCCTCTGCGGAGCCGCTGCTGGAGCTGCTGCTGAACCGCTGATGGAGCTACTGTTGCAACCGCCGGCCTCGGCAACTCCAGCGGCGTCGACAAATCCGTCGGCGTCGTCGGCGTCGGACACTACTACGTCGGCTTCGGTGCCCGAACTGTTGCAACCAGGGCTCGAGGGGGCCGCCAGGCTCGAGGGGGCCGCAGGGCTCGAGGGGGCCGCGCGGCTCGAGGAGGCCGCAGGGCTCGAGGGGGCCGCAGGGCTCGAGGGGGCCGCGCGGCCCGATGAAGCCGCACGGCTCGAGTGGGCCGCGCTGCTCGAGGAGGCCGCAGGGCTCGAGGGGGCCGCAGGGCTCGAAGGGGCCGCGCGGCTCGAGGAAGCCGCACGGCTCGAGGGGGCCGCACGGCTCGAGGAGGCCGCAGGGCTGGAGGGGGCTGCACGGCTCGAAGAGGGGCGCGGGGACGACGGCATTGCCTGGCGTGAACCAAGCCCTACGGAAGATGATGGTGACGGTGATGGTGATGGTGATGGTGATGGTGGTGATGATGATGGTGATGGTGATGATGGTGGTGGAGATGATGTTGGTTGTACTTCTAAAATAGGATGGTCACCATCATCACCATCGGCATCAGCCTCACCACATGGAAACACTCAACTGACCCAACTAAGACCGCCCTAAAGACAGCCAGCCACTCTCCTGAAGATTCATGTGGATTGTTAGGATATCCCAGGTTGCCGCCCCAAACAGCAGCAGCAGTTCCGTATTGGCAGTCGGCTGTTCCAGGCCCAAGCTTGTATGCTTGCTGAGCACGTCAGGGCGAACACTGGAGGATGGATGGAACACCCCATCACTGCGACCTGGGCTCAGACTGCCCCCTCCTTTTGGAGGTGGGCCAGATCGTCGCCCTCTAGTCTTCCCATGTTGCGGCCACCGCAAACTTTGATCAGTGCGAGTACCACCCCCAGTTCACCATCACGTCGTGCATAGGGAGTGCGTCCACGCGCATCCTTGGAGCTCGCATGCCGAATCCTTCAGAGGTCCTCAGAGACACCCCTGGTCACAGCTGATGTTCGCACGGCAAGGGTTCTCATACTACGCTTCTTGGTCGTCACCAAGACGGAGCCTAGCGTACTCAGAGCAAGAAGACATACCCTTCCCACCTGTGCCAGGCCATTGTGCACGCCATGCTTGACAGTGCTAAGAATATTGCTGCTCCAGCGGAGGAGGCTGATTTTACCTTCGAAATCGGCGAAGCGGAGATGAGTGAAGGCCTCTGGAATTTTTACGTTCAGTGGACCCCGCAGTGTGACGAAGATCTTGCCCTTGCCTTCGCTGGCGGCAACGGCCGAACCGTATTACGAAATTTGCAGGTTCTTCTCAGGACCAAGTGACGACGGTGATACCCTGTCCTGCGCTGATGCGGCTGTTACTCCCGACGATTGTGATTGGCATGACCCCCCCCAACCGGTCGACTTCGGCTGAGCTTTGGAATTGGGGGGAGGGGCACTCTCCTCGTTCCCTCTTCTGCCTCGTCTGTCCCTCCTCCTCCTCCTCCTGCTCCTCCTGCTCCTCCTGCTCCTCCTCCTCCTCCTCCTCCTCCTCTTCTTCTTCTTCTTCTTCTGCTTCTTCTTCGTCTTCTTCTTATTATTATGCTTATTATTCTTCTTCTTCTTATTCTTCTTCTTCCTCTCCTTCTTATTATTCTTATTCTTCTTATTCTTCGTCGTATTCTTCTTCTTATTCTTCTTCTTCTTCTTCTTCTTCTTAGTCTTATTCTTATTATTAATATTATTCTTATTGTTCTTCTTCTTATTATTCGTCTTATTCTTCTTCTTCTTATTATTCTTCTTCTTATTATTATTCTTATTATTCTTCTTCTTCTTCTTCTTGTTCTTCTTCTTCTTATTATTATTCGTCTTATTATTATTATTCTTCTTATTCCTCTTCCTCTTCCTCTTCCTCTTCCTCCTCCTCATCCTCCTCCTCCTCCTCCTCCTCC
>CAUYUJ010009224.1:504903-561213 GCA_963575745.1 Prorocentrum cordatum
GGATCAGGCGGACCGAAATGTACGCAAGAAGGAGGCGAGCCATGCGCCTTCACCGATCCTGACCAGGCACATCGCATTATTTGCAAAGCCCAGATCTCAAGTGTGTTGAATAAGCAATACGGATTTGTGTTCGCTGCTTTTGGGCTCTCGGGGTTCTCGCCGGGCGTGGAGCTTTCAAACAACAGGGATGAGTCACTGGCTACGGGGAAAGGCGCGGGAAACCTGGTGACCCCGCATTGACAACAAAAACAGTTATGCACGTCGGATCTCCAGGACTGCGCCACCCACGTGGGGCACTCCTCATACGATGACGAGGTGTCGCCCTACGGGTGGACGACGCCGCCTGGACACAGCGTCTCCTCTGGCGCCGTATCCGCTGCCCTGGGGTCATTCTGGCCAGCCGACGATGCCGAGGGTGCTCCTCAGCTGTCCACCGAGGGTAGGACACCGAGGAGTCGTCCTGGCCAGGCGCACTCCTCCGAGGCCAGGATTGGCAGCCAAGATTCCCCAGAGGCCTAAGAATGCAATGCGCCCAGGGAGCGCCAGATCTGGGCCGTGGAAGCAGGCACACATGACAGGCATGCTCAGAACCGAAGGATGCATGGGTCCCTTTATTCAAAGGCTCGTCCGTAACTAAGGCTCGCTTTGACTGAATGAGTCACCACCACTCTGGGAACCGACTTCCCAGGACCCCAGGAGGCTGTGGACATGGACAACTGCGGCCCGCAGATTCGCATATAAACCGCAACCCTAGGTCCCAGGAGATCGGTTCCCAAAAAGGTGGACGTGGCCCGAACCTCAGACACCCTGGGCCCAGACTCTGTACAACTGTCTATCCGCCCTCTCGGCCAAACCGGGAAGATCAAGGCCGTCCACGGCGGCAGCGAAACCGAAAACCGACCGAAGTCGACAGGCCGCAAGCGGCCTGGAAAGACGCAACGACCCGGCAACGACACAACAACCGACCAAACCGGACCGACCGAACGCAACCGAACGCAGCCGACTGCGACACAGCAGAACCGACCGAAGCGCGAACACCCTTGAAGACGTGTGCGCCCATCCCGGGTCCGGATTGACGGGTCCGGATTGACGCGGTCAGGACCGGTGCTGGTGCGAGAGAGAACTGCGTGCTCTTGGAGGTCGAACTCGGCGTCCAAGCAACCTAAGAGAGGCGTGCGTGTTTCCGGGAAAGGATTCGGCTTCAAAACAACTGCGTGTTTTTGGACTGGCCATCGCTCGGACGTCCATTCCCTGTTTTTGTTCGGTTTCGTGCGGGGCTTTTTCGCGAAATGATCAAGGATGTTCCTCGATGGTCCTCGCCGAAGGAAAAATCCACACGTCCGAGCGATGCCAAGTGGATGTCGGACTGGAGCTCCAGCAGCACGCAACTCTCTCCGTCGGCGACCCCCGCCCGCCTCAGCGACGCCGCCAGCGCGTAGCCCCCCACGTAGTTGCAGGCCGTGTCCTGCGCGCCGCCCCGCGCGCGGGCGCGCGCCGCAGTGCGCTGCGGGAGGGCCCGGGAGGCGCCAAGAAGTGAAGTGGGCTCCTGGAGCGGGCAAAAGTCCGCCGACCCCTTGTGGGTCTCTAGGCGTGTGAGATTCTCCCCCCCCCGTAATCCCCCCCCCTGGGACCCCAAACCGGCAATTTGATCCCCCCCCTGGCCCGGCCCGACCCCGGAGGGAACGCGCCACGGGGGAGCGGAGGGCTCCAAAAGGGGACAAAAAAAAGTCACCAAAACGCCCCCCAGACGGTCCCAGAGGGACACGGGTCACCGAAATATCGCTCCTTGATGCCCACGATGGCCTTCAGACAGCCTCCGAAGCTGCCAAGACGCCCCAAAAGGCCCCCAAGATTCGTCCAAAGAGGGCCCCAAGAAACAAAAATCGTCAAATTCCTTTGAAAAAAAAACAACATGTTTTGCACACGCGCGTCTTCGGCTTTCACAACGTCCAAGACGGGCAAAGAAACCTTCAATATCGCCCCCGGACGGCACAAGGGACCCCCAAGAGGGGTCGAAGAGGGTCCAAAAACAGCCCACGAAGCCCCCAAGACAGCCCAAGAGGGCCCCCAGACGGCTCCAAGAGGGATTTTAGAAGGCACCTTTCAAGCCTTCGGCCCCAAGACGCCCCCAGCCTTCCCCAAGAACACCCCAAGAGGCCCGGAGGGAACCCCACCAAGAGAACCTCAAAGGCCTCCAAGAAGCCCCCAGGAAGCCTCCAAGAGGGCCCCAAAACTGGCCCAAGATGCCTCAAGGCGGCCGGATATGGCCTGCAGACAGGCCAAGATGCCACCAGAAGGCCACAAAAGAGCACCAGGAGGTACGATAACAGCAACGAAGCAACAGGAACGATGTCGAGCACAGTGTCATGATTCGGACAAGCATCGTGAAATGCAGTCCTGGAGGCGCAATAGTTTATATAAGGGTCGGCGGATGTGGCTTAAGCCAATAGAATCAACGTCCGGAAGTGACGTGCTAAGCGGCAGCGTTTTCTGCGGAAGGCGATAATGCAGCGTACCCAATGTATCAAATTGCTGCATATTTGCTACGTGTTGTATTGTGTTGCAATATTAGGTCTCCCCCCTAACCCCCCCCCAGGGGTCACGCCACATCCGTCGACCCAGAAGTGGTGGACCCCTTCTGGGCCTGAAAACCTACCACAAACTATGTAAAATATATGGTTTCGGCTTCTTGGGCCTCTTGGGGGGCCACGAGGGCGTCAGGACGGCTCAAGATGGCCTCTGTGCAGACCAAGACGGCCCCAAGATGGTCCAAGATGGCCCCATGGGGGCCCAACAAGGCCCCAAGAAGGCCCAAGATGGCCCCAAGGGGATCCCCAAGAGCACCTCCAGAAACCCAAATATTTGATTTCCTTTCGGATTTTTGAAGATTTCATCGTTCCAGCTTATTTCGACTCTCGGAAGTCCAGGACGGCCGAAACAGCCTCCGAAGTGGCCCCCAGACGGCCCAAGAAGCCCTCAAGAGGGCCCCAAAACGGCGCAAGAGGGCCCCCAGACAGCCCAAAGAGGCCGCCGAGATGCACCAAAAGGCCCCCAAGACGGTCCAAGAATACCAGACAGCGCAAGAGCGCCCCCAAGACGCCCACACGGGGCTCCGAGAGGCCCCCAAGAGGCCTCCCAGAGGCCCCCAAGAGGTCTCCCAGACGCCCCCGCGAGGACCCAAGAGGCCCCAAAGAGGCCTGTAATGGGGCCCCCAAGAAATTCTCAAAAGTCCTACAACGACTGGACTGTACGTGCTCCGGACGTGCACCCCGCGAAGCGAGAAGAAGCCACGTCCGGAAGTGACGTGCTGAGAGGCAGCGTTTTCTGCGGAGGGGATAATGCAACGTACCCAATGTACGTAGCACCCCGCAATTGCGGATAAGAGTGAGGGGCGGGCGCGGGGTGGGTCGCGGGTGGGTCGCGGGTGGGTCGCGGGTGGGTCGCGGGTGGGTCGCGGGCGGGTCGCGGGGTGGGTCGTGGGTGGGTCGCGGGTGGGTCGCGCGGGTGGGTCGCGGGGTGGGTCGCGGGTGGGTCGCGGGTGGGTCGCGGGGTGGGTCGCGGGTGGATCGCGGGTGGGTCGCGGGCGGGTCGCGGAGCGGGGGGGGGACGACGCAACAAAACAACAACAAGAATCCTCGCCGTGGACCCCCACTTCAGCCACGCACCAAGGGACAGTGAATGACCGTTCGGGCCCCCTCTCACTCAGATCAAATTGTCGCATATGTGCTACATTTTGCACTGTGTTACCTTATTATGTCTCCCACCCTAATTCCCCCCCGGGGGTCACGCCACAGCCGTCGACCCAAAAGTGGTGGACCCCTTCTGGGCCTGAAAACCTACAAGAACTTATGGGTTCTCGATGCTTCGGGAACTTTTGGCCCTCTCAGGGGCCCAAGAGAGCCTCAAGACGGCTCAAGATGGCCTTTGCGCGGGCCAAGACGGCCCCAAGACGGCCCAAGATGGCCCCAAGAGAACCCAAGAAGCCCCGCGGACGGCCTAAGAGGGCCCCAGGAGCGCCCACAACTGCGCCTCCAGAGGCCAAAATCATTGATTTTCCGATGGTTGTTTGACAATTGTACGTTCTCGCATTTATCTACCCTCAAAGGCCCATGACGGCCCAAGAGGCCTCCAACATCGCCCCAAGACGGCCCAGTAAGCCCCCAAGAAGGCCCCAAAGACGGCCCAAGCGGGCCCCAAGACGGCCCAAACAGGCCCCCAAAACGGTCCAAACGGACCCAAAGACGGCCCAAAAAGACCCCAAGAGAGCCCCAGGGCGACCGCGAGAGGCCCCAAAGACTGCCTTCGAAGGGAAGGGGTGAAACGGCGCGTAAGCGCCCCAAGACGGCTCAAGACTCCCCCAAGAGGCCCCAAGAGGGCCCCCAGAGGCCCCTAAGGTGCCCCAAGAAGCCCCCAAGAGGCCTCCAAGAAATCCCCAAGAAGCCTTTAAGAGGCCTCAAAGAAGCCCCCCAAACGCCACACAACGACTGGAATGTAATGTTAATATCTCCGCCTGGGCGACCTGCGGCGCAGCGCCAGCCAGGTGGAAGTTGGTCACGGCGGCGCCCATGATTAGAGCCGGCGCAGGAAGGGTAGATGGGGAGGGAGTATGAAAAAGGAGGGGTGGGGGAGAGGCCCCAAAGCAGTCCCTAATGTACACAATGACTGCACAAATGCTGCATATTGTATTGTGTTACAATGTTATGTCTCCCCCTAACCCCCCCCCGAGGCAACGCCACTTCCACCGACCCGAGGTGGCCCCTCCCCTCCTGGGCCTGAAAACCTACCAAAACCTATAGAAAATCAATGAGTTGGGCCTGTTGGCCCTCTTGGGGGCCCAACAGGGCCTCAAGACGGCTCGAGACGGCCCCAAGACGGCCCAAGACGGCCCCAAGACTGCCCAACATGGCCCCAAGAGGGCCTGCAAAGACTCCAAGACGCCCCAAGAAGGCCCCCAGAGGACCCCCAAGAGCACCTCCAGAAGCCAAAAACCATTGATTTTCCTATTGTTTTTTCTTGCTGATTTCAGCGTTCCCACCTATTTCGACTCTCAGAGGTCCAGGACGGCCGAAACAGCCTCCGAAGTGGCCCCCAGACGGCCCAAGAAGCCCTCAAGAGGACCTCAAAACTGCCCAAGAGGGCCCCCAGACAGCCCAAAGAGGCCGCCGAGATGCCCCAAGAGGCCCCCAAGATGGCCCAAGAGTACCCAAAGACACGAAGGGACCAGACAGCGCAAGAGCGCCCCCAAGACGCCCACTCGGGGCTCCGAGAGGCCCTCAAGAGGCCTCCCAGAGGCCCCCAAGAGGCTCCCAGACGCCCCCGCGAGGACCCAAGAGGCCCCAAAGAGGCCTCCAATGGGGCCCCCGAGAAGTTCCCAGAGGCCCGACAACGACTGGACTGTACGTGCTCCGGACGTGCACCTCGCGAAGCGAGAGGAATCACCCAGCGAACTGGGAACACCACTCGAGCCGACCCGCGATAGGCAGAAAAATGCCTTGGACCGTGGCCTGACAGAGCAACGAGCGTGCCGCGTGCGAGAGGACCGGGGGAAGCGGGGAAAAGAGAGCGCCTCAACCTGACCATCGACCCACACGAAGGGACCAACGAGAGCTTCCAGGGAAGGGGGGGCCGCGCAGGAGGCCACGGGAGGCCCCAAGGAGCTCCGGGAGAGCTTGGGAGGCCCGCGGAGACCGCAGGAGGACCCGTCACCCTTCTCCCCGCGCGCGCCTGGCCTGCGCCGCCACCACACGGCTGGCTCTGCAAAGTCCGGGCACGCCAAGACTGATCTCCCCCTCGGTGGGTCTGCCTCTGCCTACGTTTGCCTCCGCCAGGCTCCTGCCAAGGTTGCGTCAGCGGGGCCTCCCTCATTGTGCTCTCTCTCTCTCTCTTTCTCTCTCTCTGGCTTCCACTGGCATTCCGTCGGCTTCCGCCGACAGGAAGACGTCAACCCCTTGTCCCTCGATGGCGAGCCAATGTCAGGAGCTGGCCCGCAAGGGCTGATCCTGCATCCCGTAGTAGAGCGTCACCTTCACGCCGTCTTCCAGCGCCTGAGACATAGCCTCCTTGGCGTCGAAGGAGCTGTCCTCGAGCGGTTGGTTTTGAGGCAGCCTGGCTAATGGAAGTCATCAGCCACATCTCTGTCGAAAGGCCCGCCTCGAGCGGATGAGGCTGGGAGGACAGCGCAGCGAGGGCGGGCCGTCGCCGACTGGGGCAGGGCTAGGGCTGGTCGCGATAGCTACGATGCAGAAGACCCCAGGACGTCTGTCAAAGCCCTCGTCCTCGTCCTCGTCCTCGTCCTCGTCCTCCTCTTCCTCCCCCTCCTCCTCCTCCTCCTCCTCCTCCTCCTCCTCCTCCTCCTCCTCCTCCTCCTCCTCCTCCTCCTTTTGAGTTGCCCAAACCTAAGTCAGCGGCTGTGGCGTTCTCCTCCTGATCCTCCTCCTCCTCCTCCTCCTCCTCCTCCTCCTCCTCCTCCTCCTCCTCCCTCTCCTCATCCTCCTCATCCTCCTGAACCTCGTCCTCCGCCTCCTTGTCGTCGTCCTCCTCCTCCTCCTCCTCCTCCTCCTCCTTCTCCTCCTCTCCCCCCCTCCTCCTGCTCCTCCTCCTCCTCCCTCCTCCTCTCCTCCTCCTCCTCCTCCTCCTCCTCTCCTTTTTTTGAGCTGCCCAAACCTAAGTCAGCGACTGTGGCGTTCTCCTCCTGATCCTCCTCCTCCTCCTCCTCCTCCTCCTCCTCCTCCTCCTCATCCTCCTGAACCTCATCCTCTGCCTCCTTGTTGTCGTTGTCGTCCTCATCCTCCTCCTTCTCCTGCTCCTTCTCCTCTCCTCCTCCTCCTCATCATCATCCTCCTCATCATCATCACCATCATCATCATCATCATCATCATCATCATCATCATCATCATCATCATCATCATCATCATCATCATCATCATCATCAGCAGCAACATCCTCATCATCATCACCATCACCATCATCATCAATATCATCAACATCATCATCATCAGCAGCAGTAGCATCAGCTGCATCATCATCATCATCATCATCATCATCATCAGCAGCATCACCATCATACTCATCCAGCTCCTCCTCCTCCTCCGTCACCTCCACCATCTCATATTTCCCCCCCCCCCGATCATCCTTGCAATGCTCATTTTGACGATCAGGCTGAGGGTGGAACCGCAGATGGACAGCCAAAACTGGGCACTGCTGACGGCATGCGGTAGGAGAGCAAACCTTCTGGAAACCGTGCGCAATTCCTAACACTGAGCGCCGACGAGGCAGGGAGCGCGGGGGGTGCAGGATTCTTCGTTGAGAGCGAGACGGAGCGGTCGAAAGCTGCGGCCCCGCCCAATCCGAACCACCCCAGCATCGGCCGAGGGCTGCTCGTATTACAGCCTGCGGCCAATCAGGAGGTCTGGGGTGGGAAGAACATACGCTTGCGGTTCACGGTTCGCTTTCGCTCTTCGCTTCAGCACTAGCTTGTGAAACTCGTCAAGATGGAACCTGCCAAACAAAACCCGCTCGCGTAGCGAGACCCTGCACCTCCTGCGCCGCTTCCCACGTCGACGTTTACTGCCCCGCCTCAAAGACAAGCTAAGGCTGAGGTCAAGACTGTGAACCTCCACCACTGGCAAGAGAAGCACGCAAGACAGGCCTCGCACCGTCCTCTACCGCTGGCCATTCGGTTTCCATCTTCGACGACTTCACGAGACCAAGAAGCCCCGCCGCTGCAACATCACGGCATCACGACATCACGGCATCATGACACGCCCGACATCGCGACACCACACCACCACCGTCCACGACACAACCACGCCACGGCGCCACGACTCCGTGTGCAGGCGTTGTTAACACAGCGCCCTCAAATCGCAATCGCAGTCCTGGCTGCGATTTCGGCGACACTGGTTGGCGGCATCAGCATCGTGACGACCGCACTCAGCCCTGTGAACATGTACACCTAGCTTCGGAACAACACCTCGTCTGTCAGATATGAGGATTGAACATGCGTGCTCTTGCAAGTGAGTTGTTGGAGGAAGGCCACCCAGACGCATAATGCCTAAATACTACGTAAGCACGTCAGCCGCAGTCCTCTTGCGTTACCTGTGCCCCCTGGCGAAACATGATTCGTCGTAGAAAAATACACGATGGGCTGGGCTCCTTGTCGAAGTCGGGCAGGCTGATGCACCCCGCGGCGCAGCCGCCAAATGCTTTCGTGCCAGCGTCCCCACACACATTGAGCGCCTCCGGTTGAAGGATACAAGGCACAATCAAAGAGACAATCTCAAGCAGACAAAACACACCATCGTTCTGGAATCCAACTATCCCGCGCCACTGGCAGAAATTATACTTGACGCCCGCGCAATGGTGTGTGGGTGTGTGTTCATGTTATGTCCCTGCTGTCTTGCTTGTTTGCGGTGTGCACATTGATCGCGAACAACTTCCAGTTCATCTGACCCAAGACGCTGCCTGTCAATACGAATGGGGAGTGCCACTTGCCCCTGAAATGGCTGACATCGTGGCGCTTTGTGCTTCCATGGTGGCTGGTCGTAGGGTCCCGCCCTGATAACACGTGTCATCGTTACGCCTCTATGTTGGCGTTCGTCGCGGGTGGCCGCGGTGAAGGTCCCGCCCGCCCCAGTGACTCGGGTTTCGCGGTGGTTGGCCAGGGGGCTCCGCCCACAAAACCTTGGTCGCGCCAATGTATTGGTCGTCATGGCGGCCGGCCATGGGGCCACGTCGAAAGGGTCAAAGACCAGCAGTCGTTGTGTGCCAGGCTTCAAGATGGTTCGCGATGGGGCCCAAGGACGCAGACCTGACTGCCCCCGTGCTGGCGTCCGTGGCTGACGACCAAGAAGTGCCGCCCACAAGGCCCTGTGGTCTTCGTTTCACGAGACGCGTTGGTTGTCGGGGCAATTGGCCATGGAGTCGCACCCACATGGCCCCAGTCTTGGCTGCTGTGCGTGTTGGGTCTCGTGGCGATCGCCGCGGAATCCCGACCACCAGGGCCCCAAGCTGTGTTCGTAATGGTTGTCCGTGGGGTCCACCTCAAGATGGTGGGCGGGCGGCTGGCTCCGTGTCAATGTATCCTTGCCTTAGTTGTCCTGGCTGGTGACCTTGGTGGGCCATAGGGGGGGCCGTAGGCTCCTGCCCAGTTGCTGCTGGCAGAATTTAATCTGACTGGTGGGCATCGAAGCTCGCCCAAGGGTCCCTGCCGCACCTGTCCCTGCTAGCCAACTTTAGCTTTAACTGCTGCCTGCGCGTTTGCATCGTGCTATGTCCCATGCGTTTCTCGACTGCATATTCTCACCGTCTTACTCTCAATGTGCATACGATGTTCACCGTCTACTCCTCATGTGCTATACTCGAGCCTACGGCGCCTGTATGCAGCAACGATCTGGTAACGATGACCCCAAACTGTCACCTGCCAGAGTTGACCTCAAAGAACAGCCAGAGAAAATATAATCAGATCACTGTATGTAGGCACGCAAGAGCAAGCAAGCGTGTCAAGCAGGTGGCACAGAGAAACAGAGAGAAGTATTGAGCGGCAGTTCGGATATTCAAACTATCACAGGCGATACAACAAAACACTAGAGTAATTCACCAGACTAAAACTAAGCACTGGCAAGCGGATGAGGGCGGAACAAGAAAGATAAATAACAGGGACGGGGAGAGGAAGGGCGGAGGGAGGGAGGCAGGTTGACCGTACCCAAAAGGCGGACTTAAGGAGAAGGGAGAGAGGAACACGAAGGGGATGTCCGGCAGGGGGCGGGGGGGAGCAGAAGAAAAGTAAAGATGATCAGGTGGACCATGGACTATGCGAGGCAGGACGGCAAGAACCAGAACGAGGAAACTGAGAGACTGGACAACGTGAACGAAGTAATATAGAAGGCGGGGAACGAGGAGAGGACTGCGAGGCTGCGAGCAGGTGGAGGGGCACTGGAACGGCCAGCCTTGGCCACATCTTCCCGCAGCAGCCAATCGCCCCAAGTCTTGTAGTTGTACGAGGAGCAGCCGCAGCACTCCTCCAGCGAAGACGGCGGAGGGATAATTATATAGAGAAGTAAAGAGAGAGAGAGAGAGAGAGGAAGAACGAAAGAGAGAGGGAGAAAAGGGAGAGAAAGAGTAAGACATAAAGAAATACACAGGCACAGAGAGATAACGAGAGAGAGAGAGAGAGAACGAGAGAGAAAGAAGCACGGCTGTCAGCAGCCTGGGTCATCAAGGAGAAACAGGAGGACAAGGGTCGAAAGAGGTGGAGCAGCAGCAGGAGCAGGGCGGCAGAGCCGCTCCCTATGGTGTCGAGGAAATGCCACGCACGCCACGTTTTGCGAGCCAGCAACGGCCAGGGAAAACCACCCCAGCGCACCCAATGGCGCCGAGGAAGAGCAACGCTGCGCTGCGAGCCCGGCACGGAGAGGAGCACTACACCCAGCGCACCCCTTGTGGTATCGAGGAAGTGCCGCGCCCGCCACGACCTGTGAGCCCGCAGCGAATACGGGGAACACCCCCGGCGCACCCCCTGCGCTGTCGAGAGAGTGCCACGCCTGCCAGGCCCTGCGAGCCCGCAGCGGACGGGGGGAACGCCCCCAGCGAACCCCCTTGCGGTGACAAGGGAATGGCACGCCTGCCAGCCCCTGCGAGCCCGCAGCGGGTTGCCACGCCTGCCACGCTCTGCGGGCCCGCAACGGATAGGGGGACCACCCCGAAAGAACCCCCTGCGGTGTCGAGGAAGTGCCACAGCCGCCACGCCCTGCGAGCCCGCAGCGGATAGGGGGACCACCCCCAGCACACCCCACTGTGGTAACAAGGAAATGGCACGCCTGCCACGCCCTGCGAGCCATCAGCGGATAGGGGGCCACCCCCAGCGCACCTCTTCTGGTGTCGAGGAAGTGCAACAATTGCCACGCTGTGCGAGCCCGAACTGGATAAGGGGGACTGACCCCAGCGCATCCCTTCTGGTGTCGAGGAAGTATCACGCGTGCTGTGGTGTCGAGAAAGTGCCACTCTTGCCGAGCCCTCCGATCGTGTCACGGATAGAGGCTGCTCTGTGGGACCACCCCCTGCGCACCCCATGTGGTGTCAAGGAAATATCGTGCCACGGATTGAGGCCGCGCTGAGAGACCACCATGCTTCGAGAAGGTGCCACTCCTGCCACGCCCTGCGAGCGTGTCACGGATTGAGGCCGCGCTGAGGGACCACCCCCTGCGCACCCCCTGAGGTGTCGAGACAGTGCCACTCCTGCCACGCCCTGCGAGCGTGTCACGGATAAAGACCGCGCTGAGGGAACACCCCCCGCGCACCCCCTGCGGTGTCGAGACAGTGCCGCTCCTGCCACGAACTCCGAGCGTGTGACTGATAGAGGCCGCGCTGATGAACCTCCCCCTGCACACCCCGAGCGGTGCCGATAAAGGACCACTTTTGCTACGCCCTGCAAGCGCGCCGCGGATAGAGGCCGCGCTGAGAGACCACCCGCTGCGCAAACCCTGAGGTGCCGAAAACATATCACCCCTGCGACGCCCTGCGAGCGTGTCACGGACAGAGGCCGCGCTGAGGGACTACCCCCTGCGCACCCCCTATGTTGTCGAGCAATTGCAACGCCTGCCACGCTTGGGAGCCCGCAACAGATACGGGGACCACCCCCAAGCCCTCTGGCGTAGAGAAAGTGCAACGTCTGCAACGCGTTGCGAGCCAGCATCGGATAGAGTGACCCCCCACAGCACCCACTTGTGGTGTCGAGGAAGTGCCACGCATGACACGCTTTGCGAGCCCGGAGCGGGTAGGGGCACCACCCCCAACGCACCTCCTGTGGTGCTGGAGATCTGCGAATTGCAATGCCTGCCACGCTGCGCGAGCCCGCCGCGACTGGGGGGGGAGGCCATCGCACCCCCTGCGCTGTCGAGGGGGTACCACGCCTACCACGCTATGCGGGGCCGCAACGGATAGGGGGACCACCCCCAGCGCACCACTTCCGGTGACGACGGATTGCCACGCTGCAGCGGATACGGGGACCACCCCCAGCGCACCCCGTGAGGTGTGGAGAAAGTACAGCGCCTGCCACACTCTGCGAGCTCGCATCGGATAGGGGACCAGCCCCTGCGCACCCCCTGAGGTGTCGAAGAAATGCAACGCCTGCCACGTTGTGTGAGCCCGCGGCGACTAGGCTCCCTCCCCCCCAAGCGCACCCCCTGTGGTGTCGAGGACGTGCCACGACGACTGCCACGCTTTGCGGGCCCGCAGCGGATAGGGGGGCAACCCCCAGCGCACCGAGTTCTGGCGACGGCGGGTTGCCAAGCCTGCCACGCTGTTGCGAGCCCGCAACAGACAGGAGGACCACACACAGCACACCCCTTCTAGTGCCGAGGGCGTAGTACGACTGCCACACTGCGCGTGCCCCAAAGGACAGGGGTACCAACCCCCAGCGCACCTCCTGGTGTCGAGGAAGTGCTACGCCTGCCGCGATCTGAAAGTCCACACCGAATACGGGGACCACCCCGAGCGCATTGCCTCTGTTGACGGGGAAATGGCACGCCTGCCTCGCTCTGCGAACCCGCAGCGGATGTGCGGGGCCACCCCCTGCGCACCCATTCTGATGTCGATGGCGTGCTGCGCCTGCCACGCTTTGCGAGCCCGCAGCGGAAGGGCGGGGTCCTCCAGCGCACCCCTTCCGGTGTCGAGCAAATGCCACGCAGGCCGTGGTGTCGAGGCAGTGGTACCTCTGCCACGCCCTGCAAGCGTGTCACGGATAGAGGCCGCGCTGAGGGACCAGTCCCTGCGCATCCCCTGTGGTGTCGAGACGGTGCCATTCCTGCCACGCCCTGAGAGATTGTGACGGATAAAGACGGCGCTGAGGGAACACCCCCGCGCACCCCCTGTTCTGTCAAGAACATATCACTCCTGCCACGCCCTGCGAGCGTGTCACGGATAGAGGTCGCGCTGAGGGACCACCCCCATACGCATCCCCTTGTGGCGTCGAGAAAGTGCTACTCCTGCCACGCACTGCGAGCGTGTGACGTATAGAGGCCGCGCTGAGGGACCACCCCCTGGGCACCCCCTGCGTCGAAGAAGGGCCACACCTGCCACGCTGTGCCAGCCCGTAACGGGAAGGGAGAGCATCCTCACCGCACTCCCTGTGGCGTCGAGGGAGCGCCACGCCTGCAACGCTTTGCGAGCCCGTATCGGATCGGGAAACCACTCCCAGCGCACCCTGTGACCACCCCCTGCGCACCCCTTGTGGTGTCGAGACAGTGCCACTCCTGCCACACGCTTCGAGCGTGTCACGGATAGAGACCGCGCTGAGGGAACACCCCCCGCGCACCCCCTGCGGTGTCGAGACAGAGCCGCTCCAGCCACGAACTGCGAGCGTGTGACGGATAGAGGCCGCGCTGATGGACTCTCCCCCCTGCACACCCCCTGTGGTGTCGAGGAAGGGCCACTCCTGCCACGCCCTGCGAGCGTGTCACGGATAGAGGCCGCGCTGAGGGACCACCCCCTGCGCACCCCCTGTGGTGTCGAGACAGTGCCATTCCTGCCACGCCCTGCGAGCCCGCAACGGATAGCGGGACCACCCCCAGCACACTCCTCATGGTGTTGAGAAAGTGCCACGCCAGAACAGACAGATCACGACTCTGGTGTGTTGTGTGGTGTGCGTGTCATGTGAGAGCCTAGGTCTGCGTCTGTGCGTCTTCTGTATGCGTTTGATGTGTGTGTGTGATGCATGTGTGCTGTGCTGCTGAATACAGACACGTGTACCATGTGGGTGTAGTGTGTGTGTGTGTCTGTGTGATGCATGCGTCTGGTGTGTATGATGCAATGAGCACAAGGTGTGTATTAGCGTTATATGATGTGTGCGCGCGGCTGTAAGTGCGTGTATGTCTGATGCATGTGTGTTTGTGTGTTCGTGTGTGCGTGTGTGAATGCGTCTGATGCGTGTGCGAGCGAGGGGGAGGAGGAGGAGGAAGAGGAGGAGAAGGAGGAGGGGTGAGGAGGGAAGGTGCGGGTGAGACGCGGGTGCGACGCGGGTAAGGAGAAAATCATACCACCACAGGGTATGTGGAGAAAAACAACTCAGGACAAACAAAAACAGGTCCTGGGGAAAGGGCTGAGACTTCCGGGGACTCTCAGGGGGCCAGGGTCGGCCAGCATCGAATCACGAAGTCGGATCGGGTCAGAGCGAGCATGAGATCGTTCACTTTTCGGTGATAACCTGGGTTACCATGGGGGGGAGTGGGGGAGGTGCCGGCCGATAACCTGCGGACCTGCGCGACCGACAAGGTCATTCGGACCTGCGCGACGGACAAGGTCATGCTATCCGGGGGGAGGGGGGGGGGTCCGATAACCCAGTTTATCTCCGGACCCTTCAAGAAACAGTCTCCAGGCATTCGTCCGCTTTGACGAAGATTTCGAGCCGGCCGTGGCGACGAGGGAAGGGCAGCGGTATCGGTATGTTGCTCTCCTCTGGGCCTGGAGCCGCGCTGGAGAGGGGGGGGCATGCAACGCCAAGGACAGCAAGCCTTCTCAACGGCGGCGCGGCTTGCAGAAGCCATCTGTCCTTCTGAGAAGCCGTCTCTGTCTTCGGAGAAGGCTTAGTACTAAGTCGGGCGTGTCCCCCTACAGGGGGATTTTCGACGAAACATAAAAAATACTCCAAAAATGCTCCAAAATTGTCAAAAATACTAAAAACATAGTCCCCAGACTATTTTTTGACTGTTTTTGAATTTTCCCCCTGTAGAGGGACAGGCCCGACTAAAGCTTAGGCTTCTCAAAAGGCCTCCAGCCGTCCGAGGAGGCCCGCCCCCTCTCCCTTCCCCCCGGGCGCGCTGCCGAAACAGAAACGCGGCGGTGAATTCCGCGCGGCTGGTTCGTGTCGTGAGGACTTGTCAAAGGCTCCCAACTTCGCGCTTCGCGCTGCGCGAAGCGCGAAGTGCGAATAACTTCGCGCTCTCGCGCCGCCTCCCAGGGGAGAAGGGGAGGATGAGGAGGAATCGGAGCCGAAACGCGAAGCGCGAATCACTTCGCGCCTCGAGGGCGCCCTTGACTTGTGCGTTCATCTCTGACACCGTGCGGGTCATTCAACCATGGACGGTCGCGACTCGCGGACAGCGCCGATCGTTGGATTTCGGCCGATTCAGGGCCGCTTGTGGCAGCTGCGGGCGGGGGGGTAAGAAAAAATAAGAAGAAGAAGAAGAAGAAGAAGAAGAAGAAGAAGAAGAAGAAGAGCAACAACAAAACATCAGGGCCACTTGCAGCACTCCGCCCTGAGCGCCCGCGCTGGGGTCGCGGCAGCGTCGACGCGGCGCTCCTGCAATTGGTGGCCGTAGTAGTGATTGGTCCCGTACCGTCGGACCGATGTATAAGATCGGGGTCGGTCCGGGGGGGCCACCCTAGTGTTCTTCATGTTTGTTGGATGTTCTTGTGCATCCTGGGGAGGGTACCCTTGGATGTTCTGTGCGTTTCGGCCGACGGAGGGTCACATTCTCTTAAGAGATGTTCTTCTGGCCTAGGTCCGACTGTAGCTGAGCCTCAGATTTCACCTCCTCCTGCTCCTTCTCCTTCTGCTCGCCGCCATGCCGGTCTGAGTCGAGCCCCTGCACCGCAGCCAGTACTCGTACGTAGTAGTTGGGCCCGTATCTTCATCCTCCTCCTCCTCCTCCTTCTCCAACTCGTCGCCATGCCGACATGAGTCGAGTCCTTCTCTCGCAGCCGGTAGTCGTAGTAGTTGGGCTGGTAGCCCAAATTCTTGGCGATCATCTCGCGCGCCTGGCGGGTCGGCGAATACATGTCGAACTGGCTGGCCGACTGTCAAAGGCGACCGAGCCCAAGATGGAGGAGGATGAGGAGCCCCAGGATTCTCTTTAGTGTGTCCCTGTGCCAAGTTCGCGCAGGGTCGGCAGATTTCAGCTCGGAAAAAAAAAACATGCGTTTCGCGCGTGCCCGCTCGAGGATAGAGCGCCCCCCATCTCGGACCCTTGTCGCGTAACGGGGACTGCAGACCCCTGGTTTTTTTCGTTCAAGAACAAGTGAGGAGCGTTTTGCGCAGCATCCCAACTGAATAACCAGGTTCGGAGACCCAGAACTTTATATAAAATGACAGAACATTGTCTTATTGCGCACCCGCTCGAGGACGGCGCGCCCTGCGCGCAAGTTTCTCGAGGACGTCGCGAGCCCCGCGCTTGTTTTGCAGAAGGAGTGTTGGCTTGTTTGCATGCCCGCTCGACGATGGATATCTCGAGCGAAAGGCTTGCTCTGCAGCGCTTGAACGGTCTGGGTGCCCCAAGATGCCCAGGTGGTTCTGGGCGTGCGGTAGGGCCGTTATTTACGGGGGATCGTGGCCCTGGGAACATGACAACACGTAGGTTCCTAACGCCCCCGAGCGGGACAAGCGTGGAAACACGTGGGCTCCTAACCCTCCATCATCGTGGCGGGCCCCCGCAACGTCTGCTTGCGCAGCGCCTGCGAGGTATCATTCGGAGCGTTCGAATCCAATTGGCAGAATCCCACCAGCCCTTTGGGCGTGAGTGGTTTAGAGAGCCCGCTCTGTTCTCAACCCCCTTCTTCCCCTTCGGGGAGGGGTTTACCCCTCCCCCTACCCCCTCCCCCTGGGCCTGGAGAGGGCGTTCCGCGGGTGGTTGGAGGGGTCTTTTTCGACTCCTGGGAGGGCTAAAATTCGACACCCCTCACGAGGATTCTGGCCCCGACGGGGGGATGGAGAAAAATGCTCGCCCCATCTGTGATCGATCGCCCGACAGATGGCCCCAAGAGTCCTCCCAGACCCCTCCCAAAGAGCCCCAAGGGGCCCCAAGAGGCCTCCAAGAGGCCCCCAAGATGCCCCCAAGAGGCCCCCAAGAGGCCCCAAGAGGCTCCCCCGAGGCACCCAAGACGCTCCTGGAAGCCCCTGGAGCCGCCAAGAGGCCCCCAAGACGCCCCAAACGGCCTCCAAGAGGCTCCCAAGAGGCCCGAAGAGGCTCCCCCAAGGCACCGAGGACGCTCCTACAAGCCCCTGGGGCCGCGAAGCGGCCCCCAAGACGCCCCAAAAGGCCTCCAAAAGGCTCCCCAAAGACATCTACTCCTACTCCTACTCCCTACTACTACTACTACTACTACTACTACTACTACTACTACTACTACTACTACTACTACTACTACGACGACTACTACTACTACTACTACTACTACTACTACTACTACGACTACTAGTACTACTACTACAACTATTACGACGACTACTACATCATCTACTACTACTACTACTACTACTACTACTACTACTACTACTACTACTACTACTACTACTACTATTACTACGACTACTACTACTACTACTACTACTACTACTACTACTACTTACTACTACTACTTACTACTACTACACTACTACTACGACTACGACTACGACTACTACTACTACTTCTACTACTACTACTACTACGACTACTACTACTACTACTACTACTACTACTACTACTACTACTGCTACTACGACTACTACCACTACTACTACTACTACTACTACTACTACTACTACTACTACTACTACTACTACTACTACTACTACAGCTACTACTACCAGTACTACCACTACCACTGCTACTAGTAATACTGCTACTATTACTACTGGGACTACTACTACTGCTGCTAGTCGTGCTAAGACTACTACTTCTACTAGTACTACTAGTCCTATTACTGCTACTACCACGAGTACTACCGCTACTGCTACTAAGACTACCATCACTACTACTGCTACTACTACTACTACTAATACTACTACTACTACTACTACTACTACTACTACTACTACTAAAACTACTACTACTTCTGAGTCTAGTACTACTACTTCTACTCATGGTGCTACGGCCACTACTACTACTACTACTACTACTACTACTACTACCAGTACTACTACCACTACGACTACTACTACTACTACTATTACTACTACTACTACTACTGCTACTGCTACTACTACTACTACTACTACTACTACTACTACTACTACTACTACTACTACTACTACTACTACTACTACTACTACTACTACTACTACTACTACTAATATAGACCACTGCTCTAGTGACTGCCACTGCTACTGAGACAACTACTGCGACGACGACGTTGAGATGGCCCCAACAGGCCCCCAAGACGCTCCAAGAGGCGCCCAAGAGGGCCCCCGGACGCTCCCAAGAGGCTCAAAAGAGAGCCCAAGAGGCCCCTCTACGATCTCCAAGAGGCCTCCAAACTGCCTTGGGTACGACTACTTGTACTACTACTACTACTACTACTACTACTACTACTACTACTACTACTACTACTACTACTACTACTACTACTACTACTACTACTACTACTACTACTACTACTACTACTACTACTACTACTACTACTACTACTACTACTACTTACTACTACTACTACTACTACTACTACTACTACTACTACTACTACTACTACTACTACTACTACTACTACTACTACTACTACTACTACTACTACTACTACTACTACTACTACTACTACTACTACTACTACTACTACTACTACTACTACTACTACTACTACTACTACTACTACTACTACTACTACTACTACTACTACTACTACTAGGGGCCCGAACGACTTGCACCAGGACGAGGTGCCCGAACGCCTCACGCCACGAGGAGCCCGAACGACTCACACCAGGACGAGGGGCCCGAACGACTCACACCACGAAGAGCCCGAACGACTCACACCAGAAGGAGGGGCCCGAACGACTCACACCAGGACGAGGCGCCCGAACGACTCACACCACGAGGAGCCCGAACGACTCACACCACGACGAGGGCCCCGAACGACTCACACCACGAGGAGCCCGAACGAGTCACACCAGGAGGAGGGGCCCGAACGACTCACACCAGGACGAGGGGCCCGAACAACTCACACCACGAGAAGCCCGAACGACTCACACCAGGACGAAGAGCCCGAACGACTCACACCACGAAGAGCCCGAACGACTCACACCAGGAAGAAGGGCCCGAACGACTCACACCAGGACGAGAAACCCCAAACGACTCAAACCACGAGGAGCGCTTTCTCTCCCTCCTCCTCCGCCTCGTCCTTCTCCCGCTCCCACCACAAGGAGGATGTACAAGGAGGCGGGAGGAAGGAGGAACAGGGGAGATATGCGGGGGCAGGCGGAAACACGCCTGAAAAACACGACTGTCGGCATGCTTCGCAAGAGTTGCTGTTTTGAGATGGGCTGGTGGGGATACGCGAAGCGTAAAGAATTCCACGGTTGCCCGCTGGCGCGAAGGATCTGTCGAGGCGCGTCCCGCCGATCGTTGATGCCGCGCGGCAGCACTGGCTTGCGCGGTGCGCTAGGCCCCCACGGGCGTCACTGAAGCGCCGACGCACCAAAGGTCACTCTAGCCTAGGGTCACTCTTACGTGTGAGGCGAGGATGCGGGCCGGCTCTCCCATCTTTCTTACGAATATCGACTGAAGGGCGGGTCAGGCATCGCTGGCATGTGGCGCCTTTCTTTTATGAGCCTCAACTTTTTCAGATGCCACCTGAGCCTCCTCCACCTGATCAGCTCCCCCACGACCCCCAACCTTCGCCTCGGCAATTCTGGCTGCGCGTGAGCCCGGGCCGTACGAGTCTGGAGCTTCCGGGGCACTGCCGAGGGCCACTGCGGCGAGGCACTGCTGGACGCTGGACTTTCCAAGTGAGCTCATTTACAGCACCCACACACGCACAAGTGACCTGGCAGCTTGCATCCCTTAGCTCCTGGCTCGGTGGTCGTGTCCGCGGCACCAGTGGTGAGCCTCAGCAGAGTTGGCGGTCCGCCCCCTCTCTCAGAGACTGGGCGGCGATGGCTCGTGACAGTGTGGCGGGCCCTCGGCCAGGGCCCAGAAACGACACCAAAGTACCGCATTCATCGGGTGCAGGATACCCGGTCCCCTGTGAAAGCTGAGATGGTGATCGCAAAATCGAGCGCCAACGTGATGGGCCCCTGGGTACACACAACGGCTTCCATGATGGCTTCGAGTTCCGCTGAGGCAACCGACTGCTTGAAACCTGTGAGCGCTCCGTGCCCCCACCTCAGCTGGCGGTCCCCTCGAATTATGGAACATCCCCAACCCGCACCGCCTTAGTCTGGGTTCGGAGTAGGGCTCCGACCCCCACAACCACACCACCCCACTCGAGGATGAGATGACCCTGGCTGAGGCTGGCTGAATACACTGGCTCACACGCTACGTCTAACACTGCGGGCTCCTGGCCCACCGAAACGGCGGGAATCTCCGAAGTTAAAAGCACGGAAACTATTCCCGCCCTTGTTTGGCGTGCTCGAATAGCTCAGGATAGGTGTGGGGAATGCTCGCATTACATGGCTGGGTCCTGGAACCATGAACCCAATAGAATCGACCCACAAAACCAAAAAAGGATTTAGAAATGCGAGGCATGAAAACGCTTCAACGGACCTCAATTGGGCGATGGGCAGTGGCAATGCTGAAGATATCGATGGTGATGATACTGCGTTGTGCTGTTCCGTGCCGCACAGTGACGTGCCAGGCGACGCACCAAGGAACAGACCACGGGACGCGCAAAGGGACATGTCAGGAGGACGCGCCGCGGAACGTCCCAAGGAACGCGCCGGGGAACGTGCCATGGGGACGCACCGCGGGACGTGCCAAGAGGACGCGCCACGGACCGTGCCCGTGGACGTGCCACGGGACGTGCCAAGGGGCGCGCCGCGCGACTTGCCAGGGGGACGCGCCACGGAACGTGCCAGGGACCGTGCTAGGCGACGCGTGCCAGGGAACGCGTCAGGGACCGTGCCAGGGGACGCGCAGCGGATCGCCTGGAGCCTCCTAGGATCTCCGCGCCCCGATATTAGTCGAGATGTCAAGGACCACGCGATCCCTCGAAAATTACGCTGCGTCCGCGCTCGCTGGGCTACGATCCATTGCAAATTCCGCCGGGCCCACATTCCCAGTGCCACGATCACTTGATGCTGCGTCCGCTCCCCCAAGGCCACGATCCCTCCTGAATTACATAGCGTTCGCGCTCCCAGTGCCACGCCCCCTCGCAAATCACGCTGGATTCGCGCTCCCAATGCCAAGATGCATCTTAAATTTCGCTCGGCCACCGGTAAAAGGGCATATTCCGAAGGTACTCTGAAGGCACGTCGGACATACGCGTTGCAGGCACGCTGAAAGTACGCGGTTTCTGTATTGCTTTTTAATGAGAAGCGTTATTGAAGGTACGCCGAAGGTCCGATGAAGTACGCGCGTCAAAATCAGCGAAGGTACCCTGAATGCACGCAGAAGGCAGGCAGGAGCGGGGGGGGAGAGGACAAACCCCCCACTCCCCTCCCCCAGACCCTCGCTCCCCCAAACCCCGCGGACCCAGCAAGGGGCCACACGCGACGGACCCTGAAACGAACGCATTACGGCTGGGCCGCGCTCCCAGGGCCGCGATCACTCGTAGATCGCGCTGCGCCCGCGCTCCAGGGGCCGCGATCCCTCGTGGGGGCACGCGCGACAAGCATGTCTTCCACGCCGAATGGGACTTTACCGAATTAGTCTACCTATACGACCACCCTGCGGGTGAGAAGGAGGTTTGGGGGGGGGAGGGGGGGGCCAGCCATGGGCCACTATCGCTTTCACAATCGATCTCACTCAATCGATCACACTATCGATCTCACTCGATCGATCTCACTATCGGTCTCACTAAATGGGGTTATCGATCCCACTCAATCGATATCACAATCGATCTCTCTATCGATCTCACAAGCGATGACATCATCGGTCTCACTATCGATCTCACCATCGATCTCACTATCGATCTCTCTCCATCGATCTCACAAGCGATGTCGTTATCGGTCTCACGATCGATGGGACCATCAATCCCACTATCGATCTCACTCGATCGATCTCACTATCGATCTCACTCGATCGATTTCACTGTCGATCTCACGCTGGATCTCGCTATCGATCCCACTAACGATCTCCCTATCGATACCACTTGATCTCACAATCGATATCACTATTCATCTCACTATCGATCTCACTATCGATCCCACGATCGATCTCACTAGCGGTCTCATGTCGATCTCACTATCGATCTCACAATTCATTTCGTCATCGGTCTCACTATCGTTTTTGCACCAGCGGGACACCGGGACACCGGCGGGACACCGGCGGGACACCGCGCGCGCGCCACCGCTTGCCGGAGGGAGAATCATTTGGTCCGGCCGGGGCCCAGCCGCAAGCGGGACATCGGCGGGACACCGGCGGGACACCGCGCGCCACCGCTTTCCGGAGGGAGAAGCATTTGGTCCTGCCGCGCCTCAGGCACAGGAGACTTTCCTCTCGCCCGCCCACGCAGCTTCGCCTCGCCCGCACGCACGGCACGCACGAACACGAAACCAAAACCGATTTCCCGGTGGGGGGGGCTCTCCGTTCCACTTCGATCTCACCCCCCAACATCCGATCGAACAGAAATTCGGCGGCCAACCTCAGCATGGGACCTGGGGACAATGGAACACAACTTGCAGCCCTCGCTTTGCTTCCGCAGCCTTCCGCCAGCCTTCCGCCGCCGACGTCCACCCATGAAGAGATGTTTACTCGTTCGATTCCCCGAAGGCGAAGCCCTTTCTGAAGCGCTCCTCACGGGTCCCCCTCCCCATCCTCTCCTCCGTCCCCTCCCCCTCGCTGCCAAAGGCGGCGCGCCTGATTGCTAGATGTTGGAACGCTGTGCGCCGCATCCTCCTCCTCCTCCGCCGCCGCCGCCGCCGCAGCAGCCGCCTCCTCCTCCTCCTCCTCCTCCTCCTCCTCCTCCTCCTCCTCCTCGTCCTCCTCCTCGTCCTCCTCCTCGTCCTCCTCCTCCTCCTCCTCCTCCTCCTCCTCCTCCTCCTCCTCCTCCTACTCCTCGCTGCCGCGGGCGGCGCGCCTGCTTGCTGGAGGTTGGGGCGCTGTGCGCCGGGATCAGGCCCTGCCGCCTCGCGAACTCGGTGAAGCTGTAGCCCTGCGCAGCCTCGGGAGAGAGGAGGATGGAGGAGGAGAACGACGAGGAGAAATAGGATGAGAAGAAAACGAATAATGTAAAACAAGAAAAAAATAAAATATCTGGGCGAAGGACCCAACCATATGCACATGTGAGTACCGCAAGGCAAATGGGACAAAGCAAGGGTAAGTCCCAATGTGGCCACGAACCGTGTGAGGGGTGCGCCAAAATGGGGCGGGGCCGCCATGCGAGCCCTGCCACTGAGGCGTTCGGTGGAGCTTCCCATGGGGCCACAATGATCACAGCCATCACTACGGTCACTGCTATGACTCGTGGAAACTATTCTGAGACAACCAGGCCAGCTTTCAAGCAAAATATTTGGAAAAAGCTAGGCATTCCTTGCCAGCTTAGCCTCGTGCATGCGCAGGGTTGAAAACTGGGCAAGCTGTTCTGAAGGTGCAGGAGAGGCGCTGGGATAACATGAACATGACATGTTTCGTACTGGTCGGCGCAACTCCGCCCCCGTCACCACCGTCGCCACTCCAGCCATCAACGCCACCGTCACCGCTTCCACGACAACCTGCGCCAGCACTACTAGCACAATTCATGCTCGTCACCGCCTGTCGCCTGCTGTTCATATTGATGTTCCCGCCCATCCTTTGTCCTGGTCCTCCATCCTGCGCCCTCCGCGCCCATCGATGCCTCATCGACGAAGCCGTTGCCTAGAATGATCCCTGTAGTCGTCAGGCGCTCCTCGTCCGACGCGCGAGAGTTGTACTCCGCCATGGCTGCATACCTTGGCGCACGTACTACGAAATGGCTAGACGAACTTATTGGTGATGATCAAATTGGCACTGGCCCAAGGTGTCCCCAGCTGTTCGTGCCATCTTGGAGCCTCCAAGGGGCCCTCTGGGCCTCGTGAGGAGTGCTCTGTAGGCCATCTGAAAAACCTGGGGTCACATTGGCCCAGGGACACATCTGGCACCACCCGAAAACTGAGGGGCGGTACAAATAGCGAAAGAACACTGGCACGACAGCAAGCCCCTCCCCCAAGCCAGCAGCACGATCACTGCCACGTATCCGTGCCGTTTCGATCCTGAGCGCACAGATCCATGCCTCACGAGGCGCTGCTCCTGCAATGTTCGACTCTGTAGCACTGTGTGGCTCACCCGGAATTTCAGCTTCTGGATTTGGCCTCGGCCCTCGTGGAGGCGCCACGACTTAACAAACCCTCTGGGGGCCGTGCTGAGGATCAAGAGTCCCCTATGTTCCCTCCCCCGGAAAAGAACAGGAGATGCCTCGGCAAACACCTGTTTACTGACCAGGCGCCCCGAGCGCTGGGCGGGGTCCCTGGCGCTCTCAGTGCACCAGTTAACCAATCAGCACCCCGAAGCCCACGGCCTCGGCGGACCGAGCTGTGAGCCTCAGGGTGCTCGACGCCCCGTGAAGACGGCCCGCGCCCGACCCACAAGAATACTCGGAGGGCGAAGACGACGCACTGCCCCGAAGGGACCCGCTGCTGCCTCGCCGCAAGGCGGGGAGGTCACGACGGAGGAGGGGACCGTGGGGCCCTGCTGACTGCTCGGACGTGGCCCCGTGTTGCAAAGGGGGTACTCCCCATGCAGCTGCTTGTGCGGATCTGGGCAGAGGCCCAAGCACCCGGAGCCACGGCCGCTCTCTGTGCCCGACAGCCGAGCGCACGGCACTCGGGCCGATCATGAATCCTGGGCGCGCGCCCTCCTGCGATGAGAAATAACTCCAGGTCGGGGAGATTCTCGCCAATCGCCTGCCGCGAGTGCCTGGAACGAGCTCGGGAGCGGCAGGGTCCCAGTCCGTGCGGGCACGCACACTGCTGTATCAGCAGCAAGAACGTGTCGCGTGTGAAGCTGCCACGGAGGGTCGCGGGTCAAACTGAACCAGGCGCGACCCCAATTCGGGGAAAACTTCTTATTGCATGGGCGCGGTGCTCGGCATTGCCTGGCATTGTTTGGCACTGCTTGGCGTTGCTTGGCATTGCCTTTGCTTGGTACTGCTTCTGAACCAGGGGAGCCCGAGGAATCCGGGGAACCCGGGGACCCCGGGGAACCCGAGGAACACGGGGAACCAGGGGAACCCGAGGAACCTCAGAGGAAGGGGCAAAATATCAATAGGAGGCACCGGGGGCGGGCAACCCGAGGATTCCGAAGAACCTCCGGGAAACAGGCAACGTAACAACAGGAAGCACCGGGGCCGAAAGCCCGATGAACCCGAGAAACCCGAGGACCTTCCGAGCAACGGGTAAAATAACAATAGGAGGCACCGGGGGCGGGGAAACCGAGGAACCCGAGAAACCCGAGGAACTTCCGAGCAACGGGCAAAGTAACAATAGGAGGCACCAAACTTTAAACCCAAAGAAGACGCCCTTAGGCAAACCTAACTGGGGAACAAATCGTTCTGGTTTATGTGGGTCAAAAAATAGCCTGGCGAAGCCCTTCTGGGTCAAAAATTAGCCTGGCGAAGGACCCAACCATATGCAGTTGTGAATACCGCAATTGTGAATACCATCTTCGCCCGCGCTCCCTATGTGGCCACGGCTTCCCGCTGGAGCCCGACATGCTCAGGAACACGTTTGTGGCCGTCTTCGCGGGCGCCGACGACGACAAGGACGGCGTCCCTCTGACCGAGGAGCAGAAGCAGGAGAGGGCTTTAAGAGCCATGAAGGAGGAGGTGTCGGTGCACGTCGAGAAGGCGGAGTACGACGCCCAGGCGCGGTTGTTGAAACAACACAACTATGGGGCCACGATCCTCGTGAGAGGTGTGCCGAAATGGCCCGGGGCCATTATGGAGGTGAGGGCCTTCGGTGGAGCTCCCTATGGGGCCACGATCCTCGTGAGGGGTGTGCCGACATGGCCCGAGGCCGCCGTGTGAACCCTGCCACTGGGGGCCTTCAATGGAGTTCCCTATGGGGCCACGAAGGGGTGTGCCGAAATGGCCCGAGGCCGCCATGCGAAACCTGCCACTGGCGCCTTCGGTGGAGCTCCCTATGTGGCCACGATCATCGCGAGGGGTGTGCCGAAATGGCCCGAGGCCGCCATGCATACCCTGCCGCTGGCGCCTTCGGTGGAGCTCCCTATGGGGCCACGATCCTCGTGAGGGGTGTGCCGCAATGGCCCGAGGCCGCCATGGGAACCCTGCCACTGGGGGCCTTCGGTGGAGCTCCCTATGGGGCCACGATCCTCGTGAGGGGTGTACCGAAATGGCCCGAGGCCGCCATACGCACTTTGCTACTGGCGCCTTCGGTGGAGTTCCCTATGGGCCACGATCCTCGTGAGGGGTGTGCCGACATGGCCCGAGGCCGCCAGGCGCACTTTGCTATTGGCGCCTTCCGTGGAGCTCCCTATGGGGCCACGATCCTCGAGAGGGGTGTGCCGAAATGGCCCGAGGCCGCCAGGCGCACTTTGCTACTGGCGCCTTCGGTGGAGCGCCTATGTGGCCACGATCCTCGCGAGGGGTGTGCCGAAATGGCCCGAGGCCGCCAGGCGCACTTTGCTACTGGCGCCTTCGGTGGAGCTCTTATGGGGCCACGATCCTCGTGAGGGGTGTGTCGAAATGGCCCGAGGCCGCCATGCGCACGGTGGTACTGGCGCCTTCGGTGGAGCTCCCTATGGGGCCCCGATCCTCGTGACGGGTGTGCCGGAATGGCCCGAGGCCGCCAGGCGCACTTTGCTACTGGCGCCTTCGATGGAGCTCCCTATGGGGCCACGATCCTCGTGAGGGGTGTGCCGACATGCCCCGAGGCCGCCATGCGCACTTTGCTATTGGCGCTTTCGGTGGAGCTCCTATGGGGCCACGATCCTCGTGAGGGGTGTGCCGACATGGCCCGAGGCCGCCAGGCGCACTTTGCTGATGGCGCCTTCGGTGGAGCTCCTCTGGGGCCACGATCCGATTCTCGTGAGGGGGGTGCCGAAATGGCCCGAGGCCGCCATGCGCACTTTGCTACTGGCGCATTCGGTGGAGCTCCTATGGGGCCACGATCCTCGTGAGGGTGATGATGATGATGATGACGATGATGCGAGGGGGAGGGAGGAGGCAGCGGGAGGAGAAAGGAACGCGGGGCGCTGTCTCTTCAAAACGAGGCCCCAACACCACAGGATGGTTGGGAAATATCTGGCCTCCGAGGCGCGATCCGTGCGAGGAGCGTGCGAGAATTGTCCTGTGGACGCCAACTCAACTGGCAACTGGGGAACCAACCAGCCAGCCAAACAACCAACCAACAAGCCCTTTCCAGTGATATTGTAAGGTTATCCACGCCGCTGGGCCCAAATGAGTTGCTGTATGACCCAAAATAACTACATGGGAACGGAGGAGTGTGACGGAATGGATGGACGGAATGGAACGGAACGGAACGGAATACAATGGACGGAATGGAATGAGGGGAGGAGTGGATGGAATGGAATGGCATGGAATGGGATGAAGGGAGGCGCGCGGATGGGCGAGCGGGCGGGCAGGCGAGAGGGCGTGCAGACGCGCGTGCGGGCGCACTGTGCCGCGTTGTTTCTGACTGCGATGCGTTGTCGTGGCGTTGCGTTGCATTGCATTGCGTTGCATTTCGTTGCGGTGCGTTGCGTTGTGATGCGTTGCGATACGTTGCGAGCGAAGAAAGGGAGAAGGACAGGGGGAAGGAGACGGGAGAAAGGCAGAGAGGCTGGATGAAAGAAGAGTGAGGAGGGAGGAGAGGGGGAGGAGGGGAGAGGAAAAAGGGCAAGCTAGGTGCGCTCGCGCCATATCTGACGTCCTACACTCCTCCCCTCCTTACCATGGCCTAGATCTCCCCTTCTACTCGCACAGTCGGATGGCATTACATGGCATAGCATGGTGTTGACGATCAACGCGTAGCCTGACATAGCATGGCGTGGCGACGTCCCAATGTGGGGGGGGGGGCTTCTGCGGCCCAACGAATCAACGAATCGACACCGAATAAGGAATCATTTCCAATAGCTGTTTCGGGGTGCATTTTCTAAATTTGGGGGCCGATTTGGAAGGATCGACAATCATGCCGTGGCACGGCGCTGGAAATAATGACGCCAGCGCCGCAGCGGGAGCACGATCCGGAGCGAGCGGAAGCGCGGAAATGAGACCAGCGCTGCAGCGGGAGCACGATTCGGAGGACGCGTAGCCTGACATTGCATGGCGTGGCGACGCCCCCAAAGCGGGGGGGGGCTTCTGCGATCCAAAAAACCAGCGAATCGACACCGAATGTGGAATCACTTCCGATAGTTGTTTCGGGGGGGGGCGGGGGGGAATGTTCTAGATTTTGGGTTTGCCTGGAAGGACCGAAAACCATGCCGTGGCATGGCGCTGGGAATAATGACGCCAGCGCTGCAGCGGGAATACGATTCGGAACGAGCGGCAGCCAGAAAATGAAGTCAGCGCTTCAGCAAAAGCAGCACTCTGAAAATTAACCTGGCGAAGGACCCAACCATATGCAGTTGTGAATACCGCAATTGTGAATACCATCTTCGCCCGCGCTCCCTATGTGGCCACGGCTTCCCGCCGGAGCCCGACATAATCAGGAACACGTTCGTGGCCGTCTTCGCGGGCGCCGACGGCGACAAGGACGGCGTCCCTTTGACCGAGGAGCAGAAGCAGGAGAGGGCTTTGAGAGCCATGAAGGAGGAGGTGTCGGTGCACGTCGAGAAGGCGGAGTACGACGCCCAGGCGCGGTTGTTGAAGCAGCACAACTATGGGGCCACGATCCTCATGAGGGGTGTGCCGAAATGGCCCAGGGCCGCCATAGGAACCCTGCCACTGGGGGCCTTCGGTGTAGCTCCTATGGGGCCACGATCCTGAGGGGTGTGCCGAAATGGCCCGAGGCCGCCATGCGAACCCTGCCACTGGGGGCCTTCGGTGGAGCTCCCTATGGGGCCACGATCCTCGTGAGGGGTGTGCCGAAATGGCCCGAGGCCGCCATGCGAACCCTGCCACTGGCGCCTTCGGTGAAGCTACCTATGTGGCCACGATCCTCGCGAGGGGTGTGCCGAAATGGCCCGCGGCCGCAATGCGAACCCTGCCGCTGGCGCCTTCGGTGGCGCTCCCTATGGGGCCACGATCCTCGTGAGGGGTGTGCCGAAATGGCCCGCTGGGGGCCTTCGGTGGAGCTCCCTATGGGGCCACGATCCTCGAGAGGGGTGTGCCGAAATGGCCCGAGGCCGCCATGCGCACTTTGCTACTGGCGCCTTCGGTGGAGCTCCTATGGGGCCACGATCCTCGTGAGGGGTGTGCCGAAATGGCCCGAGGCCGCCATGCGCACTTTGCTACTGGCGCCTTCGGTGGAGCTCCTATGGGGCCACGATCCTCGTGAGGGGTGTGCCGAAATGGCCCGAGGCCGCCATGCGCACTTTGCTACTGTCGCCTTCGGTGGAGCTCTTATGGGGCCACGATCCTCGTGGGGGTGATGATGATGATGATGATGATGATGATGATGATGCTGATGATCATGATGATGATGGTGATGATGATGATGCTGATGATGATGATGATGATGGTGATGATGATGATGATGATGATGATGATGATGATGATGATGATGATGATGATGATGCCGATGATGCGAGGAGGAGGGAGGGGGCAGCGGGAGGAGGAAGGAACGCGGGGCGCTGTCTCTTCAAAACGAGGAGGGGCGAAATTGACAAAGAACACTATGCATCTTGAACCAAAACGGCCAACGGACTGCGGAGAGGCGCAGTTGCTTCACAGCCCCAGTGACCTGTAAGCGTTCCCTGCATCTTGTTGTGCCCTGGCCTCCGAGTACATGGCTCCCACGTTTCTGCGATGCTCCGATGCACTGCACAAACGTGTCTCGTCATTCCATCGTAATTGCCTGGCGGGGCCGCTGCTCGTGCCCAGTGTAGATCGGCAGTACCACTCCGCCCACCAATGTGAGAGATAAGCTGCACCTCGCTGACAGACCTGTGCCCAACTGGTACGGAGCGCAATCACAAGCGGAAAGATCAGGGCAGAGGTGCCAAGCATGTAACTGTTGAAGCGTTTGGCGAGCGCCTCGCCAGCCACTTCGATTTAAGCATCACGCACCCCAAAAAGGGGAATAGCTTTCCCTACAAGCGCGTATTCACAGCACCTTCGGCCCTAAGATGAATGAGTCCGCAATCGAATCAGATGTGGCCATTGGGGACGTCGAAATGGTCATAGTTGCAAGGTAAAACAATGGCTTCTTCGACGTCTGTAACATGGGCCGGCTACTTCGAATTCTCAACGTCCCCCGACGTGTTCATGCGCTCGCGCTGTGGCCTGGTGCGACTTTCGCTGATCTTGGCTATCTGTGGGTTTTCATCTCCCGTGTGACGAGTTCGAGAGTCACCGCCGTGGCTTTGAGCTGATCAGTGGCCGACTTTTGTTGCTTCGCCTGGTGGACAGACTCCACGGAGCTCCGGGGATGCACCGCGCAGGTGGCCAACCGCGGCTTCTCCAGTGGTGCTCCTCCAGTCTCGCCTTGAGTTGCACCTGCACCGCGGGCATCACCACTGTGGCAAGCTGGATCCAGGAAGCGATCGGCTATCGACGGGGCGCGATGGCAGCGAATTTGACACACAGGGAGACGAAGGGAGGAGGGGAGGCAGGGGAGGGCCGCGAGACGGCTGGAGCGCCCCCAGAACGTGAAATGCTTCAAACAAAGGGTAACCACCAGGAGATCCGCCGTGGTGGGCCAACCTGACGTCGCTGCATCGCGAGCCAACGAGCCCTGCCTTGGACCTGTGGCCGTCACCTGCGACCGCTCGCCGCACACCACCGCGGCCAGCATCACCGCAGTCTCCGAGCACCACGCGCATCTCCACGGGCAACCAAGGGCGGCATGACGTGGCGATCCGTGAGGGCGGTTTCCAAAATCGCTGGTGGGAGGCTCACGGGAGAAGCGGCAGGCCGTCACCAACAGAACAAAGGCACGTCCCCCCACAAAATAGAGGAGAAAAACAACTGCACACAACCATAAGCTGTCGGAGGTCCGCGCGGGCCTCCGAAAGTTTGTGTGCTTACATCGCGCTTCTTACTCGACGCGAAGGGGGATTAGTAATTCCAGCCGAGGCCATGGTCTGCGCTCTGCGCTCATCCTTCTGTCATTTTGTGCCAACACGGCTGCGGCGGAGCGGGAGCATCACTGGCGGTGACGAGTAGAGGCAGAGGCGGGAGCGGCATCAGGCGGAAGCGTGGCAGCGGGAGCGCGAGCAGCGGGAGGAGGGGGGCAACAGCAGGCGGGAGAGATCCGCACGCAGCAGCAGCAGCACGGCCAGAGAGCGAGGGGCTCTTCGCCCTTGAAGACGTTGCCCTCTCGCTGCCCTGCTCGCGCGATCGCGCGGGGCACTGCCAGCGCCCGGGGCACCGCAGCATCGCTGTGGTGGTACAGGGCTGAGATCGAACTCACACCAAGAGATCGCAGGAAGGAGAAGGTGCTGTGGGAAAGCTTCGGGATGCGCAGCGACAAGCCCCCTGGGTGGTCTCGGCAGGCCGCTACAGGCCCTTCGAATAAGCCCAGGCTGGCTTCAACATGCCCGCCAAGACCACGCGGGGCCTGTTGGGGCAAGCCGGGACTAACTGAGGGGGCTGTCTCGGCGCAACCCGAGGCCTCACCGAGGTGGTGGCGTGGAGAGGGCGGGCAGAGCGCGGCAAGCAGGGGGAGCGGCGCCAAGCTGCCACGTAGCGACCGCCGTATGACTCCGAGGCCAAAATGAGGTCCCGCCGGGAGTGCTCCGGGAACAGCCGCGTCCAGCCTGGAGGCGACACCGCCACTTCGGCAGTCTCCTCCTCCTCCTCCTCCTCCTCCTCCTCATCTCATCATCATCATCATCATCATCATCATCATCATCATCATCATCATCATCATCATCATCATCATCATCATCATCATCATCATCATCATCATCAGCCTCATTATCATCATCAGCATCATCAGCATCATCATCCTCATCCTCCTGACCCTGATCCTGATCATCATCATTATCAGCAGCACCATCAGCATATTCATCCTCATCATCACCGTCCTCATCATCATCAGCCTCATTATTATCATCATCAGTATCATCATCAGTATCATCATCAACATCATCATCATCATACTCAGCATCATCATCAACAACATCATCATATGCATCATCATCGTCAGCATCAGCATTGTCATCATTACCATTCGTCTTCATAATCATCATTATCATCATCATAGTCAGCATGATCTTCGGCAGCAGCAGAAGCAGAAACATTATCATAACCACCACCACCACCATCAGCAGCATCCTCATCACCGTCGTCGTTACCACCACCAGTATGATCATCATCTTCCTCATCATCATCATCATCACCATAAGCATCATCATCGTCATCATCCTCGGCATCCTAATCATCATCGTCATCAGTACCAACATCATCATCAACAATAAGGTCATCATCATCAACATAATCATCGACACCGTCAGCACCCGCAACATCATTATTACCCTCGTCGCTCATGACCATCAGAATCATCACCGCCTTCATCATCGTCATCACCATCACCACCTTCAACACTTTCACATTCATCATCAGCGACATCAGGATCAGCATAATCATCATCATCATCTTCAGCATCATAGTCATTGCCACCATCATCATCATAAGCATCATCATAATCATCTGCATAGTCATGATAATCCTCATTATCACCACCATCATCATCATGATCATCACCATCATCGTTCTAGACATCAACATCATCATTACCATCATCATCACCATCATCAGCAGCACCACCATCAACATCAGCATCATCACAACCGCCAGTATCATCGTCATCATCACCATTATCAGCATCATCATCATCAGCAGCAACACCCTCATATTCATTCCGATAACCCGCATCACCATTCTCAGCCACATCATCAGCGTCATCATCATCATCACCAACATCATCTTCGTCATAGCCACCATCACCTCCACCAACATCATCATCATCGTCAACCATTCTAAACACCATCATCGTCCTCATCATCAGCGTCATCGTCATCATCGTCATCAATATCAGCAGCATCATCATCATCACCCCCTCGTCATCATCATCATCATCATCACCACCATCACCACCACCACCATCCCCATCATAATCCTCATCCTCATCGTCAACCTCCTCCTGGTCATCGTCATCATCAATATTATCGTCATCGTCATCATCATCCTAATCCCCACCACCATCGTCATCATCATCCTCAGCATCAGCATCAGCATCAGCATCATCATCATCATCACCACCACCACCACCATCATCATCATCATCATCATCATCATCATCAGCATCATCATCCACCTCGTCCTGCTCATCCTCCTCTTCTCCTCCTCCTCGTCCTACATCCTGGCCCTGCACCTTCTCCTTCACCTCCTCCTCCTCCTCCTCCACGTCTACCCCCCACATGGCATCCAAAACACACATGGAGCCTCTCGAAGCCACCCAGCCCCTTGAAACTCTTCTCCAAAGGTCGCTCCTGGGCTCAATTGGGGCCCGCTTGGAGCAGCTCGGGGCCTCTTGGACCTTCTAGGAGGCCCCATGTGGGGCTCCTGTCTGGGTCTGAGGCGCCCCAGAGGCGCGGGAACGCCCGCCCCACCGGTACGGTGGACGCCGCCGCTGGGACGGCCCCAAGGGCAGCGGATACGTCCCGGGACGGATCCTCACCGAGCCACGAGCATATGATGTGCTCGTTGCGTGACCGACAATTCGGTCAAGGTCATGTTGCCGTGGTGAGTTGTCCCCGTGGTTACGGTCAATCTCACACTGCCTGGTGAACTGTTCCCCGCAATTGCGGTCAAAATTGACTTGCGATGGCGACTTGACCCCCCCTCTCGCTGTCCAATAGAGAGGATGCATCTCTGACCCGTAGGCGCATACAAAGCATAACCATACCCAGAAGACCACCCCATTGGGTGATAAGGAGGTTGGGGGGCGCTGATGTGCATTGGACGCGCAAAACATGTCACGAGTGGACACACATCAGAACGGCAGCATGGATGAGCATGTGCCTTTATGTGTTGCCTCGAGGGACCATTCATTCCGATTGTGTCTCGCAATGCGTCATACCAAATGTTTGTTGTTTTGTAGGGTGTATGTATGAGTGCCTCTCAAAGTGCGCTTGCTTGATCGTAAGGCCTCGCATAGCACATGCTGGTCGGACTATGGCCTATCAGAGCACAGCTTCCACATGTGTTGGCCTCGCAGATCACGTTTTCTGAGAATGGCCTTCGGGTAACCATCGGGACAGGGACAACCATCGGTCTCACGATCCAGCGATTTCACCGTCTGTCTGTCTCACTGTCTCTCCATCTAAGTTCATCGATCTTTCAATATATCAATGTACAGACCTACCCAATGCTCACTGGAAACAGTGTTCCTTCGGCTATACAAAGAATTCATTACGTGTTCCTTGATTGTCATGTGCTCCTCATGGGGGGCACCGCTTTATGTTGTTGACCACTGACTTGTAAGTAGGTGCCTGCCGTGTTACGCTGGTGTTTATTACTGTGTCATGGTGTTTGGGTCCGCAGGGCACATGTGCTTGCCCTGTTGGCTCACAGGGCGCAGTGTGTGTGTGTGTGTGTGGGTGTGTGCATTTGCTGGCCCGAAAGTTGAATATTGATGGTATTGGCACGGAGGGCGTGTTATTTTCTACAGTTAACCTGCAAGGCCCTGTCATGTACTATGGACTCTCATGGTGACTTTGTGTTGGTATCACGGTCTCGCAGGTCCCACGTTTGTTGGTGCATGGCTCCGCAGAGCGAAATGTCCGGTATTGTGTGCACGCAGAACGCATGTTTGAGTATATGTCCTCGGAGGGCGCATCTTTCCCCAAACAGTGGTTGCATTCAGGTGGGCGCCCGTGGGCGCCTCGTGGGCGCCCCGCGCCTGGGGCACAGTGCCAAGGTTGCGCCTGGCCTGGGCGCCCGGTGGGCGCCCGGCGCTGGGTGGGTACTTTGGGGCTTCGGCTGGTGCCCGCCCGTGGGCGCCTCGTGGGCGCCTCGACAGCTTGCACCACTTAGATTGCACCACGTGGCTTACACCACGGAGCTCACACCACATAGCGTGCACCACGTAGATTGCACCACATGGCTTACACCGCTTGCACCACGTCGATTGCGCCACACAGCTTGCACCCCATGTACCTTGCACCACATTGTTTGCACAACCAAGCTTGCATCACGTAGATTGCACCACGCAGATTGCACCATGTAGATTGCACCACCCAGCTTGCACCGCATAGCTTACACCACATGGTTGCAACACGTAGCATACACATCCACGGTGCAAGATCTCACTGGTTGGGGTCCACGCTGGCAACCATTTGGTTTTGCGGCGTCGCCGCGCGCATGTTTTGGGCGTTATGGCCTCGCAGAGCGCATGAGTTGGCAGCGTGACCTCACAGAGCGCGTGACTTGGCACCATGGGCCTCGCATAACGCATGTTTTTCGGGCGTGTGGCCTCGCAGAACCAACGGGAAAACCATCAGGACAACCATTGGGACAACCATTGGGGCAACCACCGGAAAACCATCAAGGAAACCATCGGGACAACCATCGGGACAAACATCAGGAAATCCATCGAGACAACCATCGGAACAATCATCGGGACAACCATCGGAACAACCATCGGAAAAATCATCGGGACAACCATCAAGAAAACCATCGAGACAACCATCGGGACAACCAACGGGGCAACCCCGCGCCACAGCCACAGCGGGGGGGCGACTCATTTTTGTCTGACTTGGCCTTTGATAGAGGACGAACTCGCGCAATTTCGCCTCGTCGTGCCCGCAAGCACGTCATACGAAATCGAATTCCCGGTTGGGGCGCCGGAGGTTTCACTTCGACCTCACTCCGCAACCTCCGTTCCAAGCCCTCGCGGTCTGGATGCCGAGGCGCGCTCCCGTGGATAATCACGCAATCCTCTGGACACGCACCGAACCGAGGCATCCGCGCAACGTCGCCCCGTACGTCGAGCGGATCTTAGCCGAGAAGCCCAGACCGCGAGGCCGCGCCGTCCACGAGTTGCGCCAGGAGGGTGTGGTGTGGTGAGGGTGTGGTGAGGGTGTGGTGAGGGCGCCTGAGGGTCTAGCCAACAATACTCTGAAAGCAGCGCATGGCAAGAGGAAGCCTCCACGCAGCGCGCGCCCGGACCGTACGCAGTTTGGCTCGTCAGCCGCCTCGAGCTGTGAGCGGCGCAGCCACCGATCCTGAGAAAAACCGTGTGTTGGAGTGCAGTTGCGCCAGGAGGGTTTCGCGCCCAGAGCGGTTTCGCCTGGGCGCTCTCGCCGAGGACGGACTCGGCCAGGCGGCTCCGCACGGAGCGGCTTCGCCGCCCAGGCGAAGGTCTGGGCTCTCTGGGCTTCCCCTGGCTTCGCCGAAACTCCGCCGTCTGAGATGTGAACGAGGCGATCCTGGCCCCCCAGGTGTCCCCCTCTTTTCGCCCGATGATGGGGCCCCTGGGAACCTCTTGGCCCCAGTGGGGAGGCGCTCTGGATGCCACCCGGGCCACCCTGGGAAAGCTGGGGCTTCGTTTCCACCCTGGGCCGGGGCCACTGGGGGCCTCTGGGCCTCGTGAGGGGCGCTGTGGAGGCTGGCCAGGCCACTCTGGGAAAGCTGAGGCCACCCTGGGCCAGGGTCACCTCGTTCCGGTCGAGGTTGGAGACCCTGGGGACCTCTTGGCCTCGTGAGGGGCTGCAAAGGCCGGCCGGACCACCCTGGGCCTGGGACACTGGCCTCTGGCGACACCCGAGTGGTGCACACGACGTGCGAATACAGAGTGCGCGCCTGCGCAGCTCGGCGCCGAGCGGGGTGGGGACGCACACCGCGCATCGCGGCGAGCACCCACGGTGGCGCGAGGTTGCAGGATGACTGCACGGCACTGCAAAAGAACGACATCATCACCCGAGGCGAGGTGCCGCCCCCCCCCGGGCCTCTGGGACCTCCAGATTGCTCCCAAGGCTTCCAGTGGCCTCCAGAGGTCTTCAGGCACAGCCCACGTGCCCAGAAAAAAAATCCAGGAGTGCTTTCTAGGACCCCTGGGGCCTCCAAGGACCTCCCAGTACCTTTCCAGGGGCTCCAGTCAACTTCCGGGAACTTCCAGGGCAGCCGAGAGCCTCTCCCCGACGGCTCTGCAGGTGGGGCGTCCTGGGGGGAGGAAGGAGAGGAGGCAGGTGTGTCACTTTTCGGAGACGATTCTCTGGGGGCAGGAAGGAGAGGAGGCAGGTGTGTCACTTTTCGGCGACGATTCTGCACCCCTTTCCCTTCGTGCCTTCTATTTGTCGGAGAAGGGCGGCACGGTGCGGCTGGCACAACATTGTGGACTGAAGATGGCCAAGCGAGATGGGATCCCAAGCAGCCTTCAGTCGGCAAGCACATGCAGCGAGTCCTGGCCTGGGAGGTCCAGCGGAGAGCACCGCGTGCCGGTATCCCCATCTAATGCCCGATCGGACTCGGCAAAACAAGGAAAAACGCTGGAGCCACGAGTGCCGCAGAAGCATCACCGGCGTCTTGCATCACACATTCCGCGTTCAAGTAAGGGCCGCTCTATTGCGAAAATCGCGCGGCGTGCTCTCCCCCCCCGGTTACGCGCCTCTCCTCCTCGTCCTCCGCCACCATCTCCTCTCGTGCCCGCGGGGGGGAGGCAACGGACCAACGGCAGAGGAGCAGACCGTCGCAGATGATCCTCGTGCGAATTACCTGGCCAAAGGCCTCACATGAGCCAAAGGGAGTCGTCACTGCACCGGGCAGACCGTGCAGACCCTGCCCGTGCAGCAGCCGCGCCCGTCGCTGGACCGCGCCGATCTGGGCGACTGTCCCGCCCTGGCCGACCTGGGCGCCATCGTGTCCGCAAAGGGCATCTGTATAGATACACTCCTATTCCGATGTCTGTACTACCCGGAAACCCCCGTACCCGTGCCGGACACCCCGGATCCCTGGCCCCAGGGACGCCCAGACGCCCTTTCGGAGGATCCCGGGGGCCTTCTGGGCAGATGGACGCCCCTGCCGAGCTTGGCCAGTGGGCCCGAAACGGCCCGGCAGGCGGCCAAACAGCCCCACAAAGGCCCCAAGCGGCCCCAGACCCCCCAAAGAACGCCCGACGACGACCCACAGAAGGCCCTCAGAGATCGTCCCAAGCCGACCCATGAGGCCTCCAAGACGGCCCCGAGACAGGCCCAGAGGGCCCCAAGACGGTCCAAAAGAGAGCCAAAACGATCAAAAAAAAACCCTAGAGGATCCCAAAAGGCTGTGAGAGAGAAGACTCGAGCTCAGATTTCGAGGCCTCCGCCCCGAGGTCACCCACAGATGTCCTGAAAAGACCTGCAGACGCTCCATGGCGCCCCCGTGAGGCCCAAAGCGGGCCCTCAACATACCCCTTCTGGACGCCTCTTCGAAGGCCCTGGGCTGGCTTCCCGAGAGATTTCCCAAGAAACGCCCCGATATATCCACAGTTCTGGAAGCCCCTTATCGGCCCTCGCAGCGCGCACGTTGCAGTCGAAACGGGCCACAAACGCTTCGAATCGCCCCACGACAAAATCTTTGAGTCCCCACCGTCTCCAACTCACCCAGATGGGGGTCCAGAGAGCAAACAGGAGCCCCCAACACGGACCCACACGGCTCGAAGATGGCTTCAAGAACCCCCCAGAATGCCCCAAATCGGTCCCGTGGTTGGCACGAAGGCGGTCTAACAAAATCCCTCTATCGTCCCAGCTCCGGCGCAAAAGCGCGCAAGCGCGCTGGAAGACCACGTTCACTACATGCACCAGAGATATCAGGAAACTGTGCAGATCGCCCGTCCAAACCCTCTGCTCAAGCAAGCGATCACATATTTCCCAGTCACCCTGTGGTGTTGGATCCTCGTTTTGAAGAGGCACTCCCCGCGTCCACTCCTCCTCTCCTCCTCCCCCTCCTCCCTGCATCTGCCCTGCCTCTGCTCTCCGCATCAGCCAACCAGTTCGGCACACCTATCACACGCAGCGTGGCCCATAGTAAGCTCCAGAAAAAATCCCAGTGGCAAAATTCGCTGCGTCTCCCCAACCCCGTGCAGCGTTTCGCGGCCCATAGAAATCTCCACCGAAGGCCCAGTGGCAAAGATAGCATGCGTCCCCCCCCCACACCCAGTACAGAGTTTGATGGCCCATAGGGAGCTACACCGCACGCGCCCCCCCCATCCAGTACAGTCTCGTGGCCCATAAGGGGGCTCCACCAGAGGCCCCAGTGGCAAAATTCGTATGCGTCTCCCGCCTTTATTACAGCGTTTCGTGGCCCACGGGAAGCTCCACCGAATGCTCCAGTGGCAAAGTTCGCATGCATCTCCCCCACCGAGCACAGCGTTTCGTAGCCCATGGGGAGCTCCACCGACGGCCCAAGTGGCAAAGTTCACATGCGTCTCCCCACCCAGTACAAGGTTTCGTGGCCCATAGGGAGCTCAACCGAATGCCCCCGTGACAAAGTTCGCGTACGTCTCCCCCAGCCAGTGCAGCGTCTCGTTGCCCATTTGGGGGCTCCACCGAATGCCCCAGTGACAAAGTTCGCATGCGTCTCCCCCACCCAGTACAGCGTCTCGTGGCCCATATGGAGCTGCACCGAATGCCCCAGTGACACATGTCGCATACGTCTCCCCCACCCAGTGCAGCGTTTCGTGGCCCATGGGGAGCTCCACCGAAGGCCCAGTGGCAAAGTTTGCATGCGTCTCCCTCGCCCAGTATTGAAATCTGTGGTGGCAAGGTCCACATGCGTTTCCCCCACTCCTTACCGCATTTCGTGGCCCATAGGGAGCTCCACCGAAGGCCCCAATGGCAGGGTCCACATGCGTCTCCCAGTCCCATGTCGGCACACCCCTAACACGTGTCGTGCCCCCATAAGGCACTCCACCGAAGGCACCAGTGGGAGGGTCCACATGCGTCTGTCTCCCTGCCTTATTTTGGCACCCCACCACCATGACGGCACACCACTTACGCGCTTCGTGGCCCCGTAGGATTTATAGGGAGCTCCAGCGAAAGTGGTAACCACAACGCGGCATTCACAACTGCATATGCTTGGGTCCTTGGCCAGGGTAACTATTTTTCGGGGAGGCGTCCGAAATAAGGTGCACCGAGCGAAGCGCCAGTGCAGTCTTGCGTATGTCATATGTTTATGCATATTATATATACACACACTCCTCGCCGTGCCTGCCCTACAGGTTTCGGTTGATGAGGAACCAAAGACGCTTCTGCTCGATACTTGCAAGGTCAGCTACGCCAACGCTGGAACGAGACATTTCACTTGCACGCGGGGGCATCTGGAGTCCGACCTATCCCTCCCAGCTAAAAGATTCGCCCTCTGACAAGTGCCCAGAAGCATCGAAGCCAACGACATACAACTGCGCGTCAGTTCATTCCTGACGAGGCCTGCGGCGCCCAGACATACCCTCTGCGGACGTCCTGACCGAGGCGGGCGTCTCGGGAGTGGACAGAGCACTCTCTAGCAACACACCCTGGAGTGAACACGGCCCGGGACCAGACCCGGCGGACGCATGCCCGCAAGAACTGTGGCCGCGGCGCCCCCTCGCGAACTCAAGAACCAAAGAAGCGCAATTCGCCAATCGCCTTTGCAGGGTGGGGGTATTCTATCACCCTCCGAGCGCCACCGTGCCCGACTCGGGAACGCTTAACCCGGGCTAGCACAAACCTGAGTCGGCCAGAGCCCTGTCGCGGAGCCTGGCTGGCAGCACAGTACTCCCAAACCCAGATCAGCAAAGTGCGGAAAAAGAGGCCCGGCTCCACGTGGCTCCCCAACCTGGGTCAGCCAGATGGGATTGGTTGACTCCTGTCAGCGCTGATCCCGCGTCACGCGATCCCAAAGAAAAGGCGGCACAAAGATAAACTTCCCGTGCCCCGTGCAGATTCTGTGGATCTGTGCGCTGGGCCCCCTCTGGCGGCGCCTCCGGCGCCGCCCCTGGCGCGCGGAGCGCGGCAGGATGGGGGGGGGCGGGGGGGCAACGCCGGTCCAGGGACTCTGCGCGGACCTTGCAAAGTTCATCTTCGTGCTGGCCTGAGCCCCGACCAGCCTCGGCGTCGGCCACTCTGGCTCGCCGTCGCCCTCCCTCAGCCGCCAGGGCCGCCCTGGCAGTCGCCGCTCGCGGCCGCCCTCGGGCACTGGGCGCGCCTTGAGCGCCTCGCCCCCGCTCCGAAAGGCTGCGCGGCCGCGGGCGGCCAGCCTGGCAACGCTGCTGCTGCCTCGCGACGCCGCTGCGGAGGTCGACGCCGCCACGGCCGCGGCCACGGCCCCGAGGGCCGCCGACGCGGGCGCCGAGAGGACCACAGCGATCACCGTGCCGACCAAGGCGTCCTGGATGGTGGGCTGGCCGAGCGGCATGACTCCAAGGCCCCACTGCGCGGGCCCCCTGTACTCACGTCGTGGGAGCGGCCATATTGTAGAACCGTCGGCATAGGCCACTACGGCGTCGCCTGCGCCAAAATAGCTACAGGTCTATGGGCTGCACGCAAGGGTGACCCTAGGCAGGAATTACCTTTTCGTGCGGTCTCAGGGCCCGCCGAAGCCTTCATGAGCTCAAATCCTGTACCAGCATCGATGCCCAGGCTCTCAAGTTCCTTGTTATCAACAACGCGTGCGTCAGATCTGGCGGCGCCTCGTGGGAAAAATTATACAGTTGATGTCGCTCCTGTGCCAATGTGCACCGTGGGCGCGTACGATAAGAAGTCATGCTGTAAGACATGTAGGGGCCTGGTGTCTTCGATCGTTGCGCATCCTGAGGTGCCAAAGGGATTCTGCGGATTCCCAGGGCCGTCAAGGAGATGAGACATCTCCATAAGGGGCTCTTGCTGGCGTGCCGATTATTAATTTACGCGCCGACTGTCCTGCATACGCATTCGTTTTTTTTGTACCAGCTGTAAGACCGATCCTACGCAGCTGCCAGCAGTCAGTCGCAGCCTGAGCTTCCTCACATCCAGAGAGAGGAAGTCACCTGCTTTGCACTCTCAGCGGAAGGGCATTTTCTGCCAGAAGCTGGCGGCGACCTCTACCGCCGCCTGCTTTACACTCTCAGCGGAGCGTACCTTCTGCCAGGCGCTATCGGCAATGCCTGCCACCACCTGCTTTGCACTCTCAGCGGAGGGCAGTTTCTGCCACGCGCTGTTGGCAGCGCCTGCCGCCACCTGCTTTGCACTCTCAGCGGAGGGCGCTGCCTGCCAAGCACTGTCGATGGTTGAGGGCGTCTCTCGCAGCACTCTGGTCACAAGGGTGCCAAGGAGGCTGTGCAAAGGCTAAGGCAGGTCGAGCTCGACGACTCTGCCTCCGATGACCACAGCAGTCTCCGTCGCCCAGCGCGCAGTCTGCACCGCCAAGCCCTCCAGCCGGCCCTCGAGCTGGCCGACGCGGTCGCAGAAGGCTGCAAAGCCCACGGCCAACCCGCCAGTCACCACGACCCCCTGCGCGAGGCCAAGCCCGCCCATGGACACGGACTGCAGCAACGCAACGGTCGAGCCCTTCGTGACGGCGCCCCCCACCATCGTGGCCTGCCACGCCGACGCCAAGCTGCCAGAGGTGACGCCGGCCGCCCCGAAGCCCGCGGCCGAGAGCACCGCCAGGCCAGCGGCCATCGCGATTCCCGAGGCCACGGACGCGGCCACGAGGCAGCGGTAGGGCACCACGACCACGACGCCGTCGCTGCCTCCGCCGCCCCCGACGTGCGGCGGCGGCGGCGGGCCCTCGGCAAGCGCCACGAGGGCCGCGTCACCGGGAAGGCCCCCCAAGCAGCGCGGCCAGCACCTCCGCCTGCGGTCTGGCAGGGGTGGCGCCGCAGGCACGCTAGGCCGCAGGGCCAGGGTGTCATGGGGCGTCCCCGCACAGGAGCATCGCGAACGGCAGCAGCACAAGTGGCGGCCGCCATCGCGACCTTGCCGGGAGCGTGCCACACGCTTCGAAGTTAGAGTCTACACGGCGTCGGTCATTCCTTTGCTCCCGACGCAGGCGAAAACACAAACGACCCGAGGTACTCGGACGGACCCGAAGTACTCGTCGAAGAACCGACACCGGAGGGAGTCCGACAGGCACTGGATTCTAAATTAAGTTTGCCTTTCTCAACCATCCTGTGGTGTTCGGTCCTCGTTTTTGACGAGACAAAGCCCTGCGTCACCTCACCTCCCGCCCTTTCGTCACAATGCCCTCCTCCCTACTCCCATCCCTGCCTCTGCCTTTGCCCTCAGCATGGCAACAATCGCGGCACACCCCTCACGCGTTTCGTAACCCGATAGGGAGCTCCACCGAAGGCCCCAGTGGCGACGTTCGCATGCAGTTCCTCACCGATTTCGGCACACCACTCACACATTACGTGCCCACATAGGCAGCTCCACCGAAGGCCCAAGTGGCGACGTTCGCTCGCGGTTCCCCGTCCATTTTGGCACACCCATCACTCGTTCCGTGGCACCCTGAGGAGTACCGCCGCCCTTTACATGCTTCGTGCCCCTATAGGGAGCTCCACCTAAGGCCCCAGCGGCGAAGTTCGCATGCGGTTCCCCGCCCATTTCGACACACCCCACATCCATGTCGTGGCACCATGGGGAGCTTCACCTAAGGCCCCAGTGACGACGTTCGCATGCGGTTCCCCGCCTATGTCGGCACACCCCTCACACGCTTCGTGGCCCCATAGGCAGCTCCACCTAAGGCCCAGTGGCGACGTTCGCATGCGGTTCCCGCCCCTGTTGGCACACCCTTCATACTCCTCCTGGCACCAGAGGGAGCTTCACCTAAGGCCCCAGCGGCGATGTTCGCATGTGGTTCCCCGCCCGTGTCGACACACCCCTTCACACGCAACGTGCCCCTATAGGGAGCTTCACCTAAGGCCCCAGTGGCGACGTTCGCATGCCGTTCCCTGCACATGTCGGCACATCCCTCACACGCGTCATGGCCCCACAGGCAGCTCCATCCAAGGCCCCAGTGGCGACGTGCGCATGCGGTTCCCCGTCCAATTTGGCACACACACACACACACAATCACACCACACGTTCCGTGACACCATCGAGAGCTCCACCTAAGGCCCCAGTTGCGACGTTCGCATACGGTTTCCCGCTCATTTTGGCACACCCCTCGCACGCATCGCGACCCCACAGGCAGCTCCACTTAAGGCCCCAGTGGCGACATTCGCATGCGGTTCCCCGCCGATGTTGGCACACCCCTCACACGTTTCGTGGCACCAAACGGAGCTCCACCGAAGACGATAGTCACAACTGCATGTGGTTGTGCCCCTCGCCAGGATACTTGCACGGGAGGGCCATGCGCAGCTAGACATAGTTGACATACTAGCCATACCACATTGCACCGTTGTCTTTACGCAACGATGCTGGCCATACCAAATTGCACCACATTGCACATTGCGGGAGATCCCCCCTCTTGGCTCGTGGCCCTGTGGCCACACGGATCTTCGAAAAATGGTGCGCTGGAGTCGTGAAGGAGCGCAGGCGGGCGGCAGCACCGAGGGCCGGAAACCATGCAGCACTGAAGGCCGGAAACCACAACTATAACTCTGACCCGTTCCCCAAACAGTGCTTGCACTCAGGAGGTTGCTACTTCTTTTCTACGGAAGTGTGCCTGACGGCCGGTCTGGCCGCGCCTCGTCGCCGCCCGCCGTCTGGGCTATACGGCAGTCGTTGCCGCCCCGTCGCCGCCTGGTCGCCCCCCGTCGTCTGGGCCTGTCTGTCGGTCTGGAGGCTATGCTGTCGCCGTCACCGCCTAAAATGCACAACTTAGACTGCGCCATCTAGATTGCACCACATAGATTGCACAACATAGACTGCACCACATAGATGGCACAGCATACATTGCACGTCATACATTGCACCAGTAGATTGCGCCGCATGTATTGCACCACATCGATTGCGCCACGTATCTTGCACCACCTAGATATCACAGCACACACACACACATGCATGCATACATACATTAAAAAACACATGCGTACATGCATGCATGCATGCATGCAGGCAGGCAGGCAGGCATGCATTTGTGCATACATACATGCTTCCATTGACGGGCATACATACATACAAGATGCGTACATGCACACATGAATACATACATATGTACCATGCACACATGCAAACGTACGTACCTATGTACTTGCACATCTGATGTATACATACATACATACATACATACATACATACATACATACATACATACATATATACAAACATACATACATACATGCGTGCACGCATGCATATATACATGCATTAATACATACATAAATGCATATATACATACATACATACATACATACATACATACATACATACATACATACATACATACATACATACATACACACACATACATACATACATACATACATACATACCTATATATATACATACACTGACACATACACACAACCATACACACATACACACATACATGCATACATATATACGTACATACATACATACATACATACATACATGCATGCATGCATGCATGCATGCATACATACATACATACATACATACATACATACATACATGTACCTGCATGCATGCATACACATATACGTCAAACGCATGTGCATGCATAAATGCACGTATACAGGCATGGAATCATACATACGTACATGCATACACTCGTGCATGCATGCATGCACGCATACACATAATTATATGTATATGCCCCAGACGCATGGACATGCATACAGTCATACATACAGCTACGCATACATACATACATGCATGCATACATACATGCGGGCATGCGGGCATGCATGCATGCAGACATACATATTGGCATACACGCATGTACCATACATACGTACATACAGATATGTGTACACACATACCTACATCCACACACACACATACATACATACATACACGCATTCATTCATGCATCCATGTATGGATATATGCACGCGTACATACATACATACATACATACATACATCCATCCATCCATCCATCCATCCATCCATCCATCCATACATACATACATACATGCATGCATGCATACATACATACACACATACATATATGTATCTACTACCTACCGATCGACCGACCTACCTACAAACATACATGCATGCATGCATGCATACACATATACATTAGTTCATCCACACATCCTAGAACCACGCGCGCTCTTCGCGCGCGATGGGGTTCCAGCCGCGCCCAAGGAACGCGCGCCGAAACTTGCGAATGTGCCAACGAGGAGTGCAGGGCCGATTCGAATGCAAATCGGAGCTTCCTGGGGGACTTCTTGGGGGGGGGGGGCTTTGGCCTCCTTGGGGCATCTCGGGTACGATACGTGGGGCCTTTTTGGGAAGTCTCCAGAGGAGACCCTTGGGCAACGCTTGGAAACCATGGGGGCCTCTTGGGAACAACTTGGCAGCACGGGCGATTGCCGTTGCTGGCGTGTCGCCTACTGGGGCCCTCTTGGGAAAGTCTTTGCTGGCTCTCGGGCCTCCTAGGGCAATTATTCGGCTTGCTCGGGCAATAGTTGAAACCTCTGGGGCCGTCTTGGGGCGCTCTTGGGGGCCTCGTTGGGGAATCTTGGGCGATCATGGGGGCCTCTGGGGCCATCTTTGCACAACGTGGTGGCCTCATGGGGACCACTTGGGGGTCCTGTAAGCAATTTGGGAAGGCAAAATGGAGAGCCCGGCTGGAACGCGCAGGGGCTGGAAAAGCGGATATGACAGATTCGCCAGTCGCGTGCTCTGGGCCACCTTGTGGAGCGTTTAGGCGCCTCCTGGGGCCTGGGGTTGCGTTTCGGCCTCTTGTAGGGCCGTTGGGGGGCCTCTTGGCGACTTTGGAAGCGCCTGCTCGAGGTCACGAAGGTCTTCTTGGGTCGGAGGGATCGAAATGACAGTTCGAGCTCCTCGTCATTGGTCCTTCCTGAGGCCCTCTTGAAGCCCTCCCCATCGTGAGGCGCCCGTGACGCGTTCTGGGGCTTGCTTGGCTCGTCTTTGGGCTTAGTTATTTAGGGCCTCTCTGGAAGGGCCTCAGGGGCCGTCTTGGGGCGATCTTGGAGGTCCCTCTGGGCCGTGCGAGGCGCGGCTGAACACAGAACGGGTGTGCTAGAATCTCAAGTTTTCAAAAATCGAGAAACGATTGGGGCCTCTGATGGCTCTCTTGTTAGTCCTTTTGGGGGCACGCTTGGGCTTCCTGATGAGCCTCGTAGCCGTCTTGAGGCCATCTTGAGCGGTCTACTCTCGGGTCGTCTTGGAAGCCTCTTGGGCCGTCTGGAAGCCATCGAGGGTACTCTTGGAGCGCTCTCGGGGTCGATAACGCGCCCCGGGCCCTGGGGTCTAAATAAGTTGCCCAAGGTGGACCAATGGGGCCATTTGTCATTGTGCCCCGAGGGCGGCCGCGGGGCCCAACAACCTCGAAGTGCAGCGTGCCTGCTCGAGCGCGTTGTCCTCGCAGAGACCGTCGTCGTCCTCCTCCTCCTCTTCCTCCTCCTCCCTCCTTCCCGCCCCACTCGGCTTCCCCTTTTCTGGGCAGAATCAACTAAACCTCTCGGGGGGGGGGCAAGAAACAACAAATTGTTGAAACCAATGCTGGGGAACTTTCTGGGGGCAGAAAGCGGGGAGGGGAGGGGAGGGAGAGGGGCGAAGAGTCCCCCAGGATTGCTGTTATTATCCTGCGCAGTTGGTGTCTAGAGTCCGGACCTCATTAATCCCCACACGCGTTGTGGGAGTCCCGTTTTCTTCCCACCCGCGTAGCACATACGTTTCTCCTCACAACCTCCCCTCTCTCTCTCATCCATCGCCTTCTCCTCTTCCTCCTCCTCCTCCTCCTCCTCCTCCTCCTCCTCCATTCCTTTTCCTTATAAGTAACTTCTCCCTGTCACGCCCCGAAACCAGTTTTTAGGGCGGGCCAGGCGTTTCTCCTGAGACTTCTTCACCACGTGTGACTCTGAAGCCTCAAAGGCGACAGCCGTTTCACATTTGCAGGGCGGGTCGTTTTCAAAATGTGGCTCTCGCCTTAGCACCGTGCACACTCGTCCAAACAATGCAAGCGTTTCACGGATTAAGGGCGGGTGGCTTTCAAAATGCGGCTCTCGCCTCAGCGCCGCGCGCATTCGTTTTAAACATTTGCATGTGTTTCACGGATTGAGGGCGGGTAAGGGCAGCGAGGGGGCCACGAGGGGCTGCAACGAGGCCACGAAGCGCAACGAGGGGGCCACGAAGGGCTGCAACGGAGCCAAAAAGGGCAACGAAGGGGCAACGAAGGGCTGCACCCGATTCCTAAATAACGTGTTAGGGAGTCATAGGCGTGAGCGCGGCTCGTGTCGGGAGCGCGGCGCTTGAATGAATTCCGGGAAATTCCAACGCAAGGGCGCTATTCTTAATGAAATTGCAAGCACGTGTCCAGCGAGAGCGCGACTCCAGAACGCCGAGAGAGCGATTCCTAAAGAAATTGTGAGGAAGTCCCAAGCCAGAGCGCGACTCCTGAATAAAATGCGAGGACGTCTCAGGCGGGAGCGGGGGTCGTGGCTAAATTGTGAAGAAGTCTCAAACGGGAGTTGATGTTGTTGTTGTTGTTGTAATCCGGGGGCCAGGGGCCCAGATTGAGCCTCAAGACTTTCTCTGATAAAAAAAACCAGCTGAGAACGCCGGGAGGGGCACTTCAATTGAAAAAACAAAATGCACCGGTGGGGGGATCAACAATCATTATTCAAAAGTGAGAGTTCAACAACAACAAAAACAATAACTTTAAGACTGTTCGCCCTTACCTGCTCGAGTGTCCAATAACGCGTATTTCCCAAACCCTCGATACCCGCCCTCTTCGTCTTCGATCGAACCCCTTTTGGGGGGTATACCTTTCTTCCCTGCAGGCTGGGCCCCGGCAAGCGGCGGGGCGGCCGCGGACCGTCGGCCTGGCCAGCGGCAGCGCTGATCGGCGGGGCGGCCGCGGACCGTCGACCCGACCCCAGAGGGACGGACAGGGGACCGACCACGACGACGACGACGTCGACGACGACGACGGCGACGACGACGACGCCGACGACGAGCGAAAGCGAGAGCGAGAGAGAGAACGACAGCAGGGCCACGAAGGACACGAAGTGGGCCATGAAGGGCGACAGCGGGGACACGAAGGGAATGCGTATGGGGTCACGAAGAGCGCGAACGAGCGGGGGCCACGAGGGGCAGATAATGCGGGGCCACAGCACGCAACGATGGGGCCACTGAGGGTAGCAACTGGGCCACGTAGGAAAACATGGTTGATGCCTATACGGGGTGGGACGCACAGAAAAGGAAAAGAAAAGGGAGAGAGCAGCAAGCAGCATTGGCAGCCGCCTCGGTCTCCACGACGGACTACCGCCACAGGCGCACGGAAAGGGAATCAGGCCTTGAAAAAGGGGGAATGAAAAGATAATACCTTCGTCCGTGTGTAGGGTACTGTCAAAGACGAGCCGCGGCTGCGCCGCAGCATCCGAGCGGTACTGTGTTTGAAAGAGAACGGACTCTGGCGTGGCTCGTGAGTACGGCACACCTTCCCGCATAGGCATTTCCCCCCTTAAAAGAAACCGAACCTGAGCAGCAGTCGGAGGTGAGTGGAGGGAACGGGGACAATCCTAGGGTCGGCACAATTGGGGGGCCCGCCACGAAGGGCATGCACATGGGGCCACAACGGGCGCGACTCCTGGGTACCTGGGTGTCGGGAGCGCGGCGCTTGATCAAATTGCAAGAAATTCCAACGCAAGGGCGCTATTCTTCAGTAAATTGCAAGCAAGTCTCCAGCGAGAGCGCGACTCCAGAACGCCGGGAGAGCGATTCCTGAAGAAATTGTAAAGACGTCCCAAGCCAGAGCGCGATTCCTGAATAAAATGCGAGGACGGCTCAGGCGGGAGCGGGGGTCCTGGCTAAATTGTGCGGAAGTCTCAAGCGGGAGCTGTTGTTGTTGTTGTAATCCGGGGGCCAGGGGCCCAGCTTGAGCCTCAAGACTTTCCCTCACAAAAAAACAAAGTGCGAGCGTCGAGGGGCACACTTCAATTGAGAAAAAAACAGAATGCACCGGTGAGGGGAATCCACAAACAATATTCTTCTGAATGAGAGTTCAACAAACAACAAGAACAACAACAACAACAACAACAACAACAACAACAACAACAACAACAGCGCAACAACGCAACAAGCAGTATTCTCACCCAGATCCCCACTTCAGCCACGCACCCAGAGACAATGAATGACCGCTCGGCCCCCTCACTCTGACGATCCAGAAGCTCTAGTGTGTCTTCATGCGTGGCCCAGAGCTGGCTAACAGAAAATCTCCGAGAAGCCGCCGGGGCTTCCAGGGAGACTCAACAAACAAGCCCGCACGGGGTCCAAATGGGCCCCATCAGGCCTCTCGGGCCACCTTAGGAGGACCCTCTTGAATCGTCTTTGGGACGTTCTGTGGAGGTTCAGGACACTGTTTGCGAGGCCTCTTCGGGCCTCTATTGGTCCTCCTGGCGCCATCTTGGGCGTTCTTGGGGCGGCAACCTCGCAGTGTTGGTTCGTGTTTCCCCTCTCTGGTCTTGCTTGGGTCCGTCTTGGGGTATATGTGGCTTTCTGGGGGCGGTAACCTCGAAATGGCCGTTCGTGCTCCTCCTCATTGGATCTTCTTGAGGCCGTCTGGTGGCCTCTTGAGCCGTCTTGGTCTCCTCTCGGGCCGCCTTAGGCGCCTCTGAGCCTGTCTTTGGGACGTCTTGTGGAAGTGTGAGGCCCGTCTAGAGCCGTCTGTGATGCGCCGGGCGCACGGAAACGCAATGACAAAGAAAACCTACGACAACCCAAGGACAATGGCATGTTTTGCCTCATGGAGTCGCGTCGGGGCCACTTTGGCAGGCATCTTGAGGCCTCTCTGGGGCCTCCTCTGGACCTCTTGGGGCGATATGAGGGCATCTTGGGCGGAAACCTCGAAATGCGGGTTCGGTCTCCCTCTCTTTGGCCCTTCTTGGGGCCGTCTGGGGGCCCTCTTGAGCCGTCTTGGTCTCCTCTCGGGCCGTCTTGGGGCGCTCCAAGGCCTTCTTTGGGACGCCCTGTGGTGGTTTACGGCCATTCTTGGGCCGTCTGTGGCCCGTCGAAAGAATTGGAAAGCCAATGCAACGAAAACCAACAACGACCCAAAGAAAATAAACACTTTTCGCCTTCTAGGGTCGTCTCGCAGTCACCTTGAGAGGCCTCTCGGAGCGTCTCTTGGGCCACTTGGGGCCATCTGGGAGCAGCTTAGGACAAGATCTACCCTTGAATTAGGTCGTGGCTGCTACCTTTGGCTCTTCTTAGGGCTCTCTTGTGCCCGAAAAGATGCTCCAAACGCCTCTGCCCGCAATTGGGGTCGAGTGCCCAGGCCCAGGCCCCCGGACCTGGTACGCCATTATGTGTATGTGTATACATGCCTAAATCTATATATGTGTATATGTATATGTATATGTATATGTGTATGTGTATGTGTACGTGTACGTGTATGTGTATGTGTATGTGTATGTGTATGTGTATGTGTATGTGTGTATGTGTATGTGTATGTGTATGTGTATGTGTATGTGTATGTGTATGTGTATGTGTATGTGTATGTGTATGTATATGTATATGTATATGTATATGTATATGTATATGTATATGTATATGTATGTATGTGTATGTGTATGTGTATGTGTATATGTATATGTATATGTATATGTATATGTAAATGTATATGTATATGTATATGTATATGTATTTGTATATCTATATGTATATGTATGTGTATATGTATGTGGATATGTATATGTATATGTATATGTATTTGCATATATACATATGATGGGCCATTTAGATTCCATCACGTCGACTGCACCGCATGCACTGCACACCACACATATTGCACCACACGCAGTGCACCACATGGGTTGCGTGACAAATATTGCACAACCTATATTTTCCTTTCTTTAAAATGAATAGACTCTACCCCCCCGCCGTTATCCGCCCCTCCTTTTCGGGGGGTTTGTAAATCATGTACGGTTCTGACCACATGTCCATCCGAACTATGAACTTACACTATCCCAGAGGGGCCAGGATCGCCCCCCCTGTGGTTCCATTGCGAAAAATGATGCGCGGGGACAGTTGTTGTTCTAACCTAACACTTGTTCACGAGTCCCTTGCAAAAATGGGACGAAGGGCACACGCGCGCGTCGTCGCGCGCGCATTTCTAAATCCTTCAAAAACCTTCGGTGTCGGAAGAATTTCGCAATCGAGTCTCCCCCAAAAAAACACATACAAAAACATAGGGTGTCGCAACACTGATTTGCTAAAACAGCTTACGCGCGAGCTCTTGCGAAATCTTACGAAAAATCATAGGTTTTTCAAGATGTTCACAAAAAGCTACCAAACGGGCTTCGCGCGCGCGCATGTCGAAATCTGTCGAAGGCCCTGGCGCGTGTGCCGTCGCGAGAATCCTCTGCAACAAACTGGACAAAGTGCAGACGCGCGCGTCGTCGCGCGCGTATGCCGAAATCCTTCAAAACCCATCGGTTTCGGAAGGATGTCAAAATCGCGTGTCCAAAAAACCTACAAAAACACAAGGTTTCGCAACACGGATGTTCGACAAAAGCGTGCGCGCGCGCTCTTGCGTCGTCGTCGTCGTCGCCGTCCTCCCTCCTCCCGCGTCGTCGTCGTCGTCGCCTACGTCGTCCTCTGTCTTTCCTCGTGTTCGTCGTCGTCGTCGTACTCTTTGGCGTCGTGGTCGTTTCCGTCGTCGTTGTCGCCGTGGTTGTCCTTCCTCCTCCTCCCTCGTCGTCGTCGTCGTCCGTCGTCGGCGTCTCGTCGTCGTCCCTGCTATTTCGTCGCCGTCGTCGTCGTCGTCGTCGTTGTCGTCGTCGTCGTCGTCTTCCCTCATCCCTCGTCGTTGTCGTCGTCGGCGTCGCCGTCCTTCCTCCTTCTTCGTCGCTCGCGTCGTCGCCGTCCTCCCTCCTCCCTCGTCGTTGTCGTCGTTGTCGTCGTTGTCGTCGTTGTCGCCGTCGTCGTCCTCCCTCCTCCCTCGTCGTCGTCTTCGTTGGCGACGTCGTCGTCGTCTTCGCCGTCGTCGTCGGCGGCGTCGGCGTTGTCATCGTCTTCGTCGTCGTCGACGTCGGCGTCGTCGTCGTCGCCGCCGTCGTCGTCGTCGTCGTCGCCGTCGGCGTCGTTGACGTCGTCGTCGTCGTCGTCGGTGTCGTCGTCGTCGTCGGCGTCGTCATCGTCGTCGTCGTTGTCATCGTCGTCGTCGTCGTCGTCGGCTTCGGCGTCGTCGTCGTCGTCGGTGTTGTCGTCGTCGTCGTTGCCGGCGTCGTCGAAGTCGTTGGAGACGTCGTCGGCGTCGTCGTCGTCGTTGTCGCTGTCGTCGTCGGCGTCGCTGTCGTTGCCAAATGCCATTTGGTACCCACCGTCACGGTCTTAAGAGATTTTGCAAACCAAGTTGCGGGTGGGTGGGTGGGATGTTTGCGCGAGCTGTGGAGGTGGTCAAGCGCGGTGCAGGGTACTCAATTGCACAACATAGGCTGTACCATAGATATATGTGTATATGTACACATGCACAGTACACAACATGGGTTTCTCCACATGTGATGCACAACATAGATCGCACCACATAGATTGCACACCACTCACCATGCATTGCACAACATATATTGAACACCATCGACTGCAGAACATCGTGCTCCACATAGGTTGTACAACACAGCTTGTACCTCATGTATCGTACTACAGACACTGCACAACATAGACTACACAGCATACGTTGCGCCACATATACTGCTCCACATAAGCTGCAAAACATGCACAGCTAGAAACACACAGTTTAGGCCCACGCTAGCTGACATAGGCTTAGCACGATCGTTGGCACCAAAGAAACGAAATTGCGATGGTCAACATGCGTCGCTTAAACATGCTGCTGCATTCTCGTCATCCCACGCCCCCACACGCACTCAAACATACACAGCTGAATCTCGGCGTGTACGCTCAATCGCCCTGTCAAGAATTCCCGTGGCACGAGCCCTTGAATCAAGCTTTCTGTGGAACCCCCCATCGAATCCGACGGACATCAGAACTCCCACCCCTTGGAATTGAGATTCCGCCCTGAAACTTCAACTCTGAACGAAGAGGCTGGGCGCGTCCGTCCATCCGTCCGTGAGCTGGCAGGGAACGACCCCCTCCCTCAGTGGAGCGCAAGGGGGGCGGTGGCCTCGCAGGAACGCGACGAAGTCCTTGCCTCGGCGAAGCGGAGGAGAGTCCCTCTGTCAAAGAGGGGAGGGGTCAGGTGTGCGAGAGCACGAGCAGGAGCAGGAGCGAGAACGAGCACAGGCTTAGGAACAGGAGTCAAGCTAGCCAGCTCGAACGAGCCAGCGGGTCCCGCCCACTCAGCACAACAAACAATGCTGGCACAACTGGAAAATTGGCCTGGCGTGCTGCAGCCTAGGGAAGCCGCTCGCGCGCGCGCCCCCACTCCCGACGACCTGGCGAAAGAAACGATGCGCCGCGCCCAATCGGGAACGCGACCTTGGGGGCTGAATCTGGGACTTGAGGCAAGACCAACATTCCGATCGCTGGCGCGCTGCCAAGCGCAGAACAAGGTTGGCGATCGAGACGTGTGTGCCGAGCTATCACGGGAACGTGAATTTAAGGAAAAGGCCGCGCGTCGCTTGGACCATCATAGGGTGTCGACATCTCGCGCATGGCAACGTTTCTGACGGACCTGGCGGACGAACGCATGCGCCGCGCCCCAAGCTGGAGCGCAACGTTCACTAAAGCCTGCGCGACGCTGGGGAGCGAACTACACTTCGCTTTCTCGCACGCGCACGTCCCTCTCCAACTGCACAGTTTGCAACGTCGACGACAAAATGATCATGCTGAAAGGAAAACATAGACTTCGCACTGTGCCTGATGGGTGAGACGGAACCACTGGCATTGAATTTTACAGGGAGGGTAAGCAACGACGGCGTCGCCTCGGTACACAAGAGACACGACTCTCGGTGCGAAGCAAGGTTCGAAGACTGAGGATAAGAGGAGGGACGAGATCAGCGAGGGAATGAGCAGGAGTAGGAGCATGCTCGCTAACTGGGCTAGCACAGGAAATACAAGAAGGCGGGGGGGGAGGATCAAGCCGGAGTGGGATGTGCGAGTGCATGAATGGAACAAGCGCGAGCACGATGAGAAGTAGAAATCCGCCGACCCCAGAGGCGTGTGAGGGAGAGTGTGTGCTAGAGCCATTCATCGTGAGGTTCTCCTTTCAAGCAGCCACCGACCGATACCCCCCTCCTGGCTCTCTCCCTTGGAACCTTTGTTCTTGGGCCCCCCCTTCCCCCACCACACCACTTCTCGCCCAAAACCGACCGATACCCCCAACCACACTCCCCACCACGCCCCCGACCCCCGAACCCACGATGTCTCGCCCAAACACGACCCACGCCCCCCCCCCTCCCCCACCCGGCCCCCACCTGGCCCCGACACCCTCAAGCCTCTGGGCTCTGTTCTTGGAACCCCCGACCCCACGATTTCTCGCCCAAAAACGACCAACGTCCCCCCCCCCCTCCACCTGGCCCCGACACCCCCAAGGCTCTGGGCTCTGTTCTTGGGACTCCCCCACCCCACGATTTCTCGCCCAAAAACGACCAACGCCCCCCACCTGGCCCCCACCTGGCCCCGACACCCCCAAGCCTCTGGGCTCTGTTCTTGGGGTCCCCGACCCCACGATTTCTCGCCCAACAACGACCAAGGCCCCGCACCTGGCCCAACCTGGCCCCGACACTCCCAAGCCTCTGGGCTCTGTTCTTCGGAACCCCGACCCCACGAGTTCTCGCTCAAAAACGACCAACGCCACCCCCCCCCCCTCACCTGGCCCCCACCTGGCCCCGACACTCCCAGGCCTCTGAGCTCTGTTCTTGGGACCCTTGACGCCACGATTTCTCGCCCAATAACGACCAACGCCCCCCACCTGGCCCCCACCTGGCCCCGACACCCCCAAGCCTCTGGGCTCTGTTCTTGGGACCCCTGACCCCACGATTTCTCGCCCAAAAACGACCAACGCCCCCCTCCTCCCCAGGCCTCTGGGCTCTGTTCTTGGGACCCCCAACCCCACGACTTCTCGCTCAAAAACGACCAACGCCCCTCACCTGCCCCCCACCTGGCCCACACCTGGCCACCACCCCCCCACGACATCCCCAGGCCTCTGGGCTGTGTTCTTGGGACCCCCGGGCCCTACGATTTGTCGCCCAAAAACGACCCATACCCCCCACCTGGCCCCCACCTGGACGTAGATCGCGACCACTACATCCCGGCCTTCTGAACTCTGTTCTTGGAACTCCCCCGAACCCTACGTTTTTCTCGCGCCAAAAACG
>CAUYUJ010009224.1:561313-601313 GCA_963575745.1 Prorocentrum cordatum
CCCCCCCACATCCCCAGGCCTCTGGGCTCTGTTCTTGGGACCCCCGACCCTACGATTTCTCGCCCAAATCGACCCATACCCCCCACCTGGCCCCCACCTGGCCAGCACCCCTCCACGACATCCCCAGGCCTCTGGGCTCTGTTCTTGGGACCCCGGACCCTACGATTTGTCGGCCCAAAACCCACCCCCCCTCGGACCCCGGACCCTACGATTTGTCGCTCCAAAACAACCCATACCGCCCACCTGGCCCCCACCTGGCCACCACCACCCCCCCCCCTCACGACATCCCCATGCCTCTGGGCTGTGTTCTTGAGATCCCCGACCTTACGATTTCTCGCCCAAAAACAACCCATACCGCCCACCTGGTTCCCACCTGGCCACCACCCCCCCCCCCCCACGACATCCCCAGGCCTCTGGGCTCTGTTCTTGGGACCCCCGACCCTACGATTTCTCTCCCAAAACGACCCATACCCCCCACCTGGCTCCCACCTGGCCAGCACCCCCCCACGACATCCCCAGGCCTCTGGGCTCTGTTCTTGGGACCCCGTACCCTGCGATTTGTCGCCCAAAAACGACCCATCCCCGCCACCTGGCCCTTACCTGGCCACCACCCCCCCACGACATCCCCAGGCCTCTGGGCTCTGTTCTTGGGACCCCCGACCCTACGATTTCTCTCCCAAATCGACCCATACCCCCCACCTGGCCCGCACCTGGCCAGCACCCCCCCCCGACATCCCCAGGCCTCTGGGCTCTGTTCTTGGGCCCCGGACCCTACGATTTGTCGCCCCACCCCAGGCCTCTGGGTTGTGTTCTTGCGACCCCCGACCTTACGATTTCTCGCCCAAAAACAACCCATACCCCCCACCTGGCCACCACCTGGCCACCACCCCCCCACGACATCCCCAGGCCTCTGGGCTCTGTTCTTGGGACCCCCGGCCTCACGATTTCTCGGCCAAAAACGACCCATACCCCCCACCTGGCCCCCACCTGGCCACCACTCCCCCACGACATCCCGAGGCGTCTGGGCTCTGTTCTTGGGACCCCGGACCCTACGATTTGTCGCCCCAAAACAACCCATACGGCCCACCTGGCCCCCACCTGGCCACCACCCCCCCCCACGACATCCCCAGGCCTCTGGGCTGTGTTCTTGGGACCCCGAACCCTACGATTTGTCGCTCCCAAAACAACCCATACCGCCCACCTGGCCACCACCGCTCCCCACGACATCCCCAGGCCTCTGGGCTGTGTTCTTGGGACCCCCGACCCTACGATTTGACGCCCCAAAACAACCCATACCCCCCACCTGGCCCCCACCTGGCCACCACCCCCCACGACATCCCCAGGCCTCTGGGCTGTGTTCTTGGGACCCCCGACCTTACGATTTCTCGCCCAAAAACCTCCCACACCCCCCACCTGGCTCTCACCTGGCCACCACCCCCCCCACGACATCCCCAGGCCTCTGGGCTCTATTCTTGGCACCCCCAACTCGACGATTTCTCGCCCGAAAACGACCCATACCCCCCACCTGGCCCCCACCTGGCCACCACCCCCCCACGACATCCCCAGGCCTCTGGTCTCTGTTCCTCGGACCCCGGACCTACGATTTTGTCGCCCCAAAACAACCCATACCGCCCCACCTGGCCCCACCCGGCACCACCCCCCCTCCCCCCTCCCCACGACATCCCCAGGCCTCTGGGCTGTGTTCTGGGACCCCCGACTTTACGATTTCTCGCCCAAAACAACCCATACCGCCCACCTGGCCCCCACTTGGCCACCACCCCCCCCCCACGACATCCCCAAGCCTCTGGCTCCGTTCTTGGGACCCCCGACCCTACGATTTCTCGCCCAAAAACTACCTATACCCCCCCCAAAAAAAAAAAAAAACGACATCCCCATCCTTGCCAGCATGCCTCTCCTACTCTCCCGGCAACATGCTTCACGACTGGCACGCGCGTCCATCGTCCCTCCTGTCGGCTGCGGCAACAGCTATCCAGTCTTACGCACTTTCGTCACTGACGCATGGCTCCGCTCAGCGACTTCTTTCCTTTTGCGCTCTTGGCCAGCACAGCACTCGTTACACCTTTGCTTCCCATCCGCCTTCTGCGTCGTTCGCCCGGCCAACCAGCTGCTGTATTCGTCCCTGCCGAAAGCGCCTTTGCATTCAACACATTTCCACTTCCCGCGCTGCAGCTTCGCGTCGTCGATGCATCGCTTGCACTTGCGGTGTTGTTCTGCCCTGCCGTCCCACATCTTTTCAGAGAAACAATCTTTCTGTTGCGCCTTCTCGCACGCTACACACGTTCTCACTTCCTTCCTCCCTGCAGCGACGCACTGCTTGCACTTACGATGCAGATCTGCCACGCCGTTCCACATCCAATCAGAAAACCAATCTTGCCGGTGCGCCTTCTCGCACACCGCGCACGTTTTCATGTCCTTCTTCGGCGCAGCGACGCAGCGCTTGCACTTGCGGTGCAGATCTGCAACGCCGTTCCACATCCAATCCGAAAAACAATCTTGCCGTTGCGCCTTCTCGCACACCACGCAAGTTTTAATGTCCTTCCTCGCCGCCTGATCCCGCTCTGCTGCTGCAGCGTTTACGCATTCCCTACATTGCATCGACGCTTTCGGCGCGTTCTTCAGCATGTACTCTGAAAACTCGGTTCTCCTTTTGGGGATTCCGCAGTTGGAACACACGCGCTCTTTTGCCTCTTCGGCACGGGCCTTCTCCTCCTCTCTCTGCAACCTCTTACAAGCCTTGCAAGTGGGTTCCTCGCTGATGATAGTTTCCGCTTTGGCAAATTGATCTAGTAACTTCTCCTGGCCGCAGCGCGAACACTTCAGGTGCGTTTTCGCGTCTTCGCAGTCCCGGCACATTCCCCCTTTGCATCGGGCGTTCCCTGCCTTGTCCCACTGCAAACCCACGAACGCCTCCTCGTACTTCCGGCCCTCGCATACATAACACTTTCGCCTCTCAGGACAGTCCACGCAACGCCGTGACGTGAGTCTCGAGCTGTGGTGCTGGGATGCATGGAACGCATCCTGGCCCTTCCACAGAAAGCATTCCGTGCACTGCCACGGCGTGCCACTGCTCTTCTTGCCTTCCAAGCACACCTGGCACACGCGGCGACCGTCGTCCCGGCTCCACTGCCCGACCGCGTACTGGTTCTTGTACTTCACCGACGAGCACAGTGCGCACATCCCTGCAGGCATGAACTCCTTCTCGATTGCATCCCAGTCCATCGGGTCTCCCCGCAACACCTGTAACAGTAATCCGGGGCCCTTCCGCTCCTTCTGAGTGTACGGCGCGCGGTCGAAAGGCCGAAATATCAACATGTCTTCGCGGCGACGCACGCGCGTCAGAGCCACATAACTCGACAACGGCGACGTGCCCCCGCCAATCCTGAGGTCCACGATGACACCCTGCTTAAAAGTCTGGCCCTGTGCTGAATGGGCGGTGACTCCAAACGCTGGGGCCAAGGGGAATTGCCGCCGCTTCACTTTCAGACGCGGGTACGGCCTGCCCTTGTCGACGAACCAATCTTTTTTCTGCGGAGTCACTGGGTACAGGCCCGGCGTCTTCAGCCCCTGGATCGTCCACTTGCACGGAATCACGTTCCCTGCGTCATCGCGACCCTCATCGAAGAGGACAAATATCACTTTCGGCGTCTTCTGCAATATGGTCTCCCCCCCCCGGGAGACGCGACCCGCTCCTTCGTCGCCATCACACACCCATGAGTGCACGGTCCCCACGCGTCCGCGGAGTAGGTACTTGTCCTCGCTGCGGTCGATATGATCTGTGAGGGCCACAGGCATTCCCTCCGCGATTGGCAAAAAACCATACAGGTCCCCGCTCTCCTTGTCGTGGCGCTGCAGCCAGGCCATCTTTTGATGTGGCAGATCTGGCCGCTCTCGCAGCGCATCTGGTGTCGGAGTGTCGCGCGCAGGCACGTACACCAGAGGTTTCTCGTGCAGTCGGGCGTATTGCGACGCTCGGAGTTTGTTCACCTCATACTTCACGTCGTTATTCGGGAACACCCCGGGGGCGCACCGGAACTTCGCCGTGTGCATGCGCGCGCCATCTGGACCGTCGATGACGAGACGGCGCCGTTCGCGCTCATGCTTGCACACCGCACATTCCTGTCTGCGTATTTCCTTCGGGGACATCGCGCGCTGACGGCGTGCTCCGACAGTTTCCTTCTCTGAGACCCCTGCGGCGTCGCACAAGGCCCTACATCTCGCGTTCCCACATCCAACCACACCATGGAGCCAACTCCCCGGGACTCCAGTATCACGCCCGTGCAAAAATGAATGCGTGTCTTCCGTGAGGTCTCCTCTGCGGAACTCCTCTTGCACGGATTTCAGCCAGGCATCGTCGCAGCGCTCGCACTCCACTAGCTCCGTTACCCCCTGCACGCCCTCGTTACCTCCCCCCCACAGGAGAGCCTGCCCGTGTAGCACTGGCGGGAGCGAGGTATACTTCCGTGCCGCCGCGATGCGCTCTGCTGGCACGTCTGCAAGGAACCCTCCGTCCGGAGGGGCCAGCTGCCAAAAATCTCCGCTCAGAACGACGTTCAAACCGCCGAAGGGTCGCGTCACTCCGTCCTCCCCGCGCTTCTGGGTGCCAATGTCCCGAATAACGCTGCGAAGTTTCTGGTCCACTTCGGCGAGCAGCCGGGCGCTCACCATGCTGATCTGTTTATGAACAACCACCTCCACTGCAGAACTCGCTTGGCCGTCTCGTACTGCAGTTTCACATCCTCGCCCTTCTCGTCACCACGCTTCACGGCGGGGATACCGCAGGCGTGGTGGATGGTGTCTCCACCGAGCAGCTGCGCCATGACTGCCTGGAAGGCCGTGATCTGAAAATGGACGCCTATCGTCCATTTCATCAAGCCTTCGAAGAGCTCCTTCCGAAGAATACGCAGCACGTGCGACTTCCCGGTGCCGGGCCCTCCGTGCATACACCACCGCAGCGGGTCACCCATGCCCGCGCCCCCTCGTGCCTCCCCGTCCAGCTCTTCCATCACCCTCTCTGCTACCTGCTTCACCATCTCGAACTGTTTCGCGTTGACCACGCGTCGGCCTGTGTCCTTGTCAGTCCGATGCTCAAGTTTTCTGAGCCACTCTGCGATCTCTTGTGATGTCGCCCCTGCCTGAGCCTCCACCTTCCCATACCCTTCCTCCGCAGTCACTCTGTCGGCCATTGACTTTTCCTTGTTTCGCGATGCCCTTGCTGCGGCCTGAACAGCTTCCAGATCACATTCGACGGCTGTGGGCCACGCGTTTCGCACCTCACTCAGCGACTTTTCGTTTGGGCGCCGGCCCCACACCTCCTGGGCTTTGGCCATGCCTGCCTTCGAGTTCTCATAATGTGTACAGCCACTAAGACCACCCTCCACCCCACCAACCTCTTCTTCACAACTGCTGTCACCGTCGCCGTCGTCCCGCTTCCGACCCCCGACGCGTGACTTCAGAGCCTCGTCCAGCTGGTCGAATCCAACCTCCAATTCTTCGTCACTCACGTCCTCGTCACTCCGAGCCTCATCATGCTCCGCATCCCTCGGACGCACGCGATACACGCTCAGGAAGTTCCCAACGTACCGCGCAGCTTCTTCCGATTGAACTCCGCCGTCCAACCACGCAACCATGGCGGCTTCCCACGTTTTCGCGGCCCGTCGCAGTGCGCCTGCGAACACCACGTGATTGTCGGCCTCTGACTGTCGCAACGTCCACGGGTGGAAGTAAGACATTACAATTCGCGCTGACCGCTCAGCTTCTCCATTTCGGCTGCGAGGCACCGGTGCCCCGAAAAAGGTTGGCGCCATAGGCCTCTTGTTCCTGACAAGAACCCACGTGTGTCGCAGGTGCCGGCATCCGTCAGTGTCCGGGTACGCCACCCAATCTTTCCCTGCGTCGCCCTTCACCATGTAATCCACCCCAGGCACTAGCTCTTCCGCCTGCCCCTGACTCCGACTATTTTCCTTTACTTTTTGCTTTCCTGTCGCCGTCAAGAACGCATGGTGCCTGTCCAGATCGGCGTCAGCGTCCCTGAGACTGGTAGGGTATGACACGAGCACGGGCCTCCAATACGTAGCGAACTCGTATGGCGACAAGTGCCACAGGCCGTCCCGATTTGGACGAAGCCCGTACAACATGGCAACGTCCCTGATAGTGACTTTCCGCCGCCTTGGATTTCGCATATCAACCTCCGCGAACTGAGCCTTGCGCCCTCCGGTTGTGCCGTCCGACAACCTCTCAACCGTTTCTACGTACTCGCGTCCGAAGAAACTGGACGTCTCACAAGTCTTGATCGACTCTGCCGACGTCACATCCTTCTCCACGGCATACGCTCGAAGATTCGCACACTCCACTTGGCCGCGAACGATGCCTTTCCCGTAGGCGTCACTCATGATGCGCGTCGTCATCCGCTTACCGACGTAGTTCGCGTTCTCCCCGTGCAACTGCCGACTGAGCTTCTGGATCCCTTTGGAGCACTCGCGGACTTCATGGAAGGCCATAGGCTGGCGCTTCGTGCAGTAGTCGCACGCGTACCCTGCCTGGGCGTCCTGAGCGATCTGGACCACCTTGATGATAGCTGCGTCGTTCTGCTTTTCCGCACATCCCTTCCCGCACGTGCAGCTTTCGCTGGTGATCGGGACTCTGTACGGTAACTGCACGTCAGAATTGAAACGCTGCGCGGCAAGCATGCATGGGCGTGTCCCATTCAGGCTCTCATGGTTCACGGGCCCATGCAAACTCCCGACGCGGTTCCGCCTGCCAGCCTTCGGCATATCCAGCTGCGACGCCAGCCCTGGGCAGATCACAGCCGGACGATCGATGATCTGCGACGTTCGTGGGAAATCGGCCTTACAGAGCTTCGGGTTGTCCTTCCGACGACACGCTGGCAAGGGCACCCTCTCCCCCGTTTCCGGGTTCTCCAGATGCACATGGTTCTGCTTCCGCTCTTGAAGGTACTGCACATCTTGGTCGAGGTACGCTCGCTCCCACACACGCGCCTCCTCCGCCTCTTCCAGCTGCGTCACTCCCTGCCCCGCCCTGCGAGTCTGATACGTCGGACGGCACACCAGCCCAAATTCGGTCTTGTACTCGGGCCACGCGGCCTCCGCTTCTGCCAGATTCTTCTGAAGCTCCTCTGGGGTGATACGCGCCGAGTACTCCTGACGGCAGACCCGTCGCTTGTACTCCAACGACTCCTTCACGAACTCCCGCCCCCATCCATCCGCATTGTTCCGGACGAGCTCGAAGATTTTGTCCAGCGGCGTGTGCTGGTGCAGACACTGTATGAACACCTGACAGTGCGCATGGAGCGCGCCCGTCGACTTCTGCGCTTCGATGGATACATAGCACGCGTCCACCCTGCCGAACACTCCACCTTCCGGCGCGGCGTTGCTGCCGAATAAGTCCTGGCACGGCGACATTTGCTTACTATGGTTGCAGTCCGGACAATTCGGACAGGTGCGCAGTCCGAAAAGATGCCGCATCGTCGCGTCCACAATCACACGGAAACCGTCCACGCTTGCCATCGGATCCCGAGCGAGTATCTTTCTGCGATCCGCCCAGGGAGGCACTCGCGACAGGATCGCCGCCAGCGGGATTGCCGCGCGCACATCATCCGTCTCTGGAGCGACCTGTGGCCACTCCTTACTACCAGCGGCCCGTGACGCAGCCGCGTCGTCGGCGTCGTCCGCCGCATTGTGGACGGGGTCACGGCGCCGCGTGCGCGACAACCGTACCATGATCATATTGTGCCCTTCGTCGGGAGAAAAGGTAACGAAAATGGGGACCCCGTACCGTACGCGGAGCGCGTTCGTTTGGAACCGCATGACCCGTCGTGTCTCTTGCGTCCCTGGTAGCCGCCGGGACGTGTGCTCGATGTTCGCGAGCAACTTGTGGGCAGCTCTACCTAGGCCCGGGACGTGGCGCACTTTCGTCATGTCTCCCATGACTTTCTGCTTCTTACCGTTCACGTCCTGGTATTTCCCCGCCAATGCACGGTAGATCTGCTTCGCCCCTTCGCTGATTTCCTCGGCCGTGATCTGCGCGTCCAGGTCCTTCGGGTTCGCTGACACGTACGTAAACCACGTCCTGCTCAGGTTCACCGCTGAACGAAATACCAAGTTCCACGACACGAACCCGAAATGCCAATCGCGCGCCAACTGGCTCTCTACGCGACGACTCATGATGCGAACCCACAGCGGCAACTCCACACGCGGGGCCTCTTCCGAACGCCGATACCGCGGACGCTTCAAGAAGGCCGGCATGTCGGGCATGCCTGTACAATACTTGAAAATGAACGCAAAAGCCACGCCGAAATACCACGGTTCGAATTGATCCATCATTGTGTTCCCCGTACATACCCGCAAACGATCCACTCGTTCGTTCCTCTCCAGCGCCTCTGTCAAAAATCTCGCGTCTTCCCTCTCCTTCGCCGGCGCGACGTCGGGCTCCGTTTCTCGCCCGCCTTCGCGCGGGCGCTTCGCTCGGGCACCTTCGTGTTCCGACTCACTCTCGCTATGATCCGTGCGCTCGCTGGTTCCATCGTGTTCGCATTCTGGCGACACCCTCTGTACAAAACTTCGTGAGGGTAAAACGGAATGGAGGGGGTGAAACGGAACGAAGGAAGGTAAAACGGAACGGAAGGAAGGTAAAACGGAACGACAGGATAGTTAAACGGAACGGAAGGGCGTACAACGCAACGGAAGGAAGTCAAACGGAATGGGAGGAGGGTAAAACGGAACAGAGGCGACACGGAGCGAGGGGAACGATGGCAAAACGGAACGGGAGGAGGGTAAAACAAAAGGAAGGACAAAACGAAAGAATACAGCAAACAACAAAACGAGTACACGCCGAGCGCACTTGCACAAGCAGCACGCGGGATAGAAAGACCTCTAGACGCAACAAAACAAAACACAACACCAGCTGGAATTGCATATTCAAACACAACAAAAACACCCAACGACACGTCGCAGGCGCCTGAACACAACATACAACAAAACGCATCACGCCTAACTCTGATGGGCGTCGCTCTCCGGATTCGTTTCAACCAAAAACAAAACATGCTTAGAACAAAAAACGAAAACACCAAACCAAGACACTCCAAGCATATAGCAAAACAGTGTTCAGGTCGCGCGCTGGTGGGACGACCAGCCCGAAAATGAGAAGCACCACCAGTACCAGTAACACAAGTGGGACCAACGCAACGGAGAGCAGCACGATGACCTTGACCACAACGACTGGGACCAGCACTGTGACGGGTACCAGCACGACAAATCCGCCACCGTGCCTCTGGGCACGGAGTGGGCGTGTCCTAAGGTCCTCTGCCTCACCCCTGAGCCTCAGTCCTCAATGCTGAGGATTCTTTTAGGGGACCCGAGCCCAAATTCTCAAATCTCTTTGGCCTTGCCGCCGTAGCCCTGGACCTTGGCGCGTCCGCCGGCGTCTTCCCGCGTGACTCTTTCGGGCCCAAGAGGGCCCCAAGTCGAGCCAAGAGGGCCGCAAGAGGCCCCCAGGACGGCCCAAGAGGGCCCCGAGACGCCCAAACATCGCCCCAAGACGCCCAAGACGCGCCCAAGACGGCCCAAGAGGCCTCCAAGACGGCCCAAGACGTCCCCAAGAGGGCTCCCAAGAGGGCCCCAAGAAGCACAAATCGTTGATTTTCATTGGTTTTTTCAAAGTTTTTGGGCTTCTCGCCCTTTCGGTTTTCCGACGCTCCAAGACGGCCCAAGAGGCCCCCAAGACCGCTCCAAGACGGCCCAAGAGGCCCCCAAGACGGCCCCAAGAGGGCCCCAAGACGCCCCAGGAGCCGCCCAAGACGGCCCAAGAGGCCCCCAAGACGGGCCCGAGAGGGGCCCAAGAGAAGGGAAAAAACTGAAAAATCGAGCCTTCCGCCCCAAGATTCCCCAAGGAGGCCCCAAGAGGCCCCAAAGAGGCCCCAAGAGGCCCCCAAGAGCCCCCCAACACGCCCCAAGAGGCCCCCAAAAGGCCCAAATGAGGCCCCAAGAGGCCCCCAAACGGCCCCCAAGAGGCCCCCAAACTGCTTCCCAGAGGCCCCCGAGAGGCCAACCACGAGATCCCAACCAACATCCATGAGGTCTCTGACCCTCCACCCAGGCACGGTGGCGGGATTGGCCGAAGGCCACTAGATTCCATAAGTGCGCCGAGCAGAACAAACGGTACCATGACCACAAATACGACCAGCATGACGGAGAGCAGCACGACTACCTCGACCTCCAAAATGGGGGAGAGAACATTGTGACGGCTACCAGCACGGCACACGACAAAAAACCGCGAGTGGGACGAGCAGCACGACAGTGAGCAGCACAAGAAGTACCAGTTACACACGTGGGGTCACCACGACGGGGAGCAACACGAGTACATTTATCTCTACGAGTGAGGACAGCACTGCGACGGGTACCAATGCGACAGGCCCCACGGGTGGGACGAGCAACAAGACAATAAGCAGCACAACCAGTAACAGTACCACAAGTGGGACAAGCACGGCGGAGAGAATCACGGCTACCTCGTCGTCCAGGAGTTGGACCGGCACTGTGACTCTGAGCAGCACAGACGGTACAACTACCACAGGTGGAACCAGCATGACGGAGAGCAACACGACCGCCTTCACTTCCACGAGTGTGCCCAACACTGCTACGGGTACCAACACGGCACACACCTCAAGTGTGACGATGAGTATGCCTGTGAACAACACAGCCGGTATCAGTACCACAAGCAGGGCCAGCAATACGAAGACACATGACTACTTCGACCACCACGGGTGGGACCAGCACTATCACGGGTACCAGCACAGCAGGCACCGCAAATGGGAAGACCAGTCCGACATTGAGCAGTGCAAAAGTTACCAGGACCACACATGGGCTCACCACGACGAACAGCAGCACAACGACCTTGACCCCCAGGAGTGGGACCAGCACTGGAACGGGTGCCAGCACGACACGCACCACAAGTGGGCCCACTCGGCGTCCCCTTTCCGGCGTGGTGAGCAGCCTGCCGGCGCTACCACGTGGTGAGCTGCCTGTCGGCGCTTCCACGTGGAGAGCTGCCTGGCAGCACTACCACGCTGGTGGGGCGCTTGTCGGGGCTGCCACGCGGTCACACCTCTCGGAGCTTCCACTCGGCTGCCTGACTTCCGGCACGGCAACATTGGTGATAAGCCTGTCGGCGCTACCACGCGGTGAGCTACCTCTCGGTGCTACCACGCGGTGAGCTGCCTGACGGCGCTACAACTTTCCGAAGGGGAACGAAAACACTAAACCAAGACACTCCAAGCATATAGCACAGCAGTGTTCAGGTCGCGCGTTGGTGGGACGACCAGCCCGAAAACGAGAAGCACCACCAGTACCAGTAACACAAGTGGGACCAACGCAACGGAGAGCAGCACGATGACCTTGACCACCACGACTGGGACAGCACTGTGACGGGTACCAGCACGACAAATACCATAAGTGCGCCGAGCAGAACAAACGGTACCATGACCACAAAGAGGACCAGCATGACGGAGAGCAGCACGACTACCTCGACCTCCAAGATGGGGGAGACAACATTGTGACGGGTACCAGCACGGCACACGACAAAAAACCGCTAGTGGGACGAGCAGCACGACAGTGAGCAGCACAAGAAGTACCAGTTACACACGTGGGGTCAGCACGACGAAGAACAACACGAGTACATTTATCTCTACGAGTGAGGACAGCACTGCGACGGGTACCAATGCGACAGACCCCACGGGTGGGACGAGCAACACGACAATAAGCAGTACAACCAGTAACAGTACCACAAGTGGGACAAGCACGGCGGAGAGAATCACGGCTACCTCGTCGTCCAGGAGTTGGACCGGCACTGTGACTCTGAGCAGCACAGACGGTACAACTACCACAGGTGGAACCAGCATGACGGAAAGCAACACGACCGCCTTCACCTCCACGAGTGTGCCCAGCACTGCTACGGGTACCAGCACGGCACATACCTCTAGTGGGACGATGAGTATGCCTGTGAACAACACAACCGGTATCAGTACCACAAGCAGGGCCAGCAGTACGAAGACACATGACTACTTCGACCACCACGGGTGGGACCAGCACTATCACGGGTACCAGCACAGCAGGCACCGCAAATGGGAAAACCAGTGCGACATTGAGCAGTGCAAAAGTTACCAGGACCACACATGGGCTCACCACGACGAACAGCAGCACAACGACCTTGACCCCCAGGATTGGGAACAGCACTGGGACGGGTGCCAGCACGACACGAACCACAAGTGGGCCCACTCGGCGTCCCCTTTCCGGCGTGGTGAGCGGCCTGCCGGCGCTACCACGTGGTGAGCTGCCTGTCGGCGCTTCCACGTGGAGAGCTGCCTGGCAGCACTACCACGCTGGTGGGGCGCTTGTCGGGGCTGCCACGGGGTCACACCTCTCGGAGCTTCCACTCGGCTGCCTGACTTCCGGCACGGCAACATTGGTGATGAGCCTGTCGGCGCTACCACGCGGTGAGCTACCTCTCGGTGCTACCACGCGGTGAGCTGCCTGACAGCGCTACCACTTTCCTAATGGGACATCGGCGCTACCACGCGGTGAGCTGCCTTTCGGCGCTACCCCGTGGTGGCACGCCGTTCGACGCGACCACAATGGTGAGCGGCCTGGCGGCGCTGCCACGCGGTGAGCTGCCTCGCGGCGCTACCACGCAGAAAGCTGCCTGCCGGCGCTACCATAGTGGTGACTGGCCTGGCGGCACTGCCACGCAGGGCGCTGCCTCTCGGAGCTACCGGGCGGGACGTGGCCTCTCGACACAACTGCGCTGATGAACGGCCTGTCGACCCCACCACACGGTGAACTGCCGATCGGCGCTACTGTGCGGGATTGAATCGCTCCGCTACCATGTTGCTGAGCCGCCTTGCGGCCCCACCACGTCGTCCTCCTCCTCATCCTCCTCCTCCTCCTCCTCCTCCTCCTCCGACTGCTCCTCGTCCTCATCCCCCTCAGCCTCGTCCTCGCACTCATCCTCGTCATCCTCTTCCTCCTCCTCTTGCTACTGCTCCTCCTGCTCCTCCTACTCCTCCTCTTCCCTCCTCATTCTCCTCCCCAGCCTCCTCCTCCTTGCGTCCTCCTCCTCCTCCCTCTCCTTGCTTCGTCCTCCTCCTCTTTCTCCTCCTTTCAGGAGCTTCCGAGCGAGCGAGGCAATAATCATCATTACCATGATCATTTTACTCGTCCTCATCCTCATCATTATCCCCATCCCCCTCATCACCATCATCATATTCATCATCATCCCCTTCCTGCTCCTAATCCTCATCATGATCATCATCATCATCATCGTCATCATCATGGTCGTGATCCTCATCATCACCATCGCCATCACCATCATCATCGTCACCATCGTCCTACTCGTGCTCATGACCGCCTCTTTCTCCTCATCATCCTCCTCCTTCCTCTTCCTCCTCCTCCTCCTCTCCTCCTCCTCGTCCTCCTTCCTGTTCCTCCTCCTCCTCCTCTTCCTCCTCCTCCTACTCGTCCTCGTTTTCCCCGGCCTCGTCCACGTTCTCACTCTCGTCATCCTCTTCCTCATCCTCGTCAACCTCCCCAGACTCATACATATGGATTTCTGACGGCCCAGGAGCCGGAAACGGCCCCCACACTCCGAAGAAACTAACGTCTCGTTGAACCTGGAGATTCGACGTCGTGATTTCTGGAGAGTGTCTGGGCCACTTCCCCCGGACCAGCTTTTCGCCCTGAGCCGTTCTCTGACATCCCGGAGCCCTTGAAGGCCCCGAAGACCCGAAAACTGCGCCCTTCGCCACGGCGCGAAGACGTCCCACCGCGGACGACGACGACGACGACGACGAGGGGGGCCACCACGACGACGACGACGACGACGACGACGACGACGACGACGACGACGACGACGACGACGACGACGACTAGGGGAGCCCCCGCCGCGCCAACGAGGGGGGCCCCTCGAAGGCGGCCCGAAAGCCTCGAGCCACGGTCCTTCGATGTTAGAGGTTCCACTCTCGACTGGACCCGCACCGCCCACGACGACAACGACGTGGCCGACGGCGGCGGCGGCGGCCACGAGCGGCGGAGCAGCAGGGATCAGCCCTAAGATGCCCCCAACAGGGCTCGACCTACACAGTGTTTTGCGTGTTCGGTTTGTTGTTCGTTCTCTTTCGTTGTGTCTTCGCTTCGCCTTTGCTGCAATACCAAATCGAAACGAAAACGGTCCGCGAAAACACAAAACACCGTCTGGATAGAGCCCTGCCCCCAAGACGGCCTCAAGAGGCCCAAAGACAGCTCCATGGGTGGCCCGAGATGTACCAGATCGGCCCCGGAGGCCCCCGGAAGCCACCGACGAGGACGACGACGACGACGAGAACGAGGACGAGGACGAGGACGACGCCGACCCCGACGCCGACGCCGACGACGAGAAGTCGGGGATCCCCCCTGGGCTTCTCAGGCCTCCCCAGAAATCCCGACCCCCTCCCTGCAGGGTACTTTTTCATCCCGGATCCGTTTCTGATGGTCCCCGCGCTCGAAAACACACCTCGGAGGCCGAAATCGAGGGAGAACTGCCGGGATTGACGAAACACGTATCGTCGGAGATCGGGGTCCAAGGGTCAAGAGTCGACCGCGGGACCAATCTGGGGCTGCGCCCGGACCGAGATCTCGAGGCAGATCCAGCCGTGGCGACGAGGAGGCCCAGAGTAGGCCAAAAGAGCACGAACAATCATAACAAAATTACTCCGACGGAAAGACCCCACACGAGAATCTGTTTAGCTTGCCTGGGGGTGTCCTCCTGCCCGTTTCCCTTCTCCCTCCTACTCTTGCCTCCTCCTTCTCCTCCTGTCTTATCCTCCTCCTGCCTCAACCCCTGCCTCTTCCTCCTCCTCTTACCTCCTCCACCTCCTCCCCCCTCCCCCTCGTTATACCTCCTCCCCCCATTCCCCCTGCCCCTCCTGCCTCCTGCCTCCTCCTCCTGCTCTCCCTCTCCCTTCTCCTTCTCCTCCTCCTCCTCCTCCTCCTCCTCATTCCCTGTCCCTCCTCCTCTCCCTCTCCCTCATCCGCTTCCACCTCCTCCTCGTCTCCATCTTCCTCCCCCTCCTCCCCCCCATCCTCCTCCTCCTCCTCCTCCTCCTCCTCCTCCTCCTCTTCCTCCTCCTCCTGCTCCTCCTGCCTCCTCCTTAGGCCTCCTGCCTCCTCCTGGGGTCTCTTGGGCCTCCTGGGGGGCCAGAGCAAGCCCAGATGCATTGGCAATGGTGCAGTACACCCCCCCATCCAATGTTCCCCCTCATATACCCTACAAGCACTCTTTTCTCACAGCCGAAGTGCCCCCCCTTGAAAGACGGGCGCCTCGTGGGCCGGGCATTCATGAGAGAATCCCGCTTGGGAAAAAAGAGTTGCCGACCATCGAAATCCGCCGACCCCTTGTGGGTCTCTAGGCGTGTGAGATTGTTCCCCCCCCATAATCCCCCCCCAGGGACCCCGAACCGGAGATTTGACCCCCCTTCCCCGGGCCCGGTACGAACGCGCCACGGGAGGGCAGAGGGCTCCAAAACGGGCCAAGAGGGCACCTTGAAGCTTCCCAGACGGTCCAAGAGGCCTCCAAGATGCCCCAAGAGGCCGCCTAGACGCCCCAAGAGGCCTCGAAGAGGCTCCGAGAGGCCTCCAAGACGCCCCAAGAGACCTCCAAGACGCCCCAAGAGACCTCCAAGAAGCCTCCAAAGAGGGCCCCAAGAAGCCAAAATCGTTGATTTTCATTGTTTTTTAAATGTTTTTGGCATTTTCACCTTTTCGGCTTGCCGACGCTCCACGACCGCCCAAGAGACTCCCAATACCGCTCCAAGACGGCCCAAGAGACCCCCCACGACGCCTCCAAGACGGCCCAAGAGGGCCCCCAGACAGCGCAGGAGGGCCCCCAGACGGCCCAAGAGCCGCTCAAGCAGCCCAAGAGGCTACCGAGGCGGGCCCAAGAGGGGCTCCTGAGAAAGACCACGAACGGAAAAATCCAGCCTTCCGCCCCAAGAGGGCCCCAGGACGCCCCACAGAGGCCCCAAGACCTCCCCAAGAGGGCCCCAAGAGAACAAAAAGAGGCCCAAAAGAGGCCCTCAATCGGCCCCCGAGAGCCTTCGAAACAGCCTCCAAGAGGCCGGCGAGAAGCCCCCCCCCCAAGATCCCAACGGTTATCCCCGAACGCACCGGTTTTTGGATCCCGAGGGAAACAGGCCACGGACTGGACCCCAGGGCTTCCCCCCTGGACCAACGCTTCACACCGACCCGTCCGCTGAAGGCCCCCCCGTCCCCCGCTAAACTCACCAGGGGGAGATTGGCCCTCCCTGGGCTCGCTCCAGAGCTCCACGACACCCCCTGAGGCCTCTCAAGAAGCCCCCAAGACAGTCCAAGAGGACCCCGCCTCGCCGAAAGACGGTTCCAAAACGCCCAAGATGGCATCCAAACAACCCAAGATGCCCTCAAGCCGCCCCAAAAAGCCTCCAGAGGCCACCCGCGACCGAGCGATAGACGCTAAAGAAAAAAACAAGGGGGCCGAAAAGGGCCCCAGGAGGGGCCCAAGAGCGCCCAAGAGCGCCCCAAGACGCCCCAAGATAACCCCAAGAGGCCCAAAGACGGCCTCCAAGAGGCTCCAGAGAACACTCCCAGACCCCACGCCCTACGCCTCCGGGCCTCCGCCCCCCTCCCCGTGCTCCCTCGCCGTCCTCCCTAGGACCTCCGACGTCGCCGGGGCGTCGGGGGTCACAGATTCGGCGTAGTCTGGTCGTATCTGTGACCCCAACATGCCGTTGTCCGAGCTGTTCAGGACCGGACATGTCTGAGCCCAGAGTTGGAAGGATGCCTCAGGCGAAACGAGCCGCCTCGTGAGCGGCATCTCTGAGCCCGGAGTTGCGATGATGTGTCAGGCGAGACTGGCTGGATCACCTCAGGTCAGGGCGTAGCTGAGCCCAGAGTTGCGAGGACGTTTCAGGCTCAGGCCAGACTGGCTGGACCACCTCAGCCCACGGCAGATCTGAGCCCAGTATTCCGAGGATGTCTCAGGCGTCGTCGTCGTCGACGCCATCATCGTCGTCATCGTCGTCGTCGTCGTCGTCGTCATCGTCGTCCGTCTCCTCCTGCCATAGCAGGCCAAGAATGCTACGTAGATACAATCATGCGATACATATCACACGGAACGTGCCCCGGGGCCAGAAAACGGCCCCGGGGCCAGAAAACGGCCCCGAAGAATACAATCCGAGGCCGAGTGTCAACCAAAACAGGCGAGACCATTTTTTGATGAGAAATTGCTGCTCAAGGAGAGAGAGAGAGAGAGAGAGAGAGAGGCGGAATCTAACACACGCACACACAACACGCACACACACACACACAAGCGCAGTCAACCCAAGCTCCCGTTCGTCCCGTGTCGCGTTCACGCTGCAGTGCTGCCCGCATCGTCATCTACTCAAACTGAATACCACCCTCCTCTCTCCCCCGCAGTTGCGAGAACCGCTCGCAACGACCCGGACAACAAAGAAAACACAAGACCCCATTTGGGGTCGGCGGCAGAGGCGGCAGCCTTTAAATAAGGACCACGGCATTATCTCTGCATGGTCCAGTCCGTACTCGTGCAAGTCTATGAACCCATGCGCGCATATGGAGCATGGCGCAGATGAAGACTGACGCACGCGAGCCAGGCCCGCATAGTATGAATTCACACGTATGGTGCCAGTTTGGCCAGCGCGTGTGGCCCACATCGCATTCTAACTCGCATGGTACCGTCTAGACTGCGCGCGCGCGGGCCACATGATATTGTTTGACAAGGGAAGTGCACGCGCGTAACTCGCGTGGTTTGGCAATGAAGGGAAAAGCTGTTTTCCAACCCTCCTGTGTGTTGGGTCCTCGTTTTGAATTCGCACCGCCGCGCCCCACCTCCTACTTCTCCTTCTCCTCCTAACCCTCCTCTCCTCTGCTCTTCCTCCGCATCCTTGTCATAATCATCGTCGTCTTCACCATTGCCACCACCACCACCACCACCATCATCATCATCATCATCATCATCATCATCATCATCCTCATCATCATCATCATCATCATCATCATCATCATCATCATCATCATCATCATCATCATCATCATCATCATCATCATCGTCACCATCATCAGCATCAACACCAGCATCAGCATCAGCATCATCCTCATCACCATCCTCATCAGCATCCTCATCATCCTCAACCCTCATCATCCTCATCACCATGATCAGCATCCTCCTCCTCCTCATCATCATCGTCATCCATCGTCGGCATCGTCATCGTCATCGTCATCAGCAGCAGCATCATCAGCATCGTAATCAGCAGTGATACCACCATTAGTATCATCATCGTCAGCGGCATCATCAGCATCAACATCAGCATCAGCATCAACACCAGCATCAACAGCATAGTATTCATCATAACCATCATCATCATCCTCATCCTCATGATCCTCATCATCAGCATCATCAGCATCAGCATCAGCATCATCAGCATCACCAGCATCAGCACCAGCTTCATCATAATCCTCATCCTCATCCGCATCCTCCTCATCATAAGCATCATCACAATTATCATCACCCTTTCGGCGATCGGGTCCAAACACCGCTCACACGCTTCGTGGCCCCATAGGGAGTTCCACCGAAGGCCCCAGTGGCAGTTCCCGCATGCGTACTAGGGTCCACTTTGGCACACACCGCACACGTTTCGCGGCCCCATAGGGAGATCCACCGAAGGCCCCAGTGGTAGGGCCCACATGCGTACTCTTCTCGGGTCCACTTTGTCAAACCCCTCACTCGTCTCGTGGCCCCACCGAAGGCCCCAGTGGCAGCGCCCGCATGCGTACTCAGGTCCACGTTGGCACACCTCTCACACGTTTCGTGGCCCCATGGAAAGCTCCACCAAAGGCCCCAGCGGCAGGGCCCGCATGCGTACTCTGGTCCACTTTGGCAAACCCCTCATACACTTCGTGGACCCATATGGAGCCCCATCGAAGGCTCCAGTGGCAGGCACACCCCTCACACGTTTCGTGGCCCCACAGAGAGCTTCATCGAAGGCCCCAGTGGCAAGGGTACTGCGCACCCCCCCACACGAGTTCTTGTGCATTGAGTGGTCCTGCTGATAGTTCCCATGCGTGTAGAATGGGTTGGGTAATTCATCAGGGCAATTGTTTTTCTGCGAAAGCCAGGGTTATCATTGCTTCGAACATCGTGGGCTTAGGGCCATATTGGCCGTCTGGGGAGCATGTTGGCCGTCTTGGAGGCCATCTTGAAGCCGTCTTGAAGTTGGCCGAAGCCAGAAGCCCCACAGAGGTCTTTTTAGAAAAGAGCCGGACACTTGCCAGACGTTTGGCATGCCGTGCACCCCTGCTGCAAGCGAGACGGGGTGGCGGATCGAAGACACTTACGGCGAATCACAGCCGCCCCCTGCCTGTTGGAATCGCCCATGTGGGCGAACGTTGTGGCCAGAGCTCTGCCAAGCTATCGGACCATGTGTTCCCCCAGCCGTTGTGGAAACCCTTGGGGAACACTTGGGGGAGGATGGCGGGGAAGGTCAGAAGGAGGAGGAGGAGGAGGAGGAGGAGGAGGAGGAGGGGGCATCTTGAGAGCCTGTGGGGGCACCCTTGGCGCCTTCTGGGAGCTTCATGGGGGCCTCTTGGAGGCATCTTGGGGGCCTCCTTGGGCCTCTTAGGGGCCTTTGGGAGCTTCTTGGGAGCATCTTTGGCCGTCTTAGGGCGTTCCTGGCCCCTCCGACGCTGTCGGAAGCCGTCCTGGGAGCCTCTCTGAACCGATTTGGGGCCCTCTTGGGGTGCTCCAGGGCCGTCATGGAGGCCATCTTGGGCGTCTTGAAGGCCTCTTGGGCTAGGTTCTTATGGGCCTCCAGTGGCCGTCTTGGGGCCATCTTGACCTGTTTATGGCCGTCTGGAGGCTAGGGTTCGAACGGCTCGAGGGCCGTCTTGAAGCCGTCTTCGGCCGTCACGGAGCCATCTTGAAGGGTCTTTGGGTTCCCCAGTCGACCGTCTTAGGCCGCTGTCTGGCCCCTCCTGGGACCATGTTTGAACCATTATGAAACCTGAGAGGCTTCTCGGAAGCGAAAAGGCGAGGTCTTGAAACACTTATAGTTTGGTTCAACGATGTTCGTCTCCCAGATGCCTCGTGGGAGCTTCTTGGAAGCCTCTTGGGGGCGTTCTGGGGCCGTCTGGGGGTCATCTTGACTTGTCTGGTGCTGCCTGGAGGCTACCTGGGGCAGTCTTGGTGGTCTCGAGGGACGTCTCCGAGCCATCGTCTGTCGTCTCGGAGCCATCTTGAAGGGTCTTAGTGGATCCCAATCGACCGTCTTGGGCGTTCTTGGGGCTCCTCGACGGCCGTTGCTGGACAATCCTGGGGCCTCGGAAGCGATGAGGCGAGCTCTTGAACAAAAATTAGCCTGGCGGAGAAACCAATCATATGCAATTGTGAATACCGCAATTGTGGGTGGTCTTCCGTGGGGCCCCCCCTAGGGCCACGAAGCGCTGCACTGGGTGGGGGATACGCATGCGAGTTTCGCCATGGGACCTTCGATCGAGCTCCCTATGGGGCCAAGAAGCGCAGTATTGGGGACAGGAACCATGTGTAGGGGGCAACGAAACGCTGTACTGGGTGGGGGAACCGCATGCGGACTGCGCCACTGTGACCTTCGGTGGAGCTCCCTCTGGAGCCACGAAACGCTGCCCTTGGCAGGGGAAACGCATGCGGACTGCGCCACTGGGACCTTCGGTGGAGCTCCCTCTGGGGCCACGAAACGCTGTACTGGGTGGGGGAACCGCATGCGGACTGCGCCACTGGACCGTGGAGCGCCCTCTGGGGCCACGAAACGCTGTACTGGGTGGGGGAACCGCATGCGAACTGCGGCACTGGGACCTCCAGTGGAGCTCCCTCTGGGGCCACGCAACGCTGCACTGGCCGGGGGAACCGCATGCGGACTGCGCCACTGGGACCTTCGGTGGAGCTCCCCCTGGGGCCACGCAACGCCGCACCGGCCCGGGGAACCGCATGCGGACTGCGCCACTGGGACCGTCGGTGAAGCTCCCCCTGGGGCCACGAAACGCTGCACAGGGCGCGGGAACCGCATGCGGACTGCACCACTGGGACCTTCGGTGGAGCTCCCTATGAGGCCACGCAACGCTGTACTGGGTGGGGGAACCGCATGCGAACTGCGCCACTGGGACCGTGGAGCTCTCTCTGGGGCCACGAAACGCTGCACTGGGCGGGGGAACCGCATGCGGACTGCGCCACTGGGACCTTCGGTGGAGCTCCCCCTGGAGCCACGAAACGATGCACTGGGCAGGGGAACCGCATGCGGACTCCGCCACTGAGACCTTCGGTGTAGCTCCCTCTGAAGCCACGAAACGCTGTAGTGGGCGGGGGAACCCCATGCGGACTGCGCCACTGGGACCTTCGGTGGAGCTCCCCCTGTGGCCACGACACGACGCGCTGTACAGGGTGGGGAACCGCATGCGGACTGCGCCACTGAAACCTTCGGTGGAGCTCCCCCTGGGGCCACGAAGCGCTGTACTGGGTGGGAGAACCGCATGCGGACTGCGCCACTGGGACCTTCGGTTGAGATCCCTACGGGGTCAAGAAGCGCTGTACAGGGGGCAAGAACCGCATGCAGGGGGCCACGAAACGCTGCACTGGGCCGGGGAACCGCATGCGGACTGCGCCACTGGGGCCTTTGGTGGAGCTCCCTCAAGGGCCACGAAACGCTGTACTGGGGGGGGAGACCGCATGCGGAATGCGCCACTGGAACCTTCGGTGGAAGTCCCTCTGGGGCCACGAAACGCTGCACCGGCCGGGGGAACCGCATGCGGACTGCGCCACTGGGACCTTCGGTGGATTTCCCTCTGTGGCCACGAAACGCTGCACCGGCCGGGGGAACCGCATGCGGACTGCGCCACTGGGACCTTCGGCGGAGCTCCCTCTGGGGCCACGAAACGCTGCACTGGGCGCGGGAACCGCGTGCGGACTGCGCCACTGGGACCTTCGGCGGAGCTCCCTCTGGGGCCACGACACGCTGCACTGGGCGCGGGAACCGCGTGCGGACTGCGCCTCTGGGACCTTCGGTGGAGCTCTCTCTGGGGCCACGAAACGGTGTATGGGTGGGGGAACCGCGTGCGGACTGCGCCACTGGGACCTTCGGTGGAGCTCCCTCTGGGGCCACGAAACGCTGCACTGGGCGCGGGAACCGCGTGCGGACTGCGCCACTGGGACCTTCGGTGGAGCTCCCTCTGGGGCCACGAAACGGTGTATGGGTGGGGGAACCGCGTGCGGACTGCGCCACTGGGACCTTCGGTGGAGCTCCCTCTGGGGCCACGGAACGCTGTACTGGGTGGGAGAGGCGCATGCGAACTGCGGAGGAGGGAGGAGGGGGATGAGGAGGGGACGAGGGCGAGGAGGAAGGAAGCAGAGACGCGGAGCGCTGTCTCTTCAAAACGAGGACCCACCACCACAGGATGGTTGAGAACAACGATTGGTTTACCTGTGGTGTTTGAAGGGGGTATGTTTCCGGGGGCCTCTTGGGAGCCTCTGGTGAGCCTCTTGGGGGCATCTTGGGACCGTCTTGGGACCGTTTTGACGTTTCTCGGGCGGTCTGGAGGCCATTTGGCGCCGTCTGGGCGGGCTCCAGGGCCGCCCTGGCGGCTCCTGGGGCCGCCTGGGGGCAATATTGGAGGGTCCTAGGGCCCCCGGTTTACCCAATGGAAGCGTGGGGCTCATGTGTACATGACTCTATCTCTGTATCTCTCTCACTCGCTCTCGTTTTGTTGTTCGCTCTCTCTCTCTTTCTCTCTCTCTCTCTCTCTCTCTCTCTCTACACACACATGTGCATATAAGTATACATAGATACGGATATAGTTTATATATATATATATATATATGTGTGTGTGTGTGCGTGTCCTTGTAATGCATACGTGTACATACGTACGTATACATGTATGTATACATGTATGTATGTAAATGTGAATGCATGCATGCATGCATGCATTTAGGTATGCAAGCATGTTCGCACGCATGCACGCACGTATGTGTGTATGTATGTATGTATGCATGTATATAGGTGCATGTACTTTCGTGTATGGTTGTGTGTATACATGCGTGTATGTACATATAGGTGAATGAATGTATGTACGGCTAGCTGTGAATGTACTTCTATGCGTATATGCATGGTTTTAGGTATGCAGGTATGTGCGCTTGTATGTATGGATGTAAGTGCGTACATCAGTAGGTAGGTTGCCGTATCTGCCTGCATACATGCAGGTATGCATGTGTGTGAATGTGCGCGTATATATGTATGCGTGCATGTATGAATGAGTGTATGTATGTTTGTGTGTACGTGATGTATATATGGATGTATGTATGTTTTTGGGCATGTATGCATGCATGTGTGAGTACATGCATGCATGTGTGTATGTATGTGTGTATGTGTGTCGACGTATGTGTGTATGGTTGCAGCCACACATACATACATACATTCATTCAGACAGGAATGCACATACAGACATAACTACCTACATACAAACACACATACATACATACGTGCATGCCGACGTATGTACATACATGCGTACATGCGTAGGCACTTATACATATTTCCCTAGATGCATAGGGCCATACATACATCAAGGTAACTGCATTCCCAGATACACGCGTACATGCATATGTCTGTATGCATATGTAGATATATACGTATGTATGTTCACAAACGCTGAAAATCGAGAATGTTCAACAAGGTGAGCTGTTCAAGGATGGAGGACGGTTCTGTTACAAAATGGTACGCTCGCTTGGCCACTGTGAATTTGTGCAAGATTAACACAAGTGGGGCGGTCTTCTTTTCCATAGGATATATCGCTGGAAACCTCGTCGAACAGTGAGGGCAAACCTTTTGCTTAGCCTGTAAACGTATGCGAAACATATCTTAGAACAAACGGAGGTCTCGCGCAACTGGCAGGCCCATATGTGCTGGTCTTTTTCAGGGTGTGCTTATTGCAGTGAAGCGGATGGCGTACAGGGACTTACGAGGAAGGGACGTGGGACGGAAGGGTAATTGGCAACCTCATTGATAAGTGTTGGGTTTACGCTGGTCTCTGGTCTTGCTCATCCTGTCCTGGCCCATTATCATCCTCGTCCTTCTCATACTCTTCATCCTACAACCATCATCCGCTTGCTACACAGAGTTGCCTCATCCCCATAGGTATCCAAGAGGCCTCTGACCTACAACCCAAGCATGGTGGTGGGATGGGCCGAGAACCACCATAGCTATATGTATGTATACACCAATGAAATAGCAATGGATAACGATCGGGGCAGGGCTTCGGGTGAGTGCGCGGTGCTGGAGGCAAACCACACTCTAAGGCCAGCGCCGACACCCTCCGACGATGTGACAGACGGGCCAGTACCGCACGAATACCCCACCTTAGGTGGAGGCTACCAATCGGACCCGGTGCTTGCAGGAACAGGAACGGTGGAAGGGAGAGGGAGGAAGGCAGGCAGGAGGCAGAAGGGAAGGGGGAGGCTGGATGAGGGAGCAAGTCGGAGGGAGGAGGGAGGGAGGGGGGTCAGAGGGAGAAGGATGGTTTTCCTGATGCTAGAACCAAACTGGCAACGCCTTGCCACACCCAGCCGGCTGCCAACTGTGGGGGGCAGCGGGAACACAAAGGAGGTGCCGCACGCTGACCTTCCAGGTCAGTCAATGACCCGTCGCGTCGCACTCCTGCTGTCACATGGAGCGGCACGCCTCCCCAAGGGAGGGAGGGCTTGACATTGTACGGGTGTCTGCGTCGGCGCAAGAGCGAACGGCGATACATGGCCGCGGGGTTGGCAGGGGGCCCCTCACACGACAAACACCGCACCGATCGCAAAACGTGAGCTGGCCTGCTTGGTGCAGCTCCTGGCCCGAGAGCAGCACCGCGCAGGGCTCGAGAAATGTCAGTGTTCCCCTCCCCCCGCTCCGACGCCCCCCCTCCCCCACAGACGGTCTACCCTACGCACGCTTGGCTTCGGCGCGAGAGGGCACATCGGTAGCAGACAGCGTACCGCTAAGCCCTCCCGTCCATATCAGGGTGCGAGCACGCATGCCCGCAGGAGTGCCCCGCTTGCGCCTGCGGGGGCCTCGAGAACCCGCGGCGGGCCTCCCCGACGAGTCCCCAAAGTCGGGCGAGCGCATCGTGACACCCGCAGCCAGTGGGAGGACGGCCAAAACCTCGCCCGAACGCCTGGTCCAGGCCCGGGTCTTCCACGGGGGGGATCGCCTGCAGGTCGGCTCCAGTTTCGGCCTCTAGGTCCGCAAACCGGGCGGGTTGCCCGTGGGAAACGGGCTTCCTCTGAAGAGTCGTACTGGGGCTCCTTTGCATGGGCCCGAAACTTGACGGCCCGAAAATCTTCGTCCCCAGGGAAAGAGTCCTGGAACATTCCCCAGATCCTACTCCAGAGGTCGCCGCGGGGCCCCTTTGCTGAGCGACACCACTTGGGACCTCTACGAAAACCTCGGATGACCGAGCTGTTGCCGATCCCAATCCGCACAGGTGGGCAAACAATCTCCAGATCCTGGAGAAGACCGTCCAACTCGGCCTTGGAACACACGTTAGACGCCTCGGCCCTGGGAGCGAACCCCTCATGGCCTGCATGGCCGCCCCCTCGTTCAGAAGAACATAGTCCCAGCCAGAACTCTTGAGTCCAGGCGGGCCTTTGGCGGAGTCGTCGGAATAGGCCGATCACGACACAAGAGAGGGGTGCAGAAATCGAGGTAGATTTCCTCCTGGGCGGGCGTTCAATCGACAAACGGGCCGCCAGAGGGTGTTCGACGATGCCACCAAGGAGAAGGAGGGACTCCGGAAGAGGTTTCGGCTCGATGCACAATCCCTTGGAGGCCCTCTGATTCTGCAACTTATGCTCGCTATCCGGTGCGCAACGGGCAACGACAGAAGCGGTGGCGCTGGCAAGCTATCTCATAGTGGCAATGCTTGGCACGACCTATCGTCCCCAATTCAGGTTCGGCGTTGCCACGCCTGAGGAGTGGCCAGAACTTTCGCGGGCAAGCTCGAGGTTTGCCGGCTGGTCTACGGTGGGAGACCAATCAGGCTGATCAGGAACGTCGTCGTCACTGTCAGGTTCATCATTAGGGCTATCAACAAGAATCTCCCCAGGTCGATCGTCTTCCAGAGGAAGACTGAGACTGGTACTATCCATTGAGATTGCCTGCTTGATGTGCTTCACCTGTTGAAAGGGCAGTGCCAATGCACCCGTCGTCGGTCTCAGACGATGACGCATATGCCCCGCTGGTGGTTTGCCACTGAATCATTCGCCAGGAACTCTCGCGGGCCTCGGCTGCTCCACGCGATTCCTGCGAGGTAGCTGGCTGCCACAATCCACCTGGAATACCTTCAAGCGCAGCCACGCGCATACTGAATATAGGGCCAGCCAAAGTCACGTCACCAACATCTGGAGAAACGAGCTGCCCGACCTGACTGAGGCAGGTGCTCCGAGGGCAGATGCTCGCCAGCAACGCGCCAGCGAACACCGCGTTAGCAGCGGCCTTTCGGTAGAAAACAGTTCGGCCAGCCCACTTCTTGCCCGGTGAGCGGCGGCAGGAAGAATCGCCCCACGCGTCGTGAAAGGATGCGGCGGCCCCGTCGGAGTAGACTATTTCAGCCCCCCGCTCGCCAGTAAATTCATCCGCAGCAGGAGGGCCGACAGCTGCAAGGGCAGGCGCGAGGGGTGCTCCGCGGGGATTGCGACGCACTCGGACATGCACCCTGCGACCATCGAAAATTTCTTTGCACCGCCGGCCCTTCAAAAGTCGCCCTCCCCCTCGACCCTCGACTGCTTCGAAGCCGCCCCCGCCCACCATGGCCGCCTGCATCTCGCGGGTCGCTGAGTGCATTGCCGGGCGCATGAGCCCCCGTTGACTCGCTGGCTCGCCTGACTCGCGGGTCTTCATGCGCCGCCCGCAGCGACGGGAACATTTGTCGCGGGCACCCTTGAAGGTGCGACCCGCGCGCGCCCCCGAAGTCGCCAGCCCGTCGCTGGCTGGTTCGCCAGTCCGAAAGTAATCTGAGTCAGGGCGCCTCGCCCAACGCGTCTAGCACGCGTCGCACGCCCGCCGGTAGACCTCGGCGCTGCCCCGGTGGCGCACGCCACTTTCCAAGTGGAGACACATGCACTGATCGACAATATGATTGCCGGCACCGTCTGGCAGCACCCCCTTGCCGACCGCGAACCACTCCGCGGCGCGGATCTTCAAGACTCGAGACACAGGCCTCGGGTCTTGATGCTGGCGCGCGGGCGACGCGGCATCGTTGCCCAGATTCTTGGCTTTCCCGAACGCCGACGCGCGCCCCCGCGCGGCGCCCCACGGCCGCGCGTTCGAGGATCGCAGGCGCTCGAGGCGCAGGAGGTGCAAGTTCCACATCCGCTTCTCCGGCGTCAGAAGAGGTCGACTGGACCTCGCAGCGGTCGAATGGGGTTCCAATCGCGGCCCCCCCTTCGCAAGGGCGCGCCCCGCGTGGCCCGGCATCGCGATGGGCGCCAGAAGAGGCGGTAGTTCACTGAGGAAGGCTGGCTTGAGCCAGGGACGCCTCCGGATTCACATCGTTCATCTTCCGCCGCCAACCGCCGTCTGGGAGGAGAGAACAACAAGAGAAACATGCCTGATCCCACTTTATAAGCCCTCGACTGACCGCCGCCGAGCGCTTGCCAAGCGACGATTCCGCCTGGCACGTCTAGAACCATGCCTGACTGACGAAGCACGTCGACTGGAAGTGGGAGCGGAGCATCCACCTGGATCACGCGCGCCGTGAGAATACCGCATTTCTTCGCAATGCCAACAGGTAGCCCAACTGAAAATCAACTCGGCGGATCCGCCGACGCCCGCGGCGCCCATCTCGATAGAAAGGGATCTGGATGGGCTTCAGTCCGCGGGCATCTCCGAGATATTTCGCAAGCTTGCCAAACTTAGCGTTGCCGCAGACTCCATGTTGAGCCCCAGAATCAACCAATGCGAAACCCATCTGGACCTGGAGTCCGATCAAGGCCCCCCCTCCCAAAAAAAGACTTGTCTGCATTGGCGAAGATGGTGAAAGTAAAAAAACTGTTACCTGGCTGCGTCATGTTTTCCTGGTGACAGGCGCCCCGCGGGATAGCGCCCGCTTCGATGGGAGTGTTTTGGAAGCCGCCGAAGCCTGCTCGACGCCCCCGTCCACGCGGGAAGATCGGGCGCACTTCAAGCGGCTCGTCAACTTACTCTTTGCCCAACGCTTCACCTCAGCGCGCCCTCCGCTTCCCGCGGCACTTCCCCTTCCGAAAGCATTTAGTCTTCCGTTTCGGCGGAGACTGCTTGAAGAAGCCTCGTCCGAGCTCTCTCTCTTGCAAATACTGTCGGGCATGACTGTGGCTGGCGCATGCGTCAAATCTTCTGCTAGAATCGCGTCCTCCGGCAAGACTCTGGTCGCGAAGAGCACGTCTTCGTCGCCCGCGCACCCGAGAGCTTCGTTCAACAAATCATCACCGTGCACCTATGGAAAGTTGGCCAAGACTGTTGCATGAAGATCCAAGGAACGTCTTCATTCGCGCGCTCATCGGCCACCCTGGTAGCCAATGAAATGAGAAGAACCCACTTCATGAATGCGATGGCCACCTTTCCATGATGGTGATGGGCGTTCTGGCTTGCGTAGCTTCTCACCACCCAAGTCGACTCGGTCCAGTTCTCGACAGTGTGCTAGACAGCGTCATTGAGTTTTGACTTTCTGAGAAGCATACAGATATGTGTATACATTTACACATATATATACATATATATATATATGTATGTGTCTATATGTGTGTGTTTGTATATATAAGTATATAGAGAGACTCAGTTCCGACGGCCAGATGGCATGCTTATCAAGTTCCCTGCGAAGAACACGCTCGCCGGCAATGTAATTGACAATGGATTCGTCTCGCCTGCGTTTAGTATCTTGACACTTGAACAACTTCTCCAATACCATTACCAGCCTGCGGTCCCGGCATTCGGCGAATGGCCTTTTCTAATATGTTCGACCACCACCTTCCCGCGATCCTCGGCGGACAGCTGCTCCTCGGCAAGCTCGTTGATGAAGATATTGAAGTCGTCCCTGGCGTAGCGGTAGATGAGGTACCCGTGCTGCCTCTTCCTGGTAGTAAAGAGCCACACCTACAGCTCCTTCATGTAGGGACCTAAACGAGCACCAAGGTCCGTTCCATCCCAGGCGGGGGGAAGGTTATCGGGTATCTTGAGAGCCTCCGATTGTTCAGGAAATTCCCCCCTTCTGTCGATCAGCACATCAAGCAGCAACGCCACCTCAATAGGTCGGAGCGAACGGGGCCGCGTTACCCCACAGAGGTGTGTTCAGCCGAGCTGCTCCTGCCGGCGAGCCACGACCTTGCGGATTCCAACCCGATGAGGCTGACTGCGTATTGGGCTTTTCTTCTGTCCACTATTGGGCAAACCAACAGGCCCACTCGGCATTTGACTGGCCCTCTCGGCATCGTCATCCTTAGGAAAAACCTCCTCGTCCTCTTCCCCCTGACCAGCGATCCTGGCCTTATTCTTGCCAGGGTTCTGCAAACACTACGTCTTCTGGTGGCTGAGCGTAGGCTTCGCTGTCCATGGCAGCGCTTGGCACGAGAGGGTAGAGAGTGGGAAAAACTGGAGAATTGGGCATGCCACTCGAGAATCGAGTTGGGGTCGGAGCCACGCAGGCTCTGCTACCACTGTGGAATGCACTGTAGCTGCTGTATGGAATACAAATAGACACGATGCGCAAACAGGGGGCACTTGCTAAGAGAGAGCACGTTATCTTTCCTGCCTGGGCGGGGAGGAGAGAGAGAGAGAGAGAGAGGCGCAGAAAGAGGAGAAGCTGAAATACACAAAACAACCACACACACACACACACGTGTGTGATCGGGAAGCGCCTGAAACATCTCACTGATCAATTTGGGGGTGGGGCGGACGAGGCATTGCTGAAACTCTACCTGATCCCACCGCCGTGGGGCGATACCTGTGTTCGCGTGCCCGTGGAACATCCAACGATCGATCCAGCCTTGGGCAGCGGCGTCTTCGGCTGCGGGCATGTCGGGTCCAAGTTGGTATGGCGCGGGCGCCCACGGTAGGTGCAACTCCCTGCTTCCACGTGGACATGCGATGGATGAAGCCAGCGCCGCCCTGCGATCCGTCCTTGAGCCTCCCGCGCCACGCATTGGCCCTGAGGTGTCCCAGTCCCTGCTCGATACGGTGTGCCTCAGCGGCTGCTCGACGGTGAGAGATCATGGCCCTGGGCGCCGCGTGTCGCAAGGCGTCCCCTGGTGGAGCGCCTTGCACTCCTCACCAAGTTTCTGACACCACCGAACCGCTCCGTGCGTGGTACGCCTGTGCAGCCTGCGCCATTGATCAGCATGCGGTGCTCAACAATGCCGCTGATGAGCCGCCTGCACAATCCAGACTGTGTCTCATACTCGACTGGCGACCCACCTGCAAGCCCTGGCTCTCGTGGTTCCCCTCGGACGGGCGTGGGCCTCCGGGCCCGCCAGGGGAACCTCGGCCCGCTTGGGGCAGGCTCCTCTGCCAGTGAAGTCCGCCTCCCCGACCATGTCGACCCCGACCCCTGCAGGTCCGTCTCGGCCGCCCGAGAGAAGTCGGACCAGAGCTGCTCCAGCTGCGCGTCAGTGTGTGGCTGGCCTGGGTCTATGCGCGGCCATTGTGGCGGCTCCCGCCGTCATCCAATCGGCGTCCTCGTCGGGAACGGTCGCAGCTTAGCCCATCTCTATCCCGCCATGATTCTCAGCGGCATCTATGATGGGGAGAAGGAGGGAGGAGGGACGACGGGGGGATGAGGAGGAGGGAAGGGGAGAGGCAGGGAGGAGGGAGGAGACGCGGAGGAAGGAGGGAGGAGCCAACGATGACGGGAGGGGAGGGTGGAAGAGGAGAGGAGGGGAGGAGAGGAGGGGAGGTGGAGGAGTAGAAGGAGGAGGTGGGGGAGATGGAGGAGGAGGAGGAGGAGGACCTTTTGGACCTTTTGCACAGCACAGCGTGCTAAAAAAAGGAGGAGGGGAAAACAGAGGGAGGAGGCCAAGCACCTGCACCCAAGGTGGCTACTCCGTAGCAGCCACCCCCAGCGCCTCCTCCTCCCCACAAGGGGAGGAGGGCGCGTGGGAGGGTACAGGGCTTGCCCTCCTGGCACGCTGTGCTGTCTCCCCGGCGACGCACGCGTCCACTAACCTCGCATGCGAAATCGCTTGCGAGGCCTTAGAAGGCCCCGCATAGCTCGGAAACAGCCCGCGTTTAATTCGGCCGAGATTCTCTCGGCCTTTGCGAGTGGGGGGCCCGCAACCTTCGGCCAACTGGCGACCGTCAACGGTCGCGGTCCGACCACATCTGAAACAAAAATGCAAGGAATGCAAGTCCCAGAATCCCAGACGGTGGGAGGGGTCGAGCTCCAGCCCTCCAACAGCGACGCCACAACGAGCCGCGACCACCACGTCCCGAGGGAAACCAGGAGGGACGACCAGCGGCGAAAAGCACTCCGTCTTCAGGGCCTCTAAGAGGCCCTGTCGGGACGAAAGAACAGAGCACAGATGGCACCTGAAACGGGACCCGACTGGAATAAATCTGTGAGAGCTGGCCCTGGCCGCGTGCTCGAGGCGTCGGGTCTCGGCGGTCTTCGGCCTAGGCCGCTCGATCTCCGTCGGGGCCTTGGCACGCTTGGGGTCCGCCGAAGAGGCGTCCGCCAAAGCCCGCCGAGCCCTTCGACGCACCAGGGCAGCGGTGAGGTCCCAGGCGTCTGTGGCGGGGACAACCTGGGCGGCCAAAGTCCAGGATCGTTCAGCGGCTTCAGAAGCCGCTTCGTCGGCTAACTGATTACCACTGGCAAGAAAAACTTCGTGATGGGAGAGAGAGGAGTCGTCAGGGGACAGGTGCGAGGGCGTCCATTCGACCGAGACGTGCCCTGGGCCTCGGTCGTCGATGGCGAAGCGAATTCGCAGCCACAAATCGCTGTTCCTCCCCCCCAAGCTCCAAGGTCGGCCCCGACTCCACCCCGTCATGAGAGGCTTGTGGTCCGTCACAAAATGGACAGGACCAGTAGTGCTTTCCAGAAAAAGAGCGAAAGCCTGTAGCTCCGACCTGGGCACCGTTTGCGAGGGGCCTCGCAAAATCTCGGAGATGCCCCCCAAGACGGCCCAACGCAAAGGTCCCTCCCCAGGTCTCGCGTCCCTGACCACAACTACAGCGGAGCCACAACGACGGCGACGAGGGTCGGACGAAAAACGTCCTCCAGATCCGTCCCCGAAGCCGACCAACGGGCTGCTGCCAAGGTCTCTAGAGCAGGCTCCAAGAGGGACCTCACCAAGTTGGGCTCTGCTTAGGCTCTCCAACGGCTCCCTGAAAACAGGGTGGGTGACACGGGTAGGCGGAACACCTCTAAGCCAAAGGCTTGGTTCAGATTCAACAGACGCTAACGCTTGCGGAATCAAATGATCAGTAGACGTGAAATCACTGTGATCTTTATTGCAGGGGCAATGCCAGATGCGATGCGCAAGAGTTTCTTCCTCCTGCTGGCATCGCGGACACAGGCGGTCAGCGACCTCACTCAGAGGGTGCTGCCTGTTCATCGTCCACTGGGCGCCCGTGACAACGCACAAGTTGAGGCCGAACAGGTCGAGCTCCCCCTTCTTGGCGAAGTGGCTGAGCTCCAGCCTGGCCCAATAGAGGTCCGCTCCCTCAGCCAGGCCATCACCTGCCATGTGCTTCGACGCATTGCTCCAAAGCTGAGCGCGAAAATCAGTGACCACGTCGTCCAGCAGCTCGGAGATGTCGAACCCAGTGGGGTCGTAGCCTGCACGTCGTGCTGTTGGGATCAGCCACTCCTCGATTCCTCCGACAGTGGGCCTCCTCCAACGTAGAACTGAGGGTACTTCCCATCCCGCGTCTAGCAAAGTCGCAATAACAGCTCCAATCGGTCCTTTGACCAGTCTCCATCTTTTGTTGGCGCCAACTGCGAGAAGCCGCCGATGAATAACAGTCCAAGCATTTTCAACTCGATGGTGAATGCTGGTGTCGGTCTTCCAGAGACAGAGAAATTCTGAAAGAAGGCCTCGTCGTAACTCCAGGGCTGGATCCTTGAGACCGTAAAGGACCGCCAGTGTTGTCGTAAGACACCTGCCCTTCATGGGCCCAGCTCCAGCCAATGCTGCCTGCCGCCTGACGGCGAGGACGTTGGACGGTGACATGCCGTGGGCCTGGTGCCCGTAGGAGCCTTGAGGAGCTGCGCCTGTGGTCCAAAGACCCTGAGCTTCACGCCGTAGAGGAGCATGTCTGCGTATGCGGGCAATGCGAGCCGCCCTCTTCCTGCTGGCAACCAACCTCATTCTGGCCTTAGCGACTGTGCGCCGTTTGCCAGAGGCTGCGTCGATGCCGAGATCCGTGCCGTGAAGACCGAACCGTACAGGGATACCCCGCTTCTGCAATTGAGTGGCTGTCCTCCTCCCGTCCTGCGGAACGGTGGCAATGAGCACAGACTTGTCCGAAAACTTGAGACGGAATTGCTTGGCGAGGTCGGCCAGCGTGACCGTAGCGTGAAGGATCTCTGTCTGGACCTTGGCCTGCGTGCCCTCTGCGCGGGCCACAGTGTCATCGATGAAGGTCCAGAAGGTGCTGAAACTCGCTCTGCGATGTGCCGCCTCCATCAATGGATGTAAAAACAACTTGGCAATCCTTACCCCATGCGGGGATCCTGCAACAAGTGACCTGGTGGTGTAGATGGCGTCTGTAACGCCAAGAGAGCCACGCAGGAACCGCGGCCCAGCGCACATCTCCAACTCCAGTAACACCACAATCGCTGGGAACTTGAGGTCGAGTGCAGCCTGGCCGATGAGGATCCAGGACAACGAGTCGTAAAACTTCTCGAAGTCCAAGAGGAGGGTCGCCGCCGAGATGCCAAGCGCCACTGCGGATTCATCGAGCAGCGCTCGCAAGAGTCCTGCTCGAAGCGAGCTGCTGCCCGCCACTGCAGTGTCCCAGAAATCAGAGAGCTCCTTAGTCCATGTGGACGTGACGCCTGCTCTCACGCGGGACCATATCTTTGCCGCCTCTGGAAGTAATCCAATGACCCTCTCTCCTCCTTTGGGTTTGGGTAATAATGCTCCAATAGATGCCAAGATCTGAGCGGGCCACACTCCATGTTCTTCAATACTGTTGAGAAGCCTGCAGTAATCACACCGACCTTCGAGTGGGAGTCGCTGGATGTCCAGCGGTGTGATGGAGTCCACTCCGCATGCCTTGGTGCCTAAGACCCTGATAACATTGTCCACCTGCTCGATGCTGACTGGATCCAGCTCCTCCTCGCGGCTCTGCGCGTGCAGGCGCTTGAACATGGCGAGGATGTCGGCCTGAGAGTCGACTGGGTCGTGCCAGAGTCTCTCCCAGGTGGATCTGGTATGTTCCATCCTGATAGTTGGGTCTCCAACGACTCGCCCATCCACTAAGGGGTCGGACGAGACCGCCTTGGGTTCCTTCACCAATGAGTGGAGCAGTCCTGGCTTAGACGTCCAAACTCCCTTGGCCCAACGGATGAACGAATGCCGCCTCAAGGTCAAACATCTTGCCTGAGAACGACAGGCCAGCTTCTCAGTTAAGTAAGCAAAATCATCGCGCTCCATCTCAGTGGCGCAAGCAAATGCGCGCGACCAGGAGATCCACCGCTGCTGATTAGCGGTGCCCTCAGAGCCTGGACCGAAGAAATCCGATGGGTCGAAGCTGCTGGCGTCGTTGGTGTAGCGACCAAGAGCTGCGGTACAAATCGTTATCTGGCGAGGATCCTTGCCATGTCGTAGAAGAGCCATGATTCTTTGCACCAAGGTGAGCACAGTTCCCCACCATTCTCCAGCTCCATCCGTCATGTGCACTCGCCCTGGGGTAGCTCTGGTCTGCATCCATTGTAAAGAAAACCCAGCTGCGCGTGGGGCCCGTTGTCGAAGGTCGAGTTGATGATGAAGTGCGAAAGCACGTTCCACTCCTGAGGACCACCGCGCGTACTGTCTGGTGACGGCACCAAGGCCAAGGAGGAGGAGGAGGGGAGGGTGTAAAATGGGATGGGAGGCAGAGAAGAGGGGAGGCGAAGAGGGGCAGCGGAGGGAGAAAGGGGGAGAAGAGGAGAGGACGAGATAATGAGGGGAGGAATGAGGAGGACAGGGGAGTAGGGGAGTAGGGGAGCAGGGTGCTAGAAGATATCAAATGGGATAGGGAAGTGGGGGGAAGAGCGAAAAGGGACGAGAGGGAGAGAAGGGGATGCGAATGAGGACACATTTCTGCGGCATTGTCCCTGCGGAGGCCACTGAGAAGATGTCATGGGTTTCCCCCCCCAAGCCTGGATGGGGGAGGAGGGGGCCTTGGGGGTTTGGGGAGGGTGTCTGGGGGGACACACTTTAAACCACAACTATGCGGGGAAAATCACAAAACGAACTACAAGCAAACACGGCAAACCACACTAAACAACACCGACCAACACCCGAGTGGGGGGCAGGGGTCCAGGGTGGGGTGTGGGGGATCCTGGGGGGTCCTGGGATGTCCATGTGGCTGGAGAACCTCCAGCAAAAATATTGAAAACCAGTAGACAAACAAAAACTATGTTTTCGATCTGGGGGGGTCCCACCCAGAGCCTGGGAAGGGGATGCCACCGACTGGAACATGCAGTGAGGGAGCCGCCCACCATCAAGACCAATATGCGAATCTTGAGCGACTCAGCCGATCGAGTGGCTCGAGCGTCACCCTGGAACTCATCGAATACAGAATAGGCCTCACTGGAGCAGGTTGTAAGAGGACCACGCCGCGCCGTAGTGCTGTAAAGAGGGTCGGGAGCCACACTACCCTGCCTGGAAGAGACATCCCCATGGCAGGGTGCCAGGGTCGACCGTGAAGGGGAGGGAAAGGAGACGGCTCACTGAGGCGAAACCCGAGACCCAAATGGGGGGCGCTGCCATTTGAATACCCCATCCAACCCCACACCGGGTGAGGACAAGATTGGAGATGCTGAAATGGGCTGGAATGGGGACAGGGGTGTGTTTGGAGAGGGGACAGAGATGCGCCTGGGATGTGCCTGATGTGGATGGGGCGCGACTGACTGAGTTGCGGCCCTCAGGAGCTTCGAGGAAATCGCAAGCTTGGCATGAAGAGACCTTACCCTTCCGCCTCGACGAATGAAAGACCTCACAGGGCCCCGAGACGCTCCATATCCCGAGTGCCCTCAAGGTTAAACCTCTTGTCCAGCCCGAGTCCGATCTGATTCTGCCAGGGCACGAACCAATGAAAGTATTATCATGGTGTACTGGCCGGCAAGCTCACATGTGGCCCAAGCCCGTTTATACACACTGCTCCTTGAAACGCTTAACTATGATGATCTCGCTATGACGCTGGAGATGGGAATGCCAAGAGAACTGGCATTAAGGAACACATGCGCCCATGAAACACTCAACACTCCCAACAGCAGAGGAAAACAAGGAAGAGGACGAGGGAGGAGGTAGGCGTAGAAAACATAAGCACGGCCCGCGCAAAAAAAATCGTCCGAGAACGCCAACAACGAGTTCAAAGGCAGCTGGAGGCGAGGCGAACCGATTAGCAACAGCATACTGGTGAGCAAGACGAGCAGAACCAACAGAGGGAGCCAGAAGAAACGGCAAAGGGGCAAAGGAAAGGCCAGGGAGAGCTGCACCTCCAGGAGACGGCCAGGCAAGCCCGCAGCATGCAGAAGGGCGAGGAGCATCTCGCGGAGCATCGAAGCTCACGAAAGCCCAAAGAGCTTCAACAGGTGGGCGGATAGTGCACGACCAGCGCGTGGAACAAACAAGGCGGCCTGCCTGCCTCCACCGTGGGGGTGGGGGGGAGGCATCCCAATAGTCACAAGCTACTGTACCAAATCAAACTGCCTTCGATCGAGTACCCGCCCTGGACATAAGCAAAGCTGAGTGTCCTCATGATCCCTGCCTGATGGCAGGAAGAGCCTGATGGCCAGAAGCTACGAATTCAACGCAGCATTCCAAACAATAGAAGGCTAAACCTCATGAAGTGCAGGAGAAGCTCCGCATGCACCAGAACGAGCACCAGGTGCCCCGTCGGATCTACGGGGAAGGTCGCTTGCCAAAAGCGTCGAATCAAACTCAAACTGAGAATCGACTGGCTTGAAACAATGTCCCTACCGTGTCTACCGCGAGCTCGTTGTCGCGTGCTTGCCCGCGGTGCCACTCTAACGAGGCTGCAGGTCAGGATCCTTGCGGGCAGTGGAGATACGGCCTGGGCTGATCGCAGCCCGGATGGCATTTCCCAGCAACATCGAAAGCACACATCAAGCACAAACACGCCACTTATTGTATCCCCACCCGAGAACGGGATGCAGAATACCCAGGCCCCAGCATGCAGCCGTCATCGTCGATGACGCTTTGGGCCTGGCGGCCGAGGTATGCATGGTGTGCAGTGCGAAGCGTGAACGTAACTCGTTTTTGATTGAAAAATGCAGCAACCTCAACCTGTCGGGTGGGAAATAACAACAGCAACAGCAACAGCAACAACAACGACAACGACAACAACAACAGCAACAACAGCAACAGCAACAACAACAATTAGTTTAAGACTGTTCGCTCCTGTCTGCTCGCGCGCCAGTCAATACGTATATCCCAAGCCCTCGGTACCCGCCGTCGTCGTCTTCGATCGTACCCCTTTGGGGTTATATCTTCCTTACCTGCCACGTGCATGTGGTGTAGCCCCTGAAACAAAGGAAGAGAGAACGGGTGGAAGGGGCAGGGAGAAGAATGGAGCACGAGAAAAATTAGAGCAGGAGGGGAGCAGGGGACAGAAAACAAGTGGTAGAACCAGACGGGCAGATCGGGTGGGCAGACCTATAGCGGGCAGGTCGGGAAGGCGGGCCCACGCGACTAGGTCGAGCAGGCGGGTTGCTGAAGCGTGGGTCGTGCATGAATCGCGAGGAAGTCTCGAGCGATAACGCGATTCCCAAGTAAATCGTGAGAAAGCCACCGCGAGAGCATGATTCCTGAGCGCCGAGGGCGCATCCCCTGAATACATTGCGAAGAAGTTCCATTCGAGAGCGCGGTTCGTATACAAATTGTGAAGAAGTCCCGCGCGAGCGCGCGATTTGGGAATACATTGTGAAGAGGTAGCAGGCGGGAAACACTGTTGTTGTAAACCGGGGGCCAACAACCCAGCTTAAGCCGAGTGACTTTCTCTCATGAGAAACAAAGTGCGAGCCCCGGGGGAAGCATTTCACTTGGGAAAAATACAATGGTCACTGGAGGGGGATCAACAATAATTCTTCAGTAGTGAGAGTTCAACAACAACAACAACAACAACAACAACAACAACAACAACAACAACAACAACAACAACGACAACGACGACGACAACGACGACGACGACGACGACGACGACGACGACGACGACGACACCGACAACGACAACAATAACAACAGCAACAACAACAACAACAATATTAATACTGTTCGCTCTTATCGGCTCGAGTGTCTGTTAACGTATACTCCCCAGACCCTCGATACCCGCCCTCTTCGTCTTCGCTCGTACCCCTTGTGGGGGGTATACCTTTCATCCCTGCAGGCCGGGCCCGGGCAAGCGACGGGGCGGCCGCGGACCGTCGGCCTGGCCAGCGGCAGCGCTGATCGGCGGCAACCCGTCCCCAAGAGGGACGGACAGGGGACCGACCACGACGACGGCGACGACGACGACGACGACGACGACGATGGCGACGACGACGAGCGAAAGCGAGAGCGAGAGAGAGAACGACAGCAGGGCCACGAAGGGCACGAAGTAGGCCACGAAGGGCGACGGCGGGGACACGAAAGGAATGCGTATGGGGCCACGAAGAGCGCGAACGAGCGGGGGCCACGAAGGGCAGATAATGCGGGCCCACAGAAGGCAACGACGGGGCCACTGAGGGTAACAACTGGGCCACGGAGGACAGCGAGCGGGCCACAAAGGGCGACAGCGGGGCCACGAAGGGCACGCACATGGGGCCACGACGGGCGCGAACGAGCGGGGGCCACGAAGGACATACGTATATTGGGCCGCAGAGGGCAAGGACGGGACCACTGAGGGTAGCAACGGGGCCACGGAGGGCATGCATATATGGGGCCACGAAGGGCGACAGTGAGGCCACGAAGGGCACGAACATGGGGACACGAAGGGCGCGAACGAGCGGGGACCACGAAGGGCATACATATATGGGGCCACGAAGGGCAGCAAGGGCGCCACGAAGGGCATGAACATGCGGCCACGAAGGGCAGCAAGGGCGCCACGAAGGGCATGAACATGGGGCCACGAAGGGCAGCGAGGGGGCCACGAGGGGCTGCAACGGGGTCACGAAGGGCAGCGAGGGGGCCACGCAGGGCTGCAACGGAGCCACGAAGGGCAGCGAGGCCTCCTGAAGCCTCCTGGAGCCTCCTGGGACCTCCTAGGGAGGATTCGTGCCCCAGGAGAGGCCCAATGTATAGGAACAGACGTACATAAAACATTGCGGATTGGACAGGAGAAGGGCAATCTGTAGGAACACGCGTAAAACACTAAGGACTCGTGCCCCAGTGGAGGCACAATCTATAGGAACAAACGTGAAACATTTAGGTTTGCATTCACAGGAGAAGGGCAATCTATAGAAACATACGTGAAACATGCGTATAACATCAAGGATTCGTGCTCCAGGTGAAGCCCAATCTATAGGAGCATACGTAAAACACATGGGATTGGAGCCACTCCTGTTGCCTTCTGAGGCCTCCTGCTCCTGGGGCCGTTCGGGGCCTCCTGTTCCCTTCCGGGGCCTCCTGGCGCTTCCTGTGGCCTCCTGGCGCCTCCTGTGGTTTCCTCAAGCTTCCTGGAGCTTCCTGGGGCCTCCTGGAGCCT
>CAUYUJ010009224.1:603813-683813 GCA_963575745.1 Prorocentrum cordatum
ACGAAGACTTTCCCTGATAAAAACACAGGGTGCGAGCACCAGGAGGGGCACTTCAACTGAAAAAATACAACGTGCACCGGAGGGGGAAATCAACAAACATGATTGTTCAGTCATGAGGGTTCAACGACAACAACACCAAGACCAACATCACCAACAACAATAACAAAAACAACAACAACAACAACAACAACAACAACAACAACAACAACATCAACAACGACACCAACAACAACGACAACGACAACGACAACGACAACAACAACAACAGCAGCAGCAACAACAACAACAACAACAATCATTTTACCCGAACGCGTGGTGTTCTCCCCAGTGCCAGGGTTTTCATACGACACCAGGCAATACCCCCACTTCGTGGGGGGGCATTACAAGCTCTACCAAATATCCAAACGACTCTTCGCGACCACCCAAACCCAGCTTCCCGCCCTATGACGTTGGGACACTTCACTTCGTGGCGTGCGGACGACCGTGGCTACTACACTGGCGTGGGGTACACACCCACAGAACTTGGTCACTTATTCGGGGCGCGCATGTGCCCAGCATGGTGCAATTGTGCCATGCTGGGCACATGCGCGGATGGTATTATTTGACAGGGATGATGGCCCTGGCAGGTGCGCAACCGTTGTCGCAGAAGTTCGAAAAAGTTGCTCGCAAAAGCCCGTTTGACAGAAATGTTTAAAAAGTGTTGGGTTTCCTACGAATCCGCAAGAGCGCGCGGGATGAGATTTTGACATTTTTTTGTTGAAAAACCATTGGTTTTTTGATGTTTTTATGTTAAAATCGCTCCGAACACTAAGCTTTTGGAAGGATTTCGTCTTGCGCGCGCGAATGTCCACTTTACCTTATTTTTTGCAAGGGATTCTTGAAATTTGATTATATTAGAACAAGAAATGTCATTTTATAGTGTTTTTTGCAAGGGAAAGCGGGGGGGAACAAAACAACCGGATCTTGATCACATCGAATTACCTGAGGCTTCCTCACGAAAATGATGAAAATGTAGCTGCGGCCTAGGCGGCGCAGGGGGGCCGTGCACCAGGGGCCCCAACAATAATTATTCTTTAGAATTAATAATGTTCAACGACAACGACAACAACAACAACAACAACACCAACAACAACAACACCAACACCAACAACAACAACAACAACGACAACAACAACAACATCATCAACAACGACAACAACAACAACAACGACGACAACGACAACGACAACGACAACGACAACCATAAATCAGTAAAACGATCGCCGCACGGCAGGGGGGCCCGCGTAGCGCGGCTGGTCGACGTACAACACGTGCGCGTTCCTGGGCCGCCCGTGGCGCCAATCCTGTCCGCTCGTTTCTCCTCCTCCTCCTCCTCCTGCTCATGATCATCACCATCCTCATCACTGATCCTCCTCCTCCTGTTCCTCCTTCTCCTTCTCCTCCCCTTCCGCCTAACCGTCTAACCAAGAAGCAAATCAACTAGGCAACGTGGACGAGCAGAAAAGCGAGGGCGCCAGGTGCACGAGCGGCGATGACAAACGAGGCGATAAGAAAAGGCAAAGTCGAGTGAAAACCCAGCGCATTGCTACTGCAGGCCAGTGCTGCGCAAGAGGGCGTGTGGTGCAACGCATGAAAGCTCCCCCCCCTCCATCCTCTTCTCCTCCCCCGCCTGTTCCAGGAGTACGGGTTCTCGGACAGCTTGCCCGGGAACGTGCCCCCCTCATCCCGGACACCGAAGAGAATGAGGGGGCCGTGCTCGGTGGTCATCCCCTGGAAGGGGGGAGGGGAGGAAGGGGACAAAGGAGAGGATGAGGAGGTCGAGCGTGCCCAGAGGGACTCATACCTAGATAGGAGAGGATGAGAAGGAGCTGGCGGAGAAGGAGGAAGAGGAGGAGGAGGAGGAGGAAGAGGAGGGATAAGATCGGTGGGTTGCACAACCTTGAAGGCGGCTGGTCGCTGATCGAGGCGGAAGGCAAACCCACGAACGGCCAAAACAAACTTGCAATCACAAGTCCCGGCGATGAGCTTGACCGCAAGTAGACGCTGATTTCAAGGAGCACGGAGGCAGAGGAGGAGGAGGAGTAGGAGGAGGAGATGAAGGAGGACGAGGAATAGGAGGTCGAGGACGCGGATCGGGAGAAGGATGCCGATGCCAAGGGCAGAGCGGCCACGCTGCGGGGCGCGGGGGCGAGATGCCGCAAGGAATCGGCGGCGCGCCCGCGGGGGAAGGCAGAGGGGGGCGGCCTTCTCAGAAGGCGGCAAGGCTTCTCAGACGAAGCCAGGGCGAGGATTTGTTCGGATGAGGATAAATCGGGAATCTCTGAGGTCCGGCGGCTCTGGAAGTTGTCTCGGGCGCCGCGGCCTTCGCTCAGAGCGTTTCGGGACGCTCTGAGAGCGCTCCGGAACGCTCTGGAACGGTTCTATCCTCGTCCCCGCCCCGTCCGAGTTTCTCCCACATTCTGGAGAGCCTTTCTTCATCCTCTCCCGGATGACATGATGGGATCTTTCAGGGAGTTCCTGGTCCGCTATGGCACGCGTGCACGGATATGGGTGGAGGGGGGAGGAGGTCAGATCTGGCGCGAGCGGCGCACCTAGTTCTGACTTCCCCCCTCGGCGGGCCACCGAGGAGGTCAAGGAAACCAGGTCACCAAGATCCAAACCGCCACCGCGGAAAGCCCGCCACTCTTTGAGCCAGCGGCCGGAACGGACACCGTCCCGGTCGGTCGGGCGTGGGCATGGGCGCGAAGCTGAGCACACAGGACAACTTGGGCGAGAGCCCACAAGGACCGCGCGGAACACAGGCCACAGTGATCCAAGCAGCCACCGCAGGAAGCGCAACACGGACGGCCGGTGGGGGGGGGAGCCCCGGGAATCCATGTGAAGGAGATCCAGCCAGCAACCGCAGAGAGATCGTGGCCGAGAAGCATTTTGCCAATTCGTCATAGATTTTGATATTATCTTCACCCGGTCGGTGGGCACTTCTTCTGAATGTTCTGGTAGGTCATTTTTAAGTCGTGGTCCCAGGTTAAGTCTCGGAGAAGATGTGCTTGATGCCGTGGCTCACTCTTAGGAACATCCAGTCAGAACTGTACCAGAGTAAACGTGTCTGTATGGAACCGGCCGAGGGGAGGGAGGCCGGCCGCGCGGGAACACGGTTTTACGAAGCAGAGATAGCTGCAGCGATCATGGCAGTAAGTGTCGTGTTGCCATCATCGCTGCCGGCGCCAACGTATGTAAAGGGAAGCGGCGGCGGCAGCGGCAGAGCACACGAGGGGAGCGTCGCCAATGACTCGAGAGTAGCCGTAACACACCACACGCATCCGTCACATCATCACCAGTTCAAAAGCACTGTATCCATGCACAGTAGATGGTATCACAAAGTCTGCTATGGATTCTCCCCCCCCCTTTCACCACCCCGCCCCCGCCTCCCACGCCTCCCACGCCTAACCACATTTACGCGTCGGGATTCCGACACCTGCCCGAATGCATGATGTGACGCCATTGCAAACGAGCTATGGGATTGACACGACGAGCCGCAAAACAACCATTGCAATCGAGAAGCCGGATCTACACGACTAGACACACGAGGCAAATACACAGAAAAAAAAAGTACGTCGTGGTCCTAAGGAGACGGCAATGAAGGAACGGCAAAGGTGATGCGCCGGATGCGCCAGACCGCGCCGTAGCAAGTGGCTGCGCGAATTCAAGATTCCCTCCCCCTGCTGCTCCGCAATTCCGCCCCCTTTCCCACGCTAAGGCCGACATTATCACGCCGTCACGGTCACTCACCTCCTTGCCCTCCCTTTCCACCCCCCCCAATCTCTCATCCTTTCCAACCCCACACTTTACTCCATGCTCCTCCCTCCTTCCCTCCCCCTCCTCATCCTTCATCGCTTCCCTCCTACATCATATATCCTGCCTCCTCTTCATATTCCTGCTATTGCTCCCACTCTCCCTCCTCCTCTTCCTCCTCATCATCATCCTCCTCGTCCTCGCCATCCTCCCGAACCTCAACATCATCGTCAGCATGAGCATCAGCACCATCATTATCCTCATCATCATCATCAACAACATGAACCTCAACAACAACATCAACATTAACCACATCATAAGTAGCATTATCCTCATCCTCCTCATCATCATCCTTCATCGTCATCATCATCAGCAGCATCCTCATCATCATCATCATCATCATCATCATCAGCATCATCATCAGCTTCATTATCATCCCCATCCTCATCCTCATATTTATCCTCATCCTCATCACCATCACCATCATCATCATAGTCATCAGCTTCATCAGCATCAGCATCAGCCTCGGCATCGTCATCATCATCATCATCATCCTCATCATCATCATCATCATCATCAGCATCATCATCATCCTCATCATCATCAGCATCAGCATCAACATCGTCATCATCAGCAGCAGCAGCATCAGCATCAGCATCTCAGCTTCAGCCTCAGCCTCAGCCTCAGCATCATCATCCTCATCATCATCGCCATCAACAACATCATCAGCACCAGCATCATCAGCATCAGCATCATTATCCTTACCCTCTCCTCCACTTCCGCCCTTCTCCTGCCCATACCTCCCGCCAGCTCCCCGACGCCCCCTCTCGCTCCCCATCCCCATCCCTATCACTCCCCTCTCCGTCCCCCCCTCCCTCTGCACATCTGGGGACTTCCTTCCCTTCGTTTATTCCTCTAGCGCTACCAGGACCTCCGAAGTCGCGACATGTTCACGGCCTGGGAGACCCCCGAACAAAAACTCCCGGGCCCACTCCAGGGACCGTTTGTTCGCGCCGCGGGACGCTGTCTGATTGTGCCGGCGGGCGGGGACGAGAACGCGAGGCGGGGATGTATTCATAACCGCCGCCTGAGGGATCGATCTTCTGGGACTTTGGCAGGCGGTGCGCATTTACGTACAGTTGCCCCCCCAGGGCCCGAATACCTATACTCCCAAAACAATGCTTGCTCTTAGGGCTTCTACTTCTATTCAATGAACTGGGCCGTGTGGTCGGTCTGGCGGCTATGGTTCTGCCGTCGCCGCACTGTCACCGCCTCGTCGGCGCCCATCGTCTGGACCGTGTGGTCGGTCTGGCGGCTAGTTCCAGCCGTCGCCGCCCAATCGCCGCGTCGTCGCCGCCCGGCGCCTGGGCTTGTCAGCCGGTCTGGCGGCTATGTTGTCACCGTCGCCGCCCGGTCGCCGTCGTCGCCGCTCGTCGCTGCCGTTAGAGTGCAACGCGTAGATTGCACGACACAGAGTGCAACACATATACTGCACCACAAAGACTGCACCACGTAGACTGCACAACATAGATTGCACCACACTGACTGCACGACAGAAATTGCAAAACATCTGTTGTACTATACTTTTCCTTTCCAAAACAAGAATAAGATCTACTTCCCCCCCCCCCGACTGAACGGTCCGCTTTTCGGTAGGGCAATTTACAAATGATCTGCCCCATCGTCCATCCAAAATATGCATCCGTACCATCCCAGAGTCCCTGTATCGATCCCCACATCCGAAGGCAGAAGGCATGTTTCGCAACAGGAGTTTTCAAACAAAGAAAACCTGGCGAAGGGCCCAACCAACTGCAGTTGTGAGTACCGTCGTTGCCGGTATCGCATTCGGGGGATCTCCTCATGGAGCCGTGAAGCATGCGAAGGGTGTGCCGATGTGGGGCGGGGCCGTGGACGCTGCCGCTGGGGATTCACACGGAATCCACTATGGGACTATGGGGCCGCGAAGCGTGCGAGGGGTGCGCCGCAATGTGGCGGGGCAGCAACTGGGACCTTCGGCGGAGCTCCCCTTCGGGTCACGAAGTGCTGCACCGGGTGAGTTAAACGCGTGCGAACACCGCCACTAGGGCCCTCGGTGGAGCTCCCTTTGAGGCCACGAAGCGCTACACTTGGCAGGGGAAGCGCATGCGAGTGCAGCCACTTCGGCCTTCGGTGGAGTTCCCTATGGGGCCACGAAGCCCTGTACTGAGTGGGGGAGCCGCATGCGGACACCGCCACTGAGGCCTTCGGTGAAGCTCCCTATGGGGCCACAAAGCGCTGTGCAGCGTGAGGGAACCGCATGCGAGCGCAGTAACTGGGGCCTTCGGTGGAACTCACTGTGGGGCCACGAAACGCTGTACTGGGTGGGGGAAGCGCATGCGAACGCAGCTATTGGGGCCTTCGGTGGAGCTGCGTATAGAGCCACGAGAAGCTGTAATGGGTGTGAGTGAAAATGAGAGCGAGAGAGAGGGAGAACAACAAAAAAAACGACGTATGCGAACACCGCCACTGGGGCCTTCGGTGGAGCTAGCCACCAAACGCTGTGCTGGGTGGGGGAGCCGCATGCGAGTGCAGACAGTGGGTCCTTCGGAGGAGTTCTTATAAACGAAACGCTGTACTGGGAAGGGGTCCCGCATGCGAGTGCAGCCATCGGGGCCTTCGGTGGAGTTCCCCATGAGGCCACGAAGCGCTGTACTGTGCGGGGGCCCCGCTTGCGAGTGCAGCCACTGGGCCCTTCGGCGGAGCTCCCCTTTGGGTCACGAAGCGCTGTACGGCATGGGGGGTCCCGCATGCGAAAGCAGCCACTGGGACCTTCGGTGGAGCTCCCCATGGAGCCACGAAGCGCTGTGCAGGTTGGGGATCCGGCATGCGAAGGCAGCCACTGGAGTATTCGGTGGAGCTCCCTATGGGCCCACGAAGCGCTGCACCAGGTGGGGGAGACGCATACTGAGGAGGTCAATAGGCAAGGAGGGGGAAGAGTAGAGAAGAGGAGGAGACGCAGGGACCGTCCCTTCAAAACGAGAGCCCAACAACATAATGGCTGGGGAAAAACATGCGCTCGCGCTATTGCCACGTTTGACCCAGGTTTTGCCACATGTCCACCAAATTCTACCAAACGTACTCTATCGCGCGCGTGTCGAAATCGTTCGAACGCCTTTGCGCGCGTGCTGTCGCAAGGAGCCGTTGCAAACAAAACGGACGATGTGCACGCGCGCGCTTCGTCGCGCGCGCATGCCGACATGCTACAACAACCTCAGGTTTCGCAAAGATGTCAGCACGGAATGTCCCGTTTTTTTTTGTATTTTATATTATATATATATATATATGTAGTATATATATATATATGTTAAAAACAAAAAACCTGGGGTGCAACAGCAAAATCCCCAACACACGGCGCGCGCGTTCTTGCGAAATGTTCTGGGAACCGCTGGGTTTTCAACATGCTCGTCACACTCGACGAAACGGGCCTCTCGCGCCGCACGTCGAAATCGTTGCACGCACTTGCGCGTGTGCTGGGAGGGCACGATACCTGCCAAATAAAATCATGAGAGCCACTGTTGCGCGGCGGCCGCGCGCGCATGTCGAAACCCGTCAAAAACATTCATCACCGACGCGAAGACATCGTCATCGCTGTTGGCGGGGTCAGCATCGGCGCTGTCATTGGCCGTGCCGTCGTCATCGTCATCATCACCAGTAGCATCGTCGTGTTTACCGTCGTCGTCGTCGCCATGATACCGCGCCCGCCAAATTCACCGACTCGCACTGAAGCGCCCACATGGAAGTGCCCGCTGGAAAGCGCCCGGCGGTCAGCGCCACCGCGGCCCTGTCGGTCGCACCAAAATAGTTTGCCGCTGTGCGCGCGAGCATGCGCGGGCCAGCGCGGCCGCAGAAATGCACCAGCCAAGACCAAGCGCTTATCGCAACTGCCGCCGCGCACGATTTGCAAACCAAGTTGCGGGTGGGTGGGTGGGATGATTGCGCGGGCAGTGGAGTTGACAATTCCAAAGTTGTTCAACATGTATTCTCCTTTCAAAAAAATATGCCCCCCCCTTCCTGGGTTGACGGGGCACTGTTTTAGCATTGCAAGTTGCACATGATTCGGCCCACCGCCCATCCTAAATGCGAACCCACACCATCCCAGCCAAGCCGGGGTTCCTCCCCCCCCACACCCACCCCACCCACCTTCATTTCCTGATAGAATACAGTACGCGCGTACTCGCTCATCAATCATCAACAATTTCCCAGAATCCCTTGCCCACCAAAAAACCGGGAAAACGTGCACACGCGCGCGTCGTCCCGCGCTCATGCCTACCTTTTAAACAAAGTAGGTTTCGCAAAGATTTCAAAATCGACTGCCCCGAAGTCATAAACAACACATGGTTTCGCAACAAGGTTTTTTCCCCGAAAAAGCCTGCGCCCGCGCTCCTGCGATTTTTTAAAGAACCATCGGTATTTTCAACACTGTCAGACTATGCTACCACAACGGGCCTCTCGCGCGCGCATGTCGAAATCGTTCGAAGGCCCTCGCGCGATGTGCACGCGCGCGCGCATCGTCGCGCGCGCAAGCCGCGAAACGCTGCGCTTGGTGGGGGTGGACGCATGCGGGCGGTAGCACTGGGACCTTCGGTGGAGCTCCCTATGGGCCACGAAACGCTGCACTGGGTGGAAGCGAATGTTGCCACTGGTGCCTTCAGTGGAGCTTCCTTCCTATAGGGCAACGAAACGCTGTGTTAGGTGGAGAATCGCACGTGGACTGTGCCAGTGGGGCCTCCGGTGAAGGCTCCTATAGGGCCATGGAAGGCTGCGCTGGGCGAGGAAGACGCATGCGGACGGATCCACTGGAGTCTTCGGTGGAGCTCTCTGCGCGGCCACGAAACGCTGCACTGGGTGGGGGAGACGCAGTCGGAAAGAGCCACTGAGGCCTTCGGTGGAGTTCCCTATAGGGCCACGAAACGCTACGCTGGGCGGGGGAAATGCATACGGACGGCGCCGCTGGCGCCTTCGCCGGAGTTGAATCTCTCGCGGGCGGCAGGTCTGGGGGTGGGCCTGGGCGCCACGACAGAAGACCATGTGTACTCTTCCTTGCGCTTGAGCCGCCACTTGTACCTCAGTGGAAATATTTGGTCGCCAACTCCATCTCAGAGAAAAGATTTGGCCGTCAACTCCGAGTTGACGAACCCCCTTGACGGCCTCGCCCCGAGTTGACGAGCCCCCTTGGCGGCCTCTCTCCGAAATGACGAACGCCCTTGAGGGCCCCACTCCAAGTTGACGACCCCCTTGGCGAAACCCCATTGGCGGCCTCCCTCCGGGGTGGCGATGCCCCGCGGCGGTCCCCTCTCCCGATTGACGAACCCCCTCGACGGCCCTCCTCGCCGCCGACTCCGTCTTGGCAAGCACAGCGCCGGGGCAGACCTGACGGTTAAAAACGACCTCGATCTTGACGCGCAAAATGTCGGGGCCGAGCCGACGGCCCCTCTCGTCTTGACGAACGAAGTGTTGGAGCTGAATTGACGACTGCTTTCGCCTTAGCGAACGTAGTCTCGGGGCCTCGATCACCGTTGCGGGCGCTTCTCCAGACGTGCGCCATCTTAGCCGCTGAGTTGGACTCAACGGTGGAGCTCTCCATGGGGCCACGAAGCGCCGCGCTGGGGAGGGGAGGGGGGCGCGCGCGGGCCGCGGCACTGGGGCGTCGGCGGAGCTCCCTATGGGCCACGAAACGCTGCGCTGGGCGGGGGGGGGGGGGGGGGGCATGCGGGCTGCGTTACTGAGGCCCTCGGTGGAACTCCCTATGAGACCACGAGGCGCTGCGCCGGAGGGGGGGGGGGGGGGGGGGGGGCGCGCGCGGGCGGCGGCGCCAGGGCCGAAGTGGCGCTCCCGACGGGGCCGCGAAGCGCTGAGCTGGGCGGGGGCGGGGGGCCGCATGCGGACGGCAGCTCTGGGGCCGTCGGTGGAGCTCCTTCATGGAGCCGCGAAGCGCTGCGCTGGGGGGGGGGGGGGCTTTGCGGGCGGCGGCGCTGGCGCCTGGGGTGGAGCTCCCCGCGGGCCGCAGAACGCCGCGCCGGGCGGGGGGGGCGCGCGCGGGCGGTAGAATTTGGACCGCCGGCGAGCCCAGCGCGAGGAGCCAGGCTCGAACCGAAGCGGTTGCGGAAGAGCGGGGGGGGGGGGGGGGGCAGCATCGCGCGCCCTCTTGACGAGAGCAGACTTTGCGCGACAACTCGGGCCGCGCATGCGCGAAGGCTCATCCCCAGAGTCCAAATCGCTCAGGGTCCGCCGAGAACTGGAAACTACATCTCGCGCCACGCCACGCGCGACCGCGCGGCGGATATGAATGAAGAGGGTGGACTGGCGCAAGCGGGGCCAGGCGAAGGCCAGCGCGACACCCAGGTATCACCGCGCATCAAGGCTCTAAAATGGCAACCAGGGGAAATCAGGGCAGACCGCCGAGGCAGTAGCCTCCAGGATCATGATCTTCTCTGAGAGCCCCCAGGCCCCCCAGGGGCGAGGCCCCAACGGTCCGTCTAGAGGAGCCCAGCAGGGGCCCGGGGAAAATCGAAACCGCGGCCAGTCCACTCAGACCGCTCGGCCCCTCAAGGCTTTCCAAGTCCGGGGGAAGCGGGGGGGCCCGGGCGCCAGTCTGAGAGACCCTGGCCAGGCCGGCGGCGCCCAGGGCCGACTCGCTGGCCCGGCGCCCCTCGAACTGACACCGACCCCCCTCGAAAATCCGGCCCGCGGAGCGCGACGTCGGCGCGGCCCCAGAGAAACCTGCGCGCGCCATATCTACGTTCGCCCGCGTCGCTCCGATTGATGAGCTCGCTCCAACTACAACTCCAATCGCGCGGCAGAAAAATTACGACCCCTTCGCCAGCTAGGATCTCATCGAGGGCGGATGGCCAAAGCGCGACGACGCCTTCGCAGCGCGCGCGACAGAGCCGAGAACAAGTGCGAAACGCGGACAACAGGCCTCTCTGGATTAGGCTGACAAAGATGACGCGGCCGAGCCCAGCGCTGGAGGGCTCATCAGGAGCACTTGCCCCGGCGGACAGTTCTTCGATCGCAGCCCAGATGCACAAAAAAAACACTCTGGCGCGGTGCACGCCCGCGGCCGCTGGCCGCCAAGCCGACAGCCAAGGGCCCTGATCTCCTCGCTCTGCACCTCGCCACCGTGGAGCTCGGGCCCGCGCCGCCCGCAGTCGCTCTTTCACCGCTTGACGATCTGGCTCGAGCTCGGCACGCGCTGCGACGAGAAGGCCCCCAGGGTGCCCGCGCGCGCGCGACGCCGGGGCCGGCCCTCGACCTGCGCCGGGGGCGGCGACCGATCGCACAAGGGCTCAGACCCCGCAAGGAAAGGGGCCGCCGCTGCCAGCTTCTCGTTGGCCTTCCGCGCGAGGAGCTGCAACCGCGCGAAGCCCCTGCTCATGGAGGCGGACGTCGGCCGCGCAGCATCCGCGGGCCGAAGCCAGGCTCCGTCCAACTCGCCGAGCCCCGCCACCCGCGCGGGCACCTCAAGCAAGGCGAAGTACGGCCGGAACCAGGCCGGCGCCCTCAGCTGGTGGAGGCAGTCCTTCACGTCGGCCACCCCACAGGTACAGGTTGAGGTCCAGGAACATGCCCTGGTTCAGGCTGCAGGCGTCGACGCTGGCGAAGGACTCCGAGGTGAACTGCCAGGCGCCCGGCGGCGAGCGGAACCAGTGCTTCGAAGATCAACCTCAACTTGGTCGTGCTCTTCCGCGCGGAGAACTTGCCAATCCGCCTCCTGGATTGAAGGCTGGCGGATCACGCCTGTTTTTCATAATCGTGTCACGAAAGCATGGTACGCCTTCCGGTGATGCATTAACTAGCTTTCGGCCGGCGTGCGGAATGATCCTCCGCGGCTCGAATCCGACGTCGTCGATCTCTGTCTCGGGTCGCATCATCAGCTCATGATAGGCTTCCAACAGATCGGGCGACACCAGGGCCCAGCAGCGCCTCGATCGGGGGGGGGCGCGTCGGAAGGCAAAGGCACCAGCTCGGCGTCGAGGGCCGCCAAGCTCACGGAGCCAGTCACGAGTTCGCGCCGGGACCAGCCGCGCAGGAGGACGCGAAGGGCCTCCCGCCCCGAGAGAGCCTCCAGCATGGGCTCCCAGTCCGTGACCAGGCCTTCCACGAAGGCCACCACCTTGTGCGTCAAAAGTCCACAGGCGGCGGCGTCCTGAGGCAGGTCCCGGGTGTCATTGTTGGCAAGCCAGTTCAGTCCGTGGACGGACTCCCGCGCAATCTTGGTCAGGCGCTTAGCCTGGCCCCAAGCCTTTTTCTCTTTGCCGCGCGCGTCAGGCTCTTAGCCTGGCCCCAAGCCTTCTTTGCCGCGCGTGTCGATGTGGCAGGACCAGGGGACGACGGGCGCGGGCAAGAGAAAGTTCTCCCGCGTAGGCCGTCCCTGGAGGACGGAGTCCTCCAGCACCTTCAAAATATATACTCACCAGCCCACCGGCAGGAGGGCGAGACGTCCTGGTGGGGCTGCTGCTCATTGCGGAGCGACGGCGCAAGGCGCAAATGCGCGCCGGCCACGGCCGCCGCCATCATGCCCGCCGCCGACTCGGCCGCCTCCACGTCCACCTCCGCCGCCGGTGCCCACAGCCGCGTCGCTCGTCTCCCCATTCTCGGCGGCGGTGCTGGGCAGGCTGCGCCGCCCGCGGCTGGGCCCGCCCTGTCCCAGGGCGGGGGCCACGCCCGCGCGGTCCTTGGCCCGACGTGCGGCGAAGGACTGCAGCGCGGGGCTCACGGGGATGTCGGGCGTGCCAGTGCCCATGTACAGCCTGGCGTCCTCCCGCGTGACCTTCTGGGAGTTTTGGTAGACATCGATGCTCGTCTGGATGTAGCGTTCCAGTGTCTCCAGCGAGGCGTGGGCTCCGACGTTGAGCTGGTCGTACACCCCCGCGACATACAGAGCGTCGCTTCGGATTTTCATCTCATGATAGGCGCGGTCGGATCCGTCCATCTTGCGCCTTCACAACTATTCAGGCAGCCACCGTCGGGGGTCACGTCCATGCCTGGCGAAGTGTTTGGCCAAGAAGAGAGTCGCCCCCAGCCTCATTACAGGCGCGTATCTGGAAACGTTTCCTGGGTGCTCCGTCTGGTCGCATCACGCCAAGACTTCAATCGCCTCCCCTGGCTGTCGCAGTCCACCCACAGGGTACGGATGTCCGCCAGTATGTCCTCTTCCTTCTTCGGGGCGGCCCACTCGCTCACCAAGCCCAAATCCTCGCGGAGGGGGTCGGCCGGTCGAGGCGGGCACGACGGGCGCCAGTTTCGGAGCTGGTGGGTCTCCAGCGGGGGGAGGCAGAGGAGGTTCTTGAAGTGGGAGAGCCGCCGTGCCGCCCACCTCCGTGTCGGGTGGCGCCCAGCGGCCACGCTCCATCGTCACCAGGTCAGGAGTGTCCACCGTCCGGACGAGCCAGCAGCCCACGCAGCAGGAGCCGTGCCGCAGCAGCATGTCCTGCGCCCCCGCATGCGCGTGCTCCCTCGTGTCCAAGTCGACCTCGTCGCAGGAGGAGAGAGAGAGAGAGTCGCCGCAGCCCATCGCGATCCACTGCCGCCCGTCCAGGGGCGGGCGATAGCCCCCGCTGCGCCAGCCTCCATGGTCTTCTGGAGAATGGGCCTGGGAGGCGGGATCGGCGACGTCGCCGTCAACGAGAGCCTGCTTGCCACGCAGCCGTCTCGCGGGGCCTGGCCAGCCCCGGAACAGAGTCCGCTACAGCCAACGTGTCTCCCGTGGGGGATAGCGCGCCCGAGGTGGCCGGCGGCGCGGTCCTGCCGTTACTCGTGGCGTTCCACTTCAGACGGTCCGGGAACTCCCGCCTCATCGGATGGCCCCTGAAACGGTTGATCTTCCTCGTCAGCCACTCCGGTTTCGACTCATCTTGTGGGAAATAGTAAGTGTTCACGATGTCGGGACCCACACCATCAGACACAGCTTCAGCACACTCATCAAGATCGGGAGTCAGGACATACCACACCGAGACATCCTCGACACATGGGTGGATAACCTCCCAGTATCGACCCCATCGCCACGATACTGCACCCCGAACGTCTGACCAGGGAACAGCTTACTCCACCACGCCTCGCCCGCTCCGAACATCAACAGTGACATCTGCAAGGCGGGCAGGACCACGGCGTCGGGGAGGAGGCCGTCGGCCGTGCTCGACCGCCCAGCCCCGGCTCTCCAGAGTTCTCCCGCGAGCAGGTGCGCAACCACCTGCAGGGCCGAGTCCTGCACCAAGGGCCTCCGGGCAGGAGGGGCACGCTGGACCGTCGGGCCAACCCCAAGCCTGGGGCACCGCGCACACCGGCTCGGCCGCCGGTGGGAGCCCCACCCCGTGGGGGTCTGGCGCCAGGCCCTCCTCGAGCAGCTCGTGCCCAAGGAAACCGCCCACCGCCGCCGCCAGGGCCCAGAGCGCCGCCAGGGAAGCCGCCCACGGGGCTGGGTCGCCGACAGGAGCGGCGAGCTCCGGGAGCTCCGGGTGCTGCATCGGCTCCCCGAGCAGCAGACTTGGATTGAGCAAGAGCGATTGCGAGATCTCTCTCAACTGTAGGGTCGCATGTCATGAACCCCCATCAGACAGCTCCGCGCACGCACCCCACTATATCCACCGCCTGCTGGGGTCACCGAAGATCGATCCCCCAGCCGGTGGTGATGGATTAAAACCCCACCCTAAAAAGAAGGGCCTCCCGAGGCCCAAGCTGCAGTGGATTTTGTCGCGGCGCCTCTGGGGGCTTGGATTCCTCACCTCAGGGGTCGACCTCTTGTGACCAGGAAAGGGTGCCGCGAGGGGGCTCCTCCATGGCCGAGCACCCCGGCCCGCCGTTGCTCCACACGATGAGCGGGGCGTCAGGGCCTGGGGCGGCGTCGTCGTCGTCGTCATCGCCCTCCTCATCCTCCTCCTCCTCCTCCTCCTCCTCGTCCTCCTCCTCCTTCTTCTCCTACTCCTCCTCCTCATCATCATTCTTACACTCCTCATCCTCATCCTCATCCTCCCCCGTCCCTCCTTCACAATTGCTCAATATGAATACTACTCTCCCTCTTCCCCCGAAGGCGGCCTGGGAGTAGTAGACCCCCCCATCGCGTATTGTTTTTTTACACACAGGATTTCCGGGAGTTGGGTTTTCGCCTGCGTTTTTTTCAAAATGCTGCTCTCGCTGAGGCGCCGGCCTCATTTCTGCTCCCGAATCGTTCCGAATCGTGCTCCCGCTGCAGCGTGGGCCTCATTTTCGGATCGGTGTTTTGCCTCCGTCGTTCAGGATGGCGTTCTCGCCCCAGCGCGGGCCTCTTTCTCGCGCGCCCATCCGCCCGCCACCACCGCGCCGCACCACGCCCCGCCCCGCCGCACGCACACCCACCGCCACTTCCACCCACCAACGCACGCACGCTCGCACGCGCACCACCACCGCGCACCGCCACCACCACCGCACTACCCCACCCACCACCACCACGCTACACCGCGTCACACCACATCACACGCGCGCACACACAGACACACACACACACACACACGCACACACACAGACACACACACACACACACACCACCGCCACCACCACCACCGCCATCACGCACGTACGCACCTGGCCCACCATCAAACCACCAAGACGCCACACCACGTCACACCATAGCACACGCGCACACACGCACACACACACACATACACACCACCACCACAACAACCACAACCACGCACACACGCACGCACGCACGCGCACCACCACCCACTACGCACACGCGCGCGGAGCCACAGGTCCGCTACGACACGCGTCCGCGGATAGAGAAAATCAGCGCCATGGTAAGGGATGGGTGGGAGGGGTAGGATGTCAGATGTTGACGCGAGCGCACCTAACTTGCCCCCTCCCCCTCCCCTCCCTCCTCCCTCCTCTCTCATACTCCTCGTCCTCCTCGTCCTCCTCATCCTCGTGCTCCTCGTCCTCGTCCACCTCTTCCTCCTCCTCCAGACGAGGGCTTCAAAATCTCACGGACGTGTTCAGCAACTGGAATGCAATATGTCGCACGAGGTATCGAAGTTGGAGCAGGTTTCAGGAGCAGCTCAAGGCCCAGTTGGAGATCGTGCCCGCGGCGAAACACTAGCTCGACGATGCCGATGGGGTGTACAAGCAGGTGGTGGCGGAGCTGGCCAGTGACATCATGCCAGCGATTTCGGGTCCAGCCTCCACAGCCGCACCTTCTAAGCTCAAGATCGAGGCTCTCATTTCTGGTCTGGTCAGGCCAAAGCTTTCGACATCATCGGTACGCATGGTTAGTTCACCATCGACGTTTATGAGGTTACCGAGGAGGATTCTCGCGAGCTGGAGTCCTGCCGTACCGAGCTGAACGACAAGCTAATGGAAGCAGCGGCTTCCCTGTTCGCGGGCGTCTTCGACAAGGCCATGCAGCTCAAGCAGGCCCACGCCGACCACGTCAAGAGGCAAGGTCAGAAGCGCCGCAGAGGCGCTGAAGGTCTTCTTGAGGCGACGGGGAACTGAAACGCCGCCAACAGATGCTTTTGCCGTAGGCGAGCCGCAGGGTTCGTGCCCGTCGGCAGGGAGTGCTGCTACTGGGGATGCTCAGCCCCAGCCTGTTCCTGAGCTTGGTGCTGATGCTGACCTGGGCGAAACCTCCAATGGCGACATTCGCTTCCGCGAAGCCAGACCCTTTAGCGATGACAAGAATCACGAGTGCCTCCCTGCCAAGTCCAAGTGAGTACGGCAGGGGAACGTCAACTACAGCAAGGTTCACATCTTCGAGGGTACCCCTGCAACTTTGTGCTTCAAGCAGTGAAAGAACACCTCCGTCATGCTGCTCGATATAATTGCCAGGGCTACGTTCGGTAGATGTTCGGTCAAGCTACGCTATGCGTGAGAGGTGCAATTCCCGCGCGTGTTGGCGACTTCTCCTGCCGCCGCTCCCAGCTCTGGGGTAAGTCGGCCAATTTGAATGTGCTTAAACTGCGGAGCGGCCTGAGGGCCAGTCTCTGGCGTTGCAAGTGGCGACGTGCAACTGCGCGGCTCGGAACTCGGCCCAAGACTGCCTGGCCGCTGACCGCCTCGGTTCACGTCGTTCTCCTTCAGGAGCCACTTGATTGAAGATCGGATGGCGGGCGCTCCGCAGCGAACGCTCCATGACGGATGGAAGGCCCTCACGCTGCCAGCTAAGGTGGCTTGAAACTCGGGCGCCCCAGGACGGGCGGGAATTTGATGCAAGCGCTTCGTCGGACTAGGGGAGCCCTTGGTGAGGGCAGAGCCGGTGGCCCACCGGGCCACTGGTGCATGCGTCAATCTCGGAGGCCGGGACCCGAGCTGCGTCATCGGCTGTTACCTTCGTGACTGTCAGGGCCTTTCGGATCACAGACAGCTCATAGTGTACAAGAGAGGTGGTTTCGCTTCCTCGTCCTTGTGCGTTTACATCGCGGGTGGACATTTTAGCATGGAGCCACCATGTCTGGGCCAGCCGATGTTCGTCGAGGAGCTTGAGGGGCAGTTGGCTTCCAGTAGCTCTCACACGCGTTCGCCTGCGTCTAAGCATGGGGACAAAGTTTGCGATTCTGTCAGTGTGCCTAATTAGTGGGCTGTCTAAGGGGATTGAGAGTCTCGGGCTGGGTCGACACGCCGACCTCTCCCCCCGCGCCCCTGTCAGGATCGCGTTGCATCCCGATGCGCAACAGCGCCATGCGAGCGTCGGGCCGCCTCGGATCGCCCGAAAATCGCTGTAGCCGACATCGAACCAGACCAATCGCATCGGAATGGGCCCTGCGAGAGGCAGATCTCCAGCGTCACGAGAAGCTCGAGGCGGACATGCTCCGCCGTTTGCGACCTCTGGGGGCCCTCGCTGGGCTCTGGGGCCGTCGGAAAACGACTTCGGATGAAGAGCCGGCCGTGGGGAAAAGAACCAGACCTCTGGGGAACCCGTGTGGAGAAAGTCCAGACATCGGATGTCTGGGAGGTGCTGACCCCTTTCCTAAAGGCGATGTTTCTTCATGGATCCGTTCCTGAGGCCCGAAGGCCGAAGTCGAGGGAAAACGCCAGGATTGAAACACAAGTCCTGTCCTCGGAGATCTGGAAGGAAGGCTGCGGGAGGCGGGGCGCTGGCCCGAGCGCGCGGGCAAGCGCCGGCCCATGGCATCTCCCGTCACCGCGGGCCTGCCCCCGAGGTCGCGGCTGCGCTCACGGCGCGCGCCACACCACGGGGAAGGTGGCGCAGCCGAGGGGGTCCCCGTGGCGGAGGCCATGGGCGGCATCCACCTCGGGCGTCGGGATCTCGGGGGGCGCTGACTGGCCACCTCACCGCTCGTGGCATGGCCGATCCGTGGCCCTGGATCGGTGTACAGCAGGTTCGTGTCGTGACGACTCTGGCGTGGATTCCTCGCACCGCATGGATCGTTCAGCCTTGGACTATCGGCGGATTCTGGGCCAAAGGAGGCGTTCAATCTGGAACACCCGCGGCGGGGTCACTGCAGCGTCGGCACGACGCAGACCTACTGTATGTGCCTTGCTGGCTTGGCCAGGGGCGTAGACACCGATCCTGGGCCCGGGATGGGCCCCACCAGCATGGGTGAGGTGGTGAGATGACGACCCCCGAGGATCGCGGTCTCGCCCTGGCGGTCGCAGTACGTGGCATCGTCGCCGCCGAACCGCAGCGCGACCCGCCGCATGTCGCCCCCAGGTGCGCCGCGGCCCCCCGGGGAGCCGTGGACGATGCGCGAGTCGAAGCACAGCGCGTCGCCTGCTGCGACGTCGAACGCCACAGCACGCACCCGCCCGTCACGCAGCATCCCGTCAACGTCTGGCAAACTGGGGAGCTCGGCGCGCCCTTCGTAGGGCGTCGCATCGACAAAGTGCTGAGGCCGAAAGAGCCCCCATGTGTGTGAGCCTGCCACGTACCTGACGTTCGCCGAGGCTGGCATGTCGTCCAGGGCAATCCATACCGAGCCAATCTGATTCCCATCGACTTTCCAGTAGGGCAAATCCTGATGCCACGGTATGGGCTGCTCCGTGGGGCCACGTTTCATGATCAAGTGATGATAGAAGAACGCCGCTGTTGTGGAGCCCATGAGCCTTGCGATCATCTCCGCTGCGGGAGACCTCAGTGCAACGTCGGCTAAAGCAGGAACACGCTGGACAGCATCCTGGAAAAACACCTGGTCCTGAAACATGGCAAGCTCGCGCCGCTCAGCGCCCGCCTCGAAGAGCGTGTTCCAGGTGGTGTCCTTGCCGATGAACTCGGCGTAAGTGCCGGGCCGATCCATGGCGTCTGAGAACGCGGCCCTCATCACCTCCAGCCAGTGGGACCCGAAAGCCCCGCGGAGACACACGACGCCGTCCCGCCGGTACGTCTCCACGTCCGCGCCCGTCACCAGGTACCTCCGCGCCGGCACCCTGGAGAGGCCGCCGAGGGCGCCGTCACCCCAGCGCGGCCGCGACCGCTCACCGCTCGAGGACACCAGCGTCCGCGCCGCGGCGGCGCAGCGGTGCCGCGCGGCGAGGGCGCTGGCGGCAGCCATCCGCTCGCGGCCCAGCCCCCGCGCGACGGGCCCGCGATCAGACTGGCTGGTGCTCTCGGCGCTGCCTCGGACCTCGGGCCAAGGCTGCGACGGTAGAAGGCAACTCCTAGGAGGGCTTCGTCGGAACGTTGAGGTGCTATCAGGCCCGATCACAGGGCCTTTGGGCCAAATCCGGCCACATTAAGCCTGGAACCAAACCGGATTGAACGAAATCAAGCCGGATTAAGCGGAATTAGACCAGATCAGCTGGCATTAAGCGGGATTTCGTCAGCGAGATAAGGCCAGTTTTTCGACCAGGGATAGATCAGTGCCGGTTCCGAATGTGACCTCCCAAGAGTTGCATCCGAAGCGCCGGAAAGGTCGAGGGAGGGCGACGGCGCGCAACGGGTCGGGCCCCGTCAGCCATCCGCCTCGCCGATACCGGCCGGGGCCGAGCCGTGGCCCGGGGATCGGTGCATGCGCCCTGGAGCAAAGGGGAGGCACACACACACACACACTTTTGGTCGGCGGGTCGAGAGCGGGCCTCTTCCGGTTAAGAGCGAGACAGGGCGCGCGAAGCACTTATTGGGGAGACAGGGCGCGGGCGGGCGGTGCCGAAGAGCTTGCACAGGAAAAGGTACGCCTTGGACAGGAGCTGGGGATCACCATCCTCGAGTGCTGCGCGGGGAGGGCCGTGACCAGGTCAACGCCCGTGAGGTAGAGGAAGACCAGGTAGGCGAAGCGCACCAGGTGCCACCGACCGGTAAGGAGAGGCCCAGGAGATGAAGATAACGAGGCACACACACACACACACACACACACCGCTCCTGGGACCCAGAACGGGCCTTGCCAGGGTCGGCGTGAGGAGCGCGCAGCTCCCGCCGCCCAGCAGCCAGGGGGCAGGGCGAGGAGGGCGGCACTCTGCGGGGGCGCAGGGCTCCTGGGAGGGGGACGTCCCCCTCGAAGGCCACACGGGCCGCCGCCCCCCCTCCCCTCGCCCATGCCCCCCCCCTTCCCCCTCCCCCGCAGCGCGCCGCCAAGGAGGGGGAGAAGCAGGGGAGGGGGGGGAAGCAAGGGAGAATGGAGCAATCGGAGGAGGAGAGGTGGCGCCCACCCTGGCGACGGGAGGGAGGAGAACCCCCCCCCGAGCAAATCGGAGCCCAGACCCTTCCGGGACACCAGTCAGACTAGTTCTCGAGCTCGCTTCGGGAGGGGCGGATGTTCAAACTCATATACGTCAGCTCCCGATTCATTCACTCTTTTCTCATCGGCCAAGCAACGAGCCTCACAGGCCACAAAGTTTTCACAGGCCGCCTTCCGGCGCCATGGTTGTATAAATGATCTGCTCGGCTACCCGCAGAAGTGGCCCTAGGCAAGAGGGACCTTTTGGTGCGCGGCTTTCGAGGGGCGCAGGGGTTTCATACCCAAGCGTTCAAGCCGCCGCTGTCGCATCATCTTCCCCGATCGAGGGACCCCAATGGGCCCGCACCACCGGTCACTCCGGCGAAAGGTCACTCTTACGCGTAGCTGAATCTGTCCGCAGGGCCTGCGCAAGGGGACTCTCCAGCCTTACTCCAACACGCGCGGCGGTCGACTGAGACACCACCAGCACGAGGGAGCGCGCGATGTCTCGCGGCGAAGGGGAGCGCCCGCCCCCCCACCCCCCGAGTGTCTTTGCTCTGGGGAGAGGAGCGACGTGGTCTAATGTAGCAAGGCGACTAAACCAAATTCTGGTACTCAGCAGTGGCGACGAAACCTAACCTATGCGGCTGCGAGAAGCGCAGGGCGTTGCCTACTCCTCATAAGAGCGGGCAAAGGACGGCACTCGTCCGCTAAAAAATTAGTTGTGCGAATTAGCCCAGCGAACCAACCCTACCCAGCTGCGATTGATTAGCGCAGGACGCCGCGAAGGGGATGGAGGTTGGGGTCAGCGCGGATGGGGGCGGCGGACCAAGCGCGCAGACGGATAAGGGGTGAGGGGTGTGCCGAAATTTCCATCGGAAAGCAGAGGAAGAAGTGGGTGGAGGTGTGGAGGTGAGACGCGGGGAGCTGCGGGTTCAAAGCGAGGGCACAACTCAGCACAGGACGGTTGGAGAAAAGCCAACTGCCGATGCGCGGAGAGCGAGCGGCGGCAAGGAGGGGGGCGGACAGGACAGGGGGGCGGGGCGACCACGCCCGCGACTTACCGCTTGCCCGGCATGACGTAGTCGGGGGGCTCCTCGGCGGGGCCCATCCCGTCCTCGCCCATGTCGCACTTTCCGAAGTCGACCTTCCTGTTCTTGCCCAAGATGATGTCCCAGCAGCACCGCCACTGACTCCACTCCTTCAGCGGGTGGAACCCCACCATGTCGCCGTTGGCGCACCCGCCTGGGGAGAAGTCCGGCTTGAATATGTTAGCGTCCAGCATGTAGCCGACGCCGAGGGAGTCCATGCAACCCTTGAAGAATCCGTCCTCGCCGGTGTTGAGGCCGTAGGCGTCCCTGCAGCCCTCCCAGTTGTCGAAGTATATCTCGACCGCCGCGTTCGAGAAGACCTCGATGGCACCGAGGAAACCATTGTTGCCCAGCCCTGGGTCCATGCCGTTGTTCTTCAGGTAAATGGGCCTATACGCTGGCGCGTTCAACGCCCCGATGTGCCACTTCAAGCGCTCCGCGACGAGCACCGCGTCTGGGTCGACCTTGACGGTCCAGTCCGCCGCCAGCCACTTGCCCTCGTCGCGCACCTGCTGCCAGACGTTCAGGAAGACGTCGGTGTTGGTGATCGTGGACTCGCCGGTGTCCCACCCCGCGGAGCCAGATCCCCACGACTCGTAGACGGAATGGGAGTCGCACGCGAAGATGCTGGCGTTCAGCTCCTTCGCGAGGTTCATAAGACCCACCTCCGCCGAGTCGGGCAGGTAGGCCATGAAGCAGAAGAGCACGTCGCCCATCTTCTCCTCGCCGTCGCCGGCGGGGGGCACCGAGTACTCCGCGCGACTGCCACCGAGGACGGTGCCATCCCAGTCGGAGGGGATGGGGATCGACTTGCTGTCCCACGTGTGCTTCTCCTCGGTCTGGGTGCACCCCGTGAACATCTCGTCCTTCACGGCGCAGGCGAAGCCCTCCTGGCAGCACAGCCTCGTCTGCCGGCAGTCCTGCCCGGGCCACGAGCAGCCGGCGGCAAGCTTGGTGCGATTACCCAGCTCCTCGCAGCCCCAGCCGTCCTCCCAGCAGCTGCGCTTGCACTGGGCATAGTTTTTGTCCTTCGAGAAGCAGGTCATCCCCCCAGCGCCGCGCTGCTGGCTGCAGCACTTGGTCTCGAGGCAGCTCTCGTCGGGCGAGGAGCACGGGTCTGCCTTGCACTCGACGCCCTCGAAGATGCAGCCCTGCGCCATCGGGCACTCGTCCTGGCTCCGGTAGGTCCAGCAGGCCCTGATGCAGGTGTCAACCCGTCCTGGCTCCTGCTCCACGCACCTGTCAGTGGGGCACGTGTCCTCGGAGCCGCAGCCGGGCTTGCACACGCCGTCGTACCACATGCAGTGCGCTTGCGACCCGCACGCCCCTTCGTCGGGCATCTGGCCGCAGATCGGCAAGCAGGCAGACCGGGCATCGGGCGGCTGGCTCCAGACGCAGCGGTCCTTATCGCATTCAGTCTCGTTCAAAAATGTGCAGCCCTTCTTGGAGCGCTTACCGACCTTCTTGCAGCTCCATGCGGTGGGCTTGAACGTGCCCCACTGGTCGTACGTGCCATCCGTCTCGCCGTCGGTTACCTGACCCTCTTCGCACGTGCCCGCGCACTCCGCCCATCCATCCGTCTTCTTGTAGCACTGGTAACCGCTCTCGCCACCGTCCACGCAGCACCCCGAGTCGAGGCAAGCGCCTCCCGGGCTGCCACACGCTGGCGCTCCCTTCCCGTCGCCGCTGCCCTCGCCGTCGCTCTGGCCCTCCTCCTGCAGAACCTCCGCGCCGCGCACGGCGACCGCAGTCCTCCTGGCACGCGGTGCGCCGAAGAGTGCCACCACCAACGCCAAGCCAGCCGCGGCCACCAGCAGCGGCAGGACCGCCGCCCAGCGGCGAGGCCTGGAGCGGGGCTCGGGCGCCAGCAGCTCCACCTCGGATGCGGAAGGCAGTTCCTCCACGTGCATGGCCGCCAGGGCGTCTCGTGGCAGCGAGAGGACTGGGGGGGCCTCGTGCGGCTCTCTCGTCACTGGTGAAGCCGAAGGAAGGCTGGGTCCAAAGTGGCTACGGAAGAGGATCGGTTGAGAGGAGGAGGAGGAGGAGGAGGAGGAGGAGGAGGAGGAGGAGGAGGAAGAGGGGGAGGAGAGGGGGAGGGGGAGGAAGGGGTGTCGCTCGGCTTGCAGGTCATCCTGGGGTGGCTCGCTGGGGACTGACAAGAGGTCCCAAGGAGGCCTCCATAAGCCACCACGGGGCAACACAGACGCCAAGCAACGTGCCGACAACGCCACGCTACAGCATGGCAGCGACGCTTCCACGGAAGCGGCGCAGCGTTCCCAGCAGTGTGCCTCGCTACTGCGGCACTGCGCAGAATAACCAACAACCCGATTGAGAAGGTTGGGCTCTCCTTCACTTCCCCTCTTCCCCCGACGTGCAGGGAAGGAAGGGAGGAGGGGGAATGTGGGAGCCTGTGACCCCACTTGGCGGGACTGGCCGAAGGTCACTGAAAGTACAACTACATGGTAGACCTGTATGTAGCCGATGCGACGGTTGGTGGTGCGGGGATGGGGTCCGCATCAATTCCCGTAGTGCTTCCCGTGCATTCTTCTCGCAGAAGCCGTAATCTCATTGTTGCTACTGTTACCATGGTTTATTGTAATATCCGTCACCTTGCCTCTGGGCACGGAGTGGGCGTGTCACGTTTCGGAAAAAGGACGTGCCAGGGAAGCGTGCCCAGGCCATTCAGGCCATTCAGTTCGTGCTCCCAAGCAGCGCGAGCTTTTTGCTTGCGATTATCTTGATGTTGGCGATGATTCACTACCTAGGCTCTGCCTAGAAGGGTTCTTACTCTCTTTGCTTAAAGGGCCGGGCAGTGTAAACCGCCCCGGGCGGTTCCCCCAGGATCCGCCCCGCGGTTCCCCCAGTTGCGTCCCCTTAGCTTAGCGTTGCTTATCTCATCTTAGCTTAGAGCATTTCATCTTAGCTCAGCTTAGCTTCATCTTAGCTCAGGTTTATTCCCTACCTAGGCTCTGCCTAGAAGGGTTCTTACTCTCTTTGCTTAAAGGGGCCGGGCAGTGTAAACCGCCCCGGGCGGTTCCCCCGGTCCCCTGGGAGCGGTTCCCCCAGTCCCCTGGGAGCTTTAGCTTTAGCTTTAGCTTTAGCTTTAGCTTTAGCTTTAGCGTAGCTTTAGCGTAGCTTTAGCGTAGCTTTAGCGTAGCTTCAGCGTAGCTTTAGCGTAGCTTCAGCTTAGCTTTAGCTTAGCTTTAGCTTAGCTTTGGCTGAGCTTTAGCTGAGCTTTAGCTTAGCTTTAGCTTAGTTTTAGCTTAGCTTTAGCTGAGCGTTAGCTTAGCGTTAGCTTAGCTTTAGCTTAGCTTTAGCTGAGCTTTAGCTTAGATGTAGTTTAGCTGTACCTTAGATGTACCTTAGTTTTAGCTGAGCTTTAGTTGAGCTTTAGCTTAGCGTTAGCTTAGTTTTAGCTTAGCTTTAGCTTAGCTTTGGCTTAGATTTAGCTGAAATTTAGCTTAGATGTAGCTTAGCTTTAACTTAGCTGTACCTTAGCGTTAGCTGAGCTTTAGTTGAGTTTTAGCTTAGCGTTAGCTTAGTTTTAGCTTAGCTTTAGCTTAGATTTAGCTTAGCTTTACCTTAGCTTTAGCTTAGCTTTACTGGTACTACTAATGCTGCTTTCCTAGGGGCTCAAACTCCTAGGTAGGGTCGCACTGGGATAATTTTATATTGCAGTCGTTGCGGTCAGTACAGAGAGCACCATGAAGGGGCACAGCGGAGATTGCAAGAAGCGTTTCCAGGGCAATTAATCGAAGGGATCGTGGACACCTGTGTCGACAGGCCGTCATCCCAGGTGATGCAACCAGGCCATCGGAAATTGAGGTATCGGGTTGGACTGGGTAGGCCGACCATTTGTCTCCCCCCTCAAGTTGTGACAGCCCATATCATCATCCAGATCCCCCTCCTCTTCCTCCTCCCTCCTCCTCCTGCCCCTGTCCCCCCCGCCTCCTAATTATATTATTCTTCCTCCTCATCATCATCCTCCACCCCTTGTCCTTGTGAACAACTCCCCCTGTCGCATCCCCAAACGGATCAGTAGGGCGGGCCGGGTGATCCGTAGGATACTTCCTCACCGTTTATGACCCCGGAACTTGAAATTCGCAGCATCTTTACGGATAGAGGGCGGGCGATTTCAAAATGTGGCTATTGCCACAACGCCGCGCAAAAGGACCACGGATGGAGCGCGGGCGGTTTTCAACATGTGGCTACCTGAGCACCGCGCAGATTCGTCTTAACAGTTCGCGCCGCGCACATTCCTCTTAATAGTTTGCAACAGCTTCACGGATGGAGGGCGGGCGGTTTTCACCATGTGGTTCTCGCCTGAGCGCCGCGCACATTCGTCGTACAAGTCTGCAGCAGCTTCCAAGAAGGAGGGCGGTTCTTTTTCAAACTGTGGCTCTCGCCTCAGCTCCGCGCGCATTCGCTTCAAAGTTACAGCAGTTGTCATTGCTCGCGTGGCTGAAGTCTCAGAAATTTTGTCCTGGCCCCGTTCAGGATTACCACGACGCAACAGTCACGCTGATGCAGCGCTGAAGTCCCAAGAATGGTTTTTCACAGCAGTCTGGGGGTCCCAAGACGCACCAGTCACTTTGATCCGCGGCACTGAAGTCCCAGGAACTATGCGTGGGCAGAATTAGGGAATATCAAACAGTTGTCTTCCAATGAGGCATTTCCAGAATGAAACTACATCTTTACATGGGACCTGTGGACAGGGAACTTGGTGGCAGGGTGTGTTGCAACATTGCTGACGCGTCGTCGGTTGAAACTGGTCTTCGTCCTCGTCCTCCTCGTCCTCCCTCTCCTCCTCCTCCTCCTCGTCCCTCCTCCTCCTTTCCTCCTCCTCCACCTCCTCGTCCTCCTTCTCCGTCCCCCTCTGAGGATGAGTGGGTTCGGAACCCCGCGCGGCTGGGGACCAGCGCGGCGCGGCGCGAGCCCGCCTGCGCCAGACTGGGCCTCGGCGAACCAGTAGAACAGAAAGTCCTGCTCGGTGACGTTCACGTACCTCAGGGAGCGGGGGGGGCGAGGAGGCCACCCAGACACCCAAGGAACTGCTTGTCTTCAATCCCGGCGACGTTCCCTGAAGTTTGGCCTCTGGGGGCTGTTCTCGGTCCCTGGGGTCATCAAGTGACAGGGCACTCACATGATAAGAAGTGCTCAAAAAATGCTGGATGAAACTGCCCAAGGGAAGTGGTTAAGAGCTCTGGGGCCGCGAAATGAAAAGTCGTATCGTCGGATGTCTGGTCAGGGCCCAGGCATCCCCCCTCCCGCGGGCAATGCGGAAAAGGGAAGGGGTCAGGGGCGAAAGGGAAAGGGTGTGGGCGAGGGGGAGATGGGCGGGAGAGGGACACGGGAGAGAGGAGGGGGTGGGGAGCGAGGAAAAAAGAGACGGGGACGAAAAATACAGGAGGCAGAAACTCGCAAATGCACACTGCCACCAGCCTTGGCCAGGCCCATGAAGAGCCCTGGACTGGCGCGAGACCTCTCTGGCCGACAGAGGCAGCGAGGGTCGCACCCCCCCCCCCCCCCCCACACACACACACACACACACACACACACACACACACACACACACACACACACACACACACACCACACACCCCCCCCCCCCCACACACACACACACACACACACACACACACACACACACACACACACACACACACACACACACACACACACACACACGCACACACACACACACACACTCTCTCTCTCTCTCTCTCACACGCACACACACACGGGCGCACATATGTAGACACACGCACACACACACTGTTCGGCGTCGCGGCCACGCGCATGGCGGCGCGGCGTAGGTTGACTCTCTCTCTCTCTCTATCGTCCTGTCTCTCTCTCTCTGTCTCTCCCTCTCCCTCTCTCTCACACACACACTTTTTGAGCGGTAGCGGCCTCGCGCGCGGCGACGAGGCGGAGCAAGTGCGAGCAAGCGGGCGGGCCCGCGGAACCCAGCCCTCAAGTGGGATCGCTTTGGATCACCGCGCTAGCAGCCATAACAGCACAGGCACATAGCCATCTGGGCATGGACGGCGAGGAGAGAGGGCGCTGCCCAACAGGCGACATTCCACGCGAGGACGGAGCAGACCGCCGCCATGAGGGACATGGCCAACAGGGCACGGTTGGCGGGGAGTAGAAGTGGGCCGCACAAGCGGACGTCCCGCTTGAGTGGCACGATGCGTGGAGCCGCGGTGCGGGAGGGGGAAACCATGCACGAGGCAAGGGAGGCAAGAGAGGCAGGAGGCGGGCAGGCAGAGCTCTAGGGCCTCAGCCGCCGTCCGCGGCCGGACTGCTCGCGGGATGCGGGGCGCTTAGGGAGGCCGCGGCGGGAGCAGCGCCAGATGGGCGGAGGGCGGACACAGTCGCGGTGGGAGAAGCGGTGGCGAGGACCGCAGCAGGGATGGAGCGGAGGAAAACGCCGAGCTGAGAGGAAGAGAAGGCATGAAGGCCAGGAGGGTATTTGCCGCCTGCTGGGAGGGTCGCGGCCGGTGCATTCTGGCTGGCTCACATGTGCCAAGCAGTGTTGACGAAATCGGTGCGAGTGGAAATCGGCGTCCAGAATGCCTGCCACTTGGGAGGCAACGGCGTGATGCCTGGCGTCGGAGGCCGTAGACGGGACGGCCCCAGTCATCAGGCCAGCTGTGGCTCGGTTGGGCAGCGGGTCGCCCGCAGAGCCTGAGTGCCCTTCCGAGAGGAGTCGGGTCTGGCTGTCTACGGAGCTGCCCGGAGGCCTGGCGCTAACGGCGTTTGGGAAGCTGGCGCCGTCGGAGGCACGCGGTGGAGGGCGCGCGTCGCCATGACTAGGGCCGCCAGGTTCTGTGGGGCGCCCTCGGGTGTCGGGTGCCGTGTCCCAGACGCCGCTGACGTGTCCTCCCCCCCTCACACCTCAGCTTTCGTGCTCCTCCCTCCTCTCCTGGGACGGCCCCGCCAGAGCGCCAGACAGGCCCCGCCAGAGCGAGCGGGGCATCGCTATACCCTATCATTTCACAAATTGCTTTCCCCCTCCCACCGCTCGAGGGCCGCCCCGGCAGAGCGAGAGCGATCTGACTACGCGTTTCTTCGCGTCACTGGCATGGGCCCGAGAACGCTGGAAATCGTCGTTGTGACCACAGCGGGGCTTACAGCGGCACCCGTGGCTCATCTGCGACTAGAACCTGCGCGCGGATAGCGCGCGCGTAGTTCTAGTATGTATATACATGTATGAAAACAATATAGCGAGTCCAGCTGGGCAGCGAGCGGCAGCATTTGTATACCGCCCTGCCCGGCGGCGAAGCAAAAAGGGAGGCCGAGCCTCTGGAGGGGGAAAGGCGGGGCGGGGAGGGGACGACGACGACGACGAGGAGAATTGACGAGGAGGGGAGGAGGCGAGAAGCGCGCTCGCTACATCTGACATCCTGCGGAAGTCTAACGCCCTGCCAGGCGTGGCAAAGGAAGCGGAGCGCCCAGCCAGCACACCAGGAGGAGAGAGAAACGGCAGGGGGAGGAGGGGACAAAACGACCGACAAGGAGAGGGGCAAGGGGGAGGGAGGGGGCGACGAAACATGGACCCTATAAGCGCGCATCACGAATCATGCCCGCTGTACCGTTCAAACGACACGAGCTGAAGGTGTGAGAACTAAGGCGAGGCGCGACACATCGGCACGATGCCCGGTTCGCTGGCCCAACCGTGATTGGAACGCGAAGCCAACGAATAATCGCCAGGCGAGCCGAGGACATCATACAAGCCAACCTGCGATAGGCATGCTCGTGCAATGAACTGAAGCTGCCGAACCAAACGACATGCAATGCCAAGCCTGAGGCGACTGTGCGGCGGCCAGCTCAAGATGAGAAGAAGACGGCGCGTGATGAAGAAGAGGGACGCTGGGGAGGGGAAGAGGCGCCGCCGCGGGGGGCCGCCTGGGGTGGCCAGGCCCGCCGCGATCGCTATGAACAGGAAACATAGCATCGCGACGCCCACCAGTGCTCAAGAGACACCCACCAATCCACGTACCCGAGCGTGTTTTACAGATGCCAAGAGACACCAACAATGCATGAAAGCGAAGATGTTCGAAACAGATGAGGAGGCAACCACACATGCGCGTAGGCGAACGTACTTGGAACTATGCTAAAAACAACCCGCCACTGCAGGAGGACGAGCATGTTGGAAAGATGGTAAACACACACACACACCACCAGCGCAGGAAGGTGAACGCGTTAGAACAAATCAGGAGACACCCAGCGATACCCAGAAGATACCCACCAGTGCCCCAAAAGACACCCACCAACCACATAGTAAAAAGCGTTTGACATTTATCAAGAAACACGACCAATCAGGGAGGCGAACAAGTTTGAACTATATCAGGAGACACCCATCAATCCAGTAGGCGGCCTCTTAGAAACATATCAAGAAGCACCCACCACAGCAGAACTATACATGTTTGCCTTTCATCAGAGACACCTCCACTGCAGTTAGTCGAGCGTGTTCGAGAAACCTCTAGACACAACCAAATTCGGGAAGGAGAACACGTGTGTCAAACTGCGGAGACTCCCACCGCTGCAGGCCGGTGAGCCCTACGACACCTCCTTGGCGCCCTGGAGGTCGCGGGAGTCCGCAAGCTGCGGCGAGAGAAGGGGGCGCATCTGGGGCCGCCACGACCTTCTCCGACAGGCGAGGGCTGGGCAACATCTGGGCGGCGGGGGTGACGACGCTGGGCTGCGGCCCCATGGGGGTGGACGGCGTGGAGGCTCGCGGCGCGATGCAGCCGAGGAGGCGTCGCGGGGACTCTAGCGAGGGCGAGACCCAGACTCGGCGCGCACCTGAAATAGGGGCGTGCTCGTGCCGAGACGGCTATAGCCGAAGGGCTGCGGACACCCCCCCAACCCCCACCCACACATACACACACAAACACACACACAAACACACACACACACACGCACGCACGCACGCACGCACGCACGCACGCACGCACGCACGCACTCTTCTCCTGATCCGCGATGCTTGGACGTAGCAACAAACGGTCAGACGTGAATGGGCCACTTTGGCATAAATTTCACTCGCGCGTCTGGCGGTCGCGTACGAACCATAGCCATAGAGTGCCGGGCAAGCTGCAGATTGAGGCGCGCCTCAAGTGGAACAAATCAAGCGAGCGTCGGGCACCAGGCAGGCCAAGCCGTGAGACGGGGCGAAGTCGCTCAAAAGGGACACACCCACACAAACACACACACACACACGTATACACACACGCACACCACACACACACACACACACGCACACACACATATACACACATGCAAGTCTGCTCTCTCTCTCTCTCTCTCTCGCTCACACACAAGCACACCTGCTCACTGGCAAAAGAACCGTGTCTCAGATACCATGTTTTCTCGCTGCCTCGTGCACATCAGCATTCCCGAACGTGCCGACCGCAACATCTCATATTGCCAAGTCACCAGAGCGAGGAAGCGAAGCTAGACTACGGCGGTCCAATCAACACACATGGAACCGTGTCTCAGATACCATGCAACGGCCGGCGCAGACCCCGGGCGAGTCAGGATAAACGCCACTCAGTGAATGATCACATTCGCCTTCGGCAAGCAGGGCGAACACGATGAACTCAACCCACTAAGAATAGTCAGCACGTTGTAAAATACCGTTCCGCAGCAACGCTTCGGTTCAGAGCCACATCACCTCAAGGATGAGGTGGCAGAGTAAAATGAGCCCGGAAAAGACGATTGGTAGGGAAACACCTGAGCTACGATAACACGACGACCAGGACACACCGGCGCACGCACTTTTTTTGGCGTCGCGGCCACGCGCGCAGCAACGCGGCGGAGTCTTGCGGGCTGCAGGTGGTGCAGACCGGCGCGCGCGGCGGGCCCAGCCCAACCGTAACAGGGCGTGCAGGGTTCACACATAGGGAGACGACAAGGGGTAGACGTGGGCACGGGGGAGGAAGCGAGGAACCAGGAATAGAATGGAGGTCCAACTGCACTTGCACACACACACACACACACACACACACGCACACACACACGCACACACACGCACACACACACATACATACACACATTCACACGCATAAAACATACTTACATACATACATACATACATACATACATACATGCATACATACATACATACATACACACATACATACACACATACATACACACATTACACTTATATGCACACATTTTGGGCGCATGCAGGTGGGGCGAAGAGCCGCTCGGTCGATCAAACAGGCACAGCCCGACTAAGCGAACAAAAGCCAAACTAAGTGGGGTTTGTAGGGGCGCCCTGGAAACTGGCAAGCGAAGCAGCAGAAAAATCAAGGCAGAGTAGGGCAAACGCACAGGTAATGGATCAAGAGGCAAGCAGGAATTCGGCCGGCCAAACAGGACACGGATTCGGACGACAAGGCACACACACGGACGCACAGGAGAAGAAGGGGGCGGCCGCGGCGAAGGAAGGCAGGATGAGGCCTCAGGCGTTGAGAATCTTCGCCACGAGGAGTGTGCGGGCGGCCTCAGGCACGGGGGGTGGGTGTGGAACTTGCACGCACAGACCGAGGGCCCAGGGTGAGCCTGGCCAGTGCTGGTGGAGGGGCAGCGACGGCCCGGGGCTCGCCCGCTGTACATCACCGGCTTGGCCCCGCCGCCCAGCAGCAGGCTCGGCGGGAAGTCCACCTGCCGAAGCGTTTTGTTCCCCGCCCCCGCAGCAGCAGCATTGTGTTACCTCGCGCACGTGCCGATCGCATCACGAGCCAAGTGAAAAGATATCGCAACGCAGATCTGCAATCCCAATCGAGAGGAATGAAGGCCGATGCTGCATATGAGGAATCCGTCAGGTGCCAGAAGTCAAAAGGCACCGGCCACGAGGGGGGGAAGAGGGGAGAGGAGGAGGAGAGGAAGAGGGGAGAGGAGAAGGGGGAAGAGGAGGAGGAGGAGAGGAAGAGGGGAGAGGAGGAGAGGAAGAGGGGAGAGGAGGAGGAGTAGAGGAAGAGGGGAAGAGGGGAGGCAAGAGGGGAGAGGAGGAGGAGGAGGAGGACTGAGGGAGAGAACGACGAGAAGAGACGCCGCCGACCTGTGTATAGCATACTCCGCCTGCCGAAGCAGGGCGCAGCGGCCGCCCGCGGTGAGGACTGGGTCGCGAGCGGCAACCTCACAGAAAAGGGTTCGGGGCGAGGGAAACGGCATGCTGAGAAGGCTTGGGCCTGTGGAGAAGGGCGCGGAGGCTTCGACGAAGCCGTCTCCTAAGCCCCCGACCCCTTCCCAGAAGCACCCCCGCCTTCTGCAGAGCAGCAAGTAGAAGCACGAGCATGAACTCTTGGAGATCCGCGCGGATTTCTGTTGGTCGGCCCTGGGCGACCCCCCTCCCGTGACTCCCGTGGCGTGCGAAGCTCGCCAGGAACAGCGCCAGAGGCGCAGCCACCTGCGTCGACAATCGATGCTTATGTCGCATCTTGCCGCCTGGACAGCGTGTGCATGTGTCGCACTTTGCCTTTCACCGCCAGAACCCCTCACCGCCAGAGAACATTCACATCCACAGCTGCTGGAGTCCTGTCCCAGATCTCCTAGGGGCGGTGGATGCATCTCTGTATATGTAAATACAAATATGAAGAGTATACGCATGTATGTATATATATATATACACATACACGTACATGCATACACTTATACATATCTATATATATATATACATTGACGCATATCTACATATGAAGAGATGTATACATGCATGTGTGTACGGTGTCCTGTCCGCAGAGGCGAGCAGATATCCACGTCCAGCACTCCTCGAGAGGTCATCGAGATCAAGGGTCACAACTCCGAGGCGGTTAATATGGATACACGCTGGCGGTGGACCCCCTGAGCGCTGCGAGGAGGTTGCCCTGCGTGGCGTGGGCTGGGGAGGGCCAGGATTGAGCGCCTGGGCTCCTCCCCCTCCAGCTCCTCCTCCCCCTCCAGCTCCTCCTCCTCCTCCTCCGCCTCCTCCTCCGGCTCCTCTTCCTCCTCATCCTCCTCACCCTCCTCCTCCTCCTTCCCCTCCACCTCATCCCCCTTCTGACCTCGATTGAGCGACGCAAGAGGACTTCGCGGCTCACGCGGTGGCTTACGCGGGCCGCCAGCGCGGCACACCGAGGTGGCACTGACGCGTGACCTGACGCGAGCAGCTTGAGCGCAAATGTCCGCGCAGTCGATACCCATCTATCTGGACGCCACCCCACTTGGAGAGCCAGCTTTTCGCACCCTCCAACCTCCCCCAAACTTTCGCCGAGCTTCCGCTGTTGGTGGAACCAGCTCGCATGAAGTCAGTTGGCTCCCCTGGACCTTCTGTCAGCCTTCTCCATGGCAAAGGTGCCTTCGCCATGGGCGAGATGCACCCTCGCATTCGCACCTCTCACTCCTGAGTAGTTCCCCGTGCCTCCCGAGCAACCACTCGTGGGGCGGATCGAGATCTTACCAGGCGACAAGAAGGAGGTACTGTCAGAAATCGCCAGCATAGCAAACAGAAGGTTGTAAGTACAGTAGGCACATACGAGAGAAAGCTTTTCTTCTTCGATTGGCCTGCCGTATGGGCCTCCAGGAATGTCACAGACTGGGAACTGGGAAACCCCGGCGAGGGTCGCCGGCGGGTGGGGCGGTGCCCGATCTGCGATGCTGGCTGCACTCCTGACGCCATGGGCAGCCAAAGATCAGCCCCAGAAAGAGTGGTCGGCCTTTCGGCTGGCCTTTGTGCAGCCGCTGAACCAGCTTCGCGCAAGCAACGCGCGCGCGAGTGGGGTGGAGAAGACCAGAGCCAGAGATGAGTCGGCACGAACTGCGCTCTCGAACCACTGCGCCCTCGCTTGAAGAGGCGGCTATGATGGATAGACCGCCAGGCAGGAATTCTTTGATACGCCCTTGGCCGAAGCCAGGAGTACAATAAGCACGTAACCTTTCCGTGAGAAGCTCTCCACGTGTCTTCTCTAACAAGACAGGGTCCTGATAGTGTCGCTTGGGAAAAGATGCGATCAAACATCCGACTGGAGCATCTCGTCACTTCGACCTACTCGCGACATGGCTTGTTTTCGTGATTGGACAGTCCACGATGCTTTGACCGTCATTCTTATAATGTTCGTTGGCGTCGCCATCGTCGTTGAAGTGGCCGTCGTCAACACCCCAATCTTCAGAGTCATCATCGTCACCAGCCGTCATCGGTTCGGTCATCGCCCTCACAAACATGGCAACATCCTCACCATGGCACTTGCGGCTGAAACACTGCAAAGTTGTCTGCCCGAACGATCAACATGATCTCATTCACCATGGTCATCGCAACCACCAGCACCACCCCAGCGGTCATCAATATCAGATATCAGTACCACCAGCGATATCTCGAACGTAATAAGTACAATCATGATGATGCCACGGACATTGCCATAAACGCACACACATACACACAGACACGCGCGCGCAAACCCACAAACTTCTGACACTGATACCATCGCGTCCCTCGCCTTAGCCCGCTTCGCTGGGTTGAGGCACGGCAGCTCTGTCGGGTGCACGGAACTCAACGTGTCCACATGCGAGTCATCCTGACAGGCACGTGCTGTGTTCCCACGCCTTCCTTTTGCTCCCCCGCCTCCTCATCTCACCCTTATACTTCTCCTCATTCTCCCACACCCCGTCCTCTTCCTCCTCCTTCTCGTATTCCTCCTCCTCTTCTTCCTCCTCCTCCTCTTCCTCCTCCTCCTCCACTTCCTCCTATTGTTCCTCCTCTTCCTCCTCCTCTGCTTCTTATTATTAGTGTTGTTATTTTCATTGTTAGTCATATTCCCCATATCCTAAGATGGGGTTATTGTTATTACTTGGAGGACGCCTCCTACTTATCCTCCTTCTCCTTATCCTCTTGCTTCTCCTCCTCATACCCAGTCTTACTCATACACAGACTTACTCACATTCAGAGTTACCCATACCCAGACTTACTCAGACACAGAATTACTCATACTCAGACCTACTCATACTCAGATCTACTCCTACTCAGATTTACTCATGCTGGGACTCACGCGCGCCCCGTTCGCAGCCGTTTTGTGGGGATGCCTCAAGCGGTTTGCCTGTTCTCTGTCCCAACATCCTTCGCTTTCGGAGCAGATTTGGAGGATGTCTCAAGCGAGGCGCTCATTTTCACATCCCTAAGGGGAGCCGCCGAAGGGTATTGCACGGTCCCGTTCGCGGCCGTTTTCTGGGGATGTCTCAAGCGGTTTGCCTATGCTCTGTCCTTACATCCTTCGCGGTCGGAGCAGATTTGGAGGATGTCTCGGGCGAGACGCTCATTTTCACATCCCTAAGGGGAGCCGCCGAGGGGGTATTGCACGGTCCCGTTCGCGGCCGTTTTCTGGGGATGTCTCAAGCGGTTTGCCTGTGCTCTGTCCCAACATCCTTCGCTCCCGGAGCAGATTTGGAGGATGTCTCGAGCGAGGCGCTCATTTGCACGTCCCTAAGGGGAGCCGCCGAGGGGTATTGCACGGTCCCGTACGCGGCCGTTTTGTGTGGATGTCTCAAGCGGTTTGCCTGTGCTCTGTCCCAATATCCTTCGCTTTCGGAGCAGATTTGGAGGATGTCTCGGGCGAGACGCTCATTCGCACGTCCCTAAGGGGAGCCGCCGAGGGGTATGCACGGTCACGTTCGCAGCCGTGTTGTGGGGATGTCTCAAGCGGTTTGCCTGTGCTCTTTCCCAGCATCTTTCGCTTTCGCAGCAGATTTAGAGGATTTCTCGAGCGAGGCGCTCATTTTCACGTCCCTAATGGGGAGCCGCCGACGGGTATTGCACGGTCCCGTTTGCGGCCATTTTGTGGGGATGTCTCAAGCGGTTTGCCTGCTTTCTGTCCCAACATCCGTCGCTTCCGAAGCACATTTGGAGGATGTCTCGAGCGAGGCGCTCACTCTCACGTCCCAAGGGGGCCGCCGAAGGGTTTTGCGCGGTCCCGTTCGCGGCCGTTTTGTGGGGATGTCTCGAAGCTGTTTGCCTGTTTTTCCTCGGTCTCCGCGCTCAGCCATTTTCCTGCCTTCGCGCTGAGCCAAGCCTGGTCCGATTCCAAGTGCGGACGGCCAAGCTATGCCCGATGCCAAGTGCGGACGGTTAAAGCCGAGGCGGAAGCCGCGAGGGTGGCAGTAGTAGCACTTGCCCGTAGCGCGTCAAGTGCGCACGACTTCCTTTGCCGTTGCCAGCTAGACCCCATGCCGAGTGTGGACGGTTCATGCTGAAGGGCAGATCTTGAGGTGTCGTCTGAAGCGCTTGTCATTCGTACTCTCCACCTGGTGCTTCGGACGGGGAGCCAAAGGAGTTCTTTGACGTAGAAAGACAAGGTACGCAGGCGTATGTATTTGAGTAAACGTTTACATGAGGTGTTTGTGCAGCTTCGCTGCCCGCGCGTGTGCTTGTCGCTCACATGGACGCGCACCTAAACGACATGTTTCACTGATAGACGCTCGCCTTGGCACAATCCTACACTTTACAACATGCTATTCGCATGTTGCGCTGCATGCATGGCTAGACGCGCATTCCCATAGCCCACTGACAATTATCCTTCATATCTGTATAGGTATATATATATACATTAACAAAAAATGCACCGATGGGGATCTCCACGCAGTGCGTAAATATGTTGTTTAGTAGTATGGTTAGTAATATTATTCGCACTATTATTATGATCATTATTCCTCCTCCTCCTTCTCCTTCTCCTCCTCTTCCTCTTCCTCCTCTTCCTCCTCCTCCTCCCCCTTCATACCCTTGCAATGCTCCTCGTCCTCGCCCTCCTCACAATCCCAGGGCATCCGCTGCAGCTGGCTCCACGGCCGAAACAGGCGACGTCATATAAGAAGGCCCCACCTATTCTCGCGCTGGGGGAATAGAACAATACGGACACCACCCTTCCATGGACCTCTCTTGGGGTGTGGTACGTGGGCACTTCTCACTACCAAAACCACCGAAAACGAGGGAAGAATACCCACTCATCCTACTCATGGCTGCATCACCTTTCATGGTAAAGGATCATTGGTGTGTGGAAGGAACATCGGACGCGAGTGGGGGGGGCAGAAAAGTCAGGTGAAAACGACACATATGCGCCGGGCGCTCGCTCTGTCCGAGGCCGTCCACGACCCGCCTCATCGATTCTGGCTGGGCCGATCCTGGGCCCACGGTCTGTATGCCCTCCCTGGCCAAGCCAGAATGGCTCTTGCACCCATCCCGGGCCCACGGTAGGCCTGGCCAGGATCCACGACGTGGATGGGCGACGTCCCCCGCCTCCTGTCGTCCAGACAGCCAGCCCATCGTCGGGAGCTGCTGTCCTCCCGCCCTGGACGAGCGGGGGGCGACAGGTAAGGGCAACGCGCACGCAGTGTGCAGCACAACAGAGCGACATGTGGTAAAGACATGTGATCCTGCTGGGACGCAAGCTGCGGAGGCCAAGGCCGTGGCTGAGAACCGCACGTGCCACACGCGGGCGTGCGCAGACGTGGTCCTCCGCCCGCACGTGCAACAACCCTCCCCGTTGCTGAACCACCCATGCGCAAAGCGGCTGGAACCCCTGCCGTTGGAAGAAACGTGCGCAGACGACGCGGCTGCTTCCCGTGCTGATTCTGCGGCAACGCAGATGGTTTCACCGAGAGAAGCGACCAGGAACGCGAAATTCTGAGCATACAACACTCCGCAAATTAGCAACGCGCGCTGGGACCAGGCACAAGCCTCTACGCGCTCTGCTGTCTATGTGTTGCAAGCTCCTTATCGTCGTCCTCCTCCCTGTCGAAATTCTCCTCCTCCTCCGCCTCCTCTTCCTGGGGCTTTCCCTCCTCCTCCTCCTCCTCATCATCATCATCATCATCATCATCATCATCATCATCATCATCATCCTCCTACTCCTCCCCCTCCTATTCGTCCTGTACATCACCTCCTCCTCCTCCTCCTCCTCCTCCTCCTCCTCCTCCTCCTCCTCCTCCTCCTCTTCCTCTTCCTCCTCTCCCTCCCCCTCCTCCTCCTCGCCATCCTTCTCCTAGCACGGAGGTAGGAATCACGCTCTCGCTGCGGATTGTCTCACGGAGAATCGCGCTACCGCTCGAGATTTCCTCGCGACTCATGCAGGACGCATGCTCCAGCAACCCGCCTGCCCCTAGTCCCTTCTTTCCATCCGTCCTCTTTCCCCCTGCCCTACAATCTACACGAAATACACGCTGCAAGTAAGAAAGATATAGACCCCCAATGGGGTACGATCGAAAACGAAGAAGGCGGGTATCGAGGGTTTGGGATATACGTGTTGAGTGGCCCGCGAGCAGATCAGAGCGAGCAGTCGTAAAAAATGACTGCTGTTGTTGGTGGTGGTGTTGGTGTTAAATTCTCACTTCTCAATAATAATAATAATGTTTGTTGATCCCCCCCGGGGCACATCTGCGTTTTGTCGATGGTAATACCCTTCCCGGGGCTCGCACCCTGTTTTCTAGAGAGGAAATCTGAAATCTCAGAATTGTGTTGTTGGCCTCTGGTTTACAACAACAGCCGCTCCCGCCTGATACGTCCTCACGATGTATTCCCAACACGAGCTCTCGCGCGGGATTTCTTCAGAAACCGCGCCCTCACGTGGGCCTTCCCCACAAGTTATTCAAGCGTCGCGCCTCCAACCCTTAGGAATCACGCCGTCGCTCGGGCATTTCTCATGGTTTACTTGGGAATCGCGCTATCGATCGAGACTTCCTCACAATTCATGCTCACGGTTCGGCAACCCGCCTGCTCGACCTGCCCGCCTGGGCCCGCCTTCCCGACCCGCCCGTCCGATCTGCCCGTCTAGTTCTACCACGTGATTTGTGCTCCTAGCCCCCCTCCTGCTAATCTCTCTCGTGCTCCTCCCCCCTCCCTCTTCCATCCGTCATCCCTTCCCCTGTTTTAAAGGCTGCGCCCACTACACGCGGCAGGTAGGGAAGATATACCCCCAAAGGGGGTACGATCGATGACGAACAGGGCGGGTAACGAAGGTTCGAGATGTACGTGTTAAATGGCATGCGAGCAGGTCAGAGCAAACAGTCTTAAAATGATTGTTGCTGGTGTTGATGGTGTTGCTGTGATTGATATAGTTGTCGTTATCGTTGTCTTTGTCGTCGTCGTTGTTGTGATAGTTGCTGTATTCGAAATGTCGATCGGCGAACATTGAGTTGTGTTGGTTGAGCAGTTTGCGTAGAGAGGTCGATGGAAGTGAGAGCAGGTCGCCCCTCGGTTGATGGTGGCCCGTGCCACGGGCCCACACAGATAGGAATAATGCATCGTCACCTTCACCATCACCATTTTCGTCATCGCAATCGTCATCTCCTTCGTCATCATTATCGTCATCGCCCTCACCTATGTAATCATCCTGATACTCCTCAGTACATTTCTGTCAGCGTGCGGTCCTCTTTCCGCAGGCGCGCCGACGCTAGAGCTGCGCAGGCCGCAAGCGCCGCTGCAACCAACCATGGACACCTGGCGGTATGGAGAAGCATATCTGAAAGGGCGTGCCCTGTAACATGCACATGGTCCGAGACTCAAGCCAAGAGATGCAGCTAAATAGCTCTGCCTCTGCTGCTAAGGTTCTTCTGGCGCGATAAATCTCTAGAATCCCGCACCCAACAAGGGGTAACTAATCATTTTCCGGCGGCCTTACTGCATGACTGGGGTCCCACCAGGAGAGGGTAACAAATTATTGTTGTCCCGCCGCGCATGCCGCGCAACAGCGACAACGAGAGCTACGACTACGAGTTGGACTACGACTACGATGACTACTACTAGCCATGCCTCAGGAGGAGGAAAAGGATTCAGGACCAGCCTCATACGCCGCCGAGTGAAAAGGGGGGATCAAAAGTAAATACGCCCTGAGGTTACTACAGCTGACAACACGATTCATGGCCATAAACGCCTCCACAAGAGGTTTACCCATAGCCTTCCCGCTGCAAGCAACAAAATGTTCATAACCCTGCGGCCCTGGAACTGCGAATGATGTCCCCGATGCCAGACGCCGTCACAAATTTATCTCCAGATGCAAATCCGCAATCGTTCCCACCTTCCACATCGTCCTCGTATTGATTGTCTCCGCTTCGTGCTAGTATCACCATCGTCATTGCCCGAGTTACTTATGCCTGGTCGACTCCGAAAAGCGCCGAAAGCACTCTCTACCAACGTTCCAACTTGCCTGCGATGGCAGAACCAGCGGTTACACCAGCGCCCGCCGGCCTCCCACAGCGCACAAACGAAGGCTGTTTCCAGAATGGGCATTTGAATACGGTCGTGCTGTCGCCACGGCATTCGAAGTCGGGAGTGGTTCCTCACCGCCCGAAGAGCCATGGCCCTGACTTGGAGCGTGGTCCCTGACCGGACGAAAGAACTAGATGCGGCGATCCCCAAATGCGCATATCATTGTCGGGCATTTTCCTCTACATCCGTGATGCGCTTTGCCGCCGACGACTTACTTTGACACCCCAGCCCCCAGTTGCTGTATCCGACCTTGGCGTTGTGTTATGACGTCACCGCCGCCCTCTGACTTCCGCCGCGCCCCAGCACGGGGCCAGGGAGAAACAGAAAAAGGAGGAGGAGGAGGAAAAGTAGGAGGAGGAGGAGGCGGAACGACACGGGCCAGCAAGGGAAGGGCGGACAAGGGAAGAAAGAGGATCCGAGAAGAGAATCAGAACAAAAAAAAACAAATAATAATAATAATAGTAATAATAATAATAATAATATTAATATAATAATAATAGTAATAATAATAATAAAAATGGTAATAATAGTAGTAGTAGTAATAAAAATAATAAGAATCATAATAATCATACTATAAACAATGAAACAACTGACAAACAACGAGAGAACTGAGCCCAGTGCCCACCGACAGGGCACACACAAGCCATCCACGGGCGAAGTGGAATGCGACAAATGCCATGTGTCCGCCCGGACGGTGAAGCGGACATGTCCTGCCCCCCTCAGGAAGAAGAGGAGGATCGATCGATCGACCGAGTTCTTGGGCCAGTTCGGCGCTACTCCCCTCGACTAGATCTGAGCTGCGTTCCACAAGCCAAATACGGCCTAGATGCGTTCACATCGTGGAAAAAAGGATCACTCGCAACATGTGGCGCTCTGGCCCTACATGTACCGACCTCCCCACGCAGGGCTCCTGGGGCAGGGCGGCACCCGCATGTACGGATGTCCTCGCTGCTGCCTCCCCCCGCCCCTGTGCTAACCCCCCCCCTTTCCCCCTTCGTTTCGGAAACGGGGGGGAAGCCAACTCAACGCGAAAAAATCAGAGAAAATCGGACTGCGAATCTGCAAAATCTCTGGGGCATCCTGCTGAAGTGGAGGGGGGTCTACCATTCTGCACGAGCTCGCACAAGCGAGCGCTCGTGTCGAAAACTCTCGGCACAGCTCGGGGGAGGGAGGTCTGCGGAACGGAACGAAGCTGCAAGCAATGCTCAACGGTCTCTAGCTACTGCCTCACCACGACGGACTTCTCGGGCCCTCATCCGTTGATCAGCCTGCCCAGCCCCCGCTCCAGCGCCCCCCGAGGCGCCGCTCCCCCTTGGCGCGTGGTGACCTCCTTCCTCAGCTAGTTCACTACGATGGTCTCGGGCTAAGGGTGAGCATGCTTCCTATGGAACTGAAACCTGCACTTCTCGGCTGCTCCGCCCTCCTTGCCCTGGCTGCGGCGCGCCCTGGAGACGGGGGCGGAGTCTGCCGCCAGCTCCGCGCTGACACTGAAGATCGCCTCCGGATGGTGTTTCTCTGCGAACTGCTTCGCCGCCGCGCCCTCTCGGATGCGCCCCGGGTAATTCGCGACGCCCGCCCAGATCTTCACGCGCGTGCTGCCGAGAGAAGCCGCGTCGACTAGCTCTCCTCGAGCTGCCCCTCTGCGCAGGCCTGGCGCCGCGTCGCTGTTGTCCTTGCCGATGTCGAGCGCCGCAGTAGCTATATTCGCGGCTGCTGGGATGTCCCACTTTTGCAGTGCCGCCCGGGCCAGCTCCGCTTGCTCTCTTGCCCATATGATCGCCAAGCGCGCCGCGAAGTTCACCGCCTGGTTGGCGGGCGACGCCGCAGCGCCTCCTGCTTGTCCAGCGGGCGCTCGTCGCCCCTGTCCGCTCCGGCATCGGCGCGCCGATCCTGCCGCCGGCGCCGCCGCGCCCCGCTATGGCCTCTGATCGAACAGCGCCATCCAGCTCTCGAGGTAGAAGCAACTCCATGTGTCCAAATCCAAATGACGACATATGGGGCATCTCGGATTGCGCGGCTCTGGCTGGCATTGGTTTCCTATCGCCCCGGTTGTAACGCCATGCCGCCGCGCCCCTCGCTAGATGCTTCCGCGCCGCGCCTCTGGTCGTGACCGCTTGCCCGCAATTGATGCACTCGCTGTTTGACGTGATGGTGCAGCAGCTTGATTATGTACGTGATGGCTTCGCATCAGGCGGATCCGCGCTTCTCCTCACCTACCCTGAGACCGCATTTCCAAAGTCGCAGTCCCCGCGGGACCAACTCCTCTCGTAGTTCGTCGTTTTGCCCCGCTCCAGGCGGCGGCGCTGCCGCCGTTTGCTTAGATGGCCTTGCTTCCTGACGTCTAATGGAGGTAGACGCGCGTTTAGCGTCGACGCTCTGCCGATCGAGATACGGTCGCCGCGCGCCGTGCAAAAACTCTCCGAAACCTCGCGGGCGCACTCGATGTTGCTGGCGAATCTTCGGGCCCAGAGGTTCGCGTCGCCCTGGAGCTCGTCGGACGCGTCGTCGCCGCCCTTTCCCCGGGACTCGATTAGGTCGAACGTTGTAACATTCGGCTGGCGGCGGCTGTTCGGAAATATCAAAACGTTCGTTGCCCGGCTGAGTCTGCGGACCAGTGCATCTCCCGCTGGCGGCTGGATCTGCCAGTTACGAAAGACCCCAGGGGTGGTCGGGCTCCTCGCGCTGCCATCTCGACGGCGAGTAGTAGCTCCTCCTCCCATAGCCCGTCCGAGGGGCGCGCCCTCCGCGCTCTTCAGCTGCAGGGGCTCGCCCAGCGCCGGGGCGAAGCACTCGACGCGCGAGAGGCCTGCGTTGATAACCCCGCCAATCAGAACCGCATGCAACCACCTGAATCGGATGCCTGCCGTCGCCCAGAAGTCGCTGCATTCGCAGTGGCTCTTTTCCTTCGCCGCCAAGGCGCGCCCCTGGAGCTCCGCGGCGTCGCTCTGCGTCGCCGAGATCTGGGGGGCCCAGGTAGCGCGCCACTGCAAGCGCTTCGCCATGTACACTGCAGCCGCGGCCCATCTCGAGGTCGCAGCGCGCCGCGCTGGCGCCGTTGCCAAGGGCGCGCGCTCAATGATCCTGCTTGTCATGATTCCGTCGCGCTCCAATCCCCCCCGCCCCCGCGTTGAGTTTCTCGCCCACCCCCCCCACACCCCCCCCGCGCCCGCCAAACCCCGCGCGTTCGCGCCGCGCCCCCCCCAGGATCAGCCCCCCGCGGTCGCCCGCGCACTTGGCGAGGCCCAAGTAAACTGAGCGCCGGCATAGCTCGCTCGCGTCGCGCGGGAGGCAGCCCGCCTCGGCCGCTCCTTTGCAGTCCTCCGCCCATATCTGGATGCAGGGCGCGATCTCGCCGCGAAGTTGCGGGCCGCGCACGGGCCTCCGGCGCGCCCTCAGAGAGACGGTATAAAGCGCGCCCCCTTGCCCGAGCCCCTGCCAGGCACGCTGAGCTCGGCGAGGTCCTTGCTTTCCCGGGCACCATTGATCGCCCGGCGTGACTCACGTGCCTTCGCCGTTGGCCGCGCCCGCGGTTAGCCGCGAGCAGCTCGCAAAGGCGTTGGACATGCGCGTTGGCGTGGACGCGTAGTTCCAGTCTGCGAGTCTCGCCATGCATCCCACCTCTGCCATTGTCCGCATAGCCCCCCCCCGTCGTCTTCCCCCGATGAAGCCGCAGTCCTGGCTCCTGGGCACCTTGCCAATGTTTCTTCTCAGCCCTGCCGCGTGGTCTTCCTTTCCGATCGGGTCCACGACGCGGTGGGTTATCTTGCCTGCGGGGCCACGTCTTCGAATTATGCCGCACCGTTGTCGACGCGCGCCGCGGTCATCTTAGTGGCGCCGCGCGGCCGACTCCCATCGCTGCCAGTGCGGCTCCGAATAGAGCCTCGAAGCGTTCAGGTTGTTCAGCTTCTCGCCACGATCCGAGCCCTTGTCGCTGTTGCCGTTGCTGCGCGGGCGGCCGACACAGCAGTTGTCGCCGCAGTTTTGAAGGTGCTGCGTGTGCGTGTGCGTGTGTGCGTGTTGTTTTTATTAGTATTATTATTTTTGTTCTTATATATATATATATATATATATATATATTGCGGGGCCGCCCTGCGAAGCCTGGCTCTCCTCAGGCTCTTCGCGATATTCTCATAGTCTGCTTCCAATTGCTCATCTAGGTCGTTCTCGGAATGATCTCTCCTCTGTCGAGTGCGGCATCCGCTCCAGCCCCTCCTCCTTCTGCCCCGTGCCATGTATTCCGATCTTTCGCCCCCTGGTAGTTTCCTGCAATGAATCCACTCCAGCTCGGTCGGGTTCGCGGTGGCCGCCACCCAGCAATTTCATGTTCGTGGTCCGTGACTTCCTCCTGCGGTCAGTCACGATCGTTGCCTAGCCCTTGCGAGATCTCGTCTCTCCCGTGCCTCGCACAGCTCCTCGACCCTGGCGCCATTCCTCTGCTGGTACTCCTGCTTCCATAGTTCTACGCAATGTTTGGTGATCTGCTTGAGCTCCTGGTCTACATCCCTGAGTGTGATCCCTGTCTCGCCGAGCTCGGTGCGCGTTTGTTCCTCCTCGTCGGCGTAGGGGTCATTCCCTTCGCTGCCCCTCTGGGCTTCCAAGAGGTTCTCGGCGCCGGGTCCCGGCCTGGTTCCGCCCGGTTCCTGGGGGGGTTGTGGCGACGAGGTCGGTGATTTGTAGCTTTCATGATATACTCTACCTCAGCTTTGTCTGGGCTGTCTGCGGGGATATGGATCGCGAGGGTTGATCCATGTTGTCGTAACTCTGCTCTTCCCGCGCGTCTCCGTCGTCGTAGGTCCATGCGTTGGCGCTTCAACCCCTCTTAGGAGGTAACTGGATGCGGCCCGTAATACTTCTGACCAGAGTTGATGATCACCTGGCTGGTGTCCTGGAAGGGTGCGTCGATTCCTTGCCAGTTTGGTTGGTGCTGTTCCACGCTCTGCTCGAGGTCGCGGATGAACTCGTTCCTGTTGCATGCTTGCCTGACTGCCCGTAACAGTCCATATCTGTCCCACTTTATAATATTCTGCTGTTGCCGGATTCGCTGTCGTAGTGGCAATCGTAGAACAGTCTGTACTGGCACGTGATCTCTATGTTCCCGACAGGGGATCTGTTGATGGCGCGCGCCCATGCGTAGCAATGGGCCTTGCGATATCAGGTTGTTCGCCAGCTCCTGTGGCGTCATACTGTAATCGATGAAATGTGCGCTCTTCTCGCCGAAGTACGTCGGTCGCCAACTTCCCCTGGTACTCAATATCCCAAGGCAGTCAGTGTTTCTCCGCGAATATTATGGTATTATGTCCCGTTCCTCCTGGTAATATTCTCGCGTTCGCCCTGGTCCCAGTGCTGGTAATTCTGGATGTGCTCCCTTCGATGTGGTGTCGATGCCGTCGTTGAAGTCGGCCCCGACGATCAATACGCTGTGTCTGGGCCTGTCCCTCGCTGTCTCCTCCGTTCACTTGAACAGGCGCGATCGTCACGTAGTACTGTTTTCTGGTGTTGCCTTTGTTGGACTGCGGAGGAGAGTAGTATCCGATCATCGCGATGAGTAGGTCAAGGTGCTGTACAGTGAGAGCCAATCCGCGCCCGCATTGTGCCGAAGGTTTCTCCGTCACGCAAATGATTCGTGCTCCTCTCAGTCGTCTTTGTAATGTTATGCCGATGCCCGTGTTTCTGTTTGACAACTCTCTCGTCGTCCATCCTGCATCTACATACCTCGTGCGTTCTACTCTGCCTAGTGTCACGTGGGCCTCCCTCCTCCATCTAGCAGTTCCTGTCGGCATGCTTGCGTCAAAATTGTGCGCCTCCTCGAAACTATCCACCATTATGTCGTGTCTGGCGGACATGGGGCTGAAAAGAGGCAACGCAAGAGGCCGGCCATGCCGTTGCTGCCATGCGGGCCTTCCGCCCGATCCTTTCAACACGTGATGTGGAATGTGATCTTGGCGGCGCGTGCTGCCCGGACTATCTCTCAGGCCCAAATGGCAGCTGGAGGAGGAGGAGGAGGAGGCGGAGGCGGAGGCCGAGGAGGAGGAGGAGGAGGAGGCCAACACTGGAGAGGAGAGGGAGGCCCCCCGAGTCCGCAGCTGCCACGCGCGCGCCCACCTGAATCACGGGCCGACATCGGAGGCTGAAAAAGCGCCGGCATCGAACAATCACTATTGGAGGCTTGGGCATGGACATCAACACCAAGACAGGGGGGGGCCGCCACCAGGAGAAGATGATCCTAGATGCTAGCATGGGTGGTGATAAATCGGCCACCTCGGAAACCCGAATAGTAACTAGCACCATCACCGAGATCGGGATCATCTTCCCTCTGTGGAGGCCCACTGCCGACATTTGTGTTGGTGGCAACCTGTAGGACTCCGACACTAAGTCGGAGGTCTGAGCAAGCTCGTGTCCCGCCGCCACCGCCCACTCCTCTCCCTGGGTTCCTCTCGGCGCGAATGCCCCGCGCAGAACGCATCCGCGGGATCGCTCATCCACAGGACCGCGCCCTGGCCTGGCACACAGACCGCGAGGGCACGGGCATGGATATCTCCCCAAACGTCCGATGTCTTGCGCTTTGTCGGTGCGCGGTGCTGGCCTTTCCGCCTGGTGCTGGCCCTTCCTCCCGAGCCGCTTCTCACGGTCCTGGGGCCTGGCGAGGGCACCCAGAGGCCGAAAGCCGCGAAACACCTTCCAGTAAGGGCTGAACGATTGACTTCTGCCGCCCCTCGACTCGCGCTGGAGCGGCCACAACCCGGATGCACTAGGATGAATCGGCGCGCGCCGTGATCTGTCCGGCTTGATCCCCACAAGTTGATTGGTGGAAAGTCGCCAAGCCCTGGGGGAACCTCTGCCTCGATTTTGCCAATCCGTTGGAGGTATGGGCCCGTCGCCCGCGACGACTGCCGCCGCCGCCGCCGCCCGCCCGCCCGCCCGCTCGTCTCCCCAGACATCCTCCGATATGATGTGTTCAACCCGCGGCCCCGGAGTCAGGGGGGTGCTCCAGATACCACTGGCCCAAGGTCCCCCCAGCTTCGCGGTCCGTTTTGGAGCCCTGGGGCCCTGGGCCTCGGAAGGGGTGCTCTGCAGGCCGTGGGAGCCTCCTTGGAGATCCTGGGAGCACCTCGGACCGGGGACACGTCTGGCAAAACCCGGCAAAGGTCCCGACCCTTTCCCCAGGGGTAGTCTTGCGGCCCAGATCCAGTTTTGATGGCCCGATCATGGTCCCAGAGGCCGAAATCGCCGAAAAACGCAATATCAAAATTATCCGGGCGAAGAACCCAACTATATGCAGTTGTGAGTAACGCGGTCGTGTCCCGACCCAGTCCCCAGGGGTACAGTTGTCGTGCTACCGCAGGGAGCGCCGAGTGAGGCACGAGGGAGCTGTTCTAGCCACGGCGAGCCTCGGCCACGGCTAGCTCCTCCGACCCAGATCCATGGCGCGGCCCGAAAGCTACAGCGCCTCCTGGGCCCGAAGTGGTCCTCGTTTCAGCGCCCTGACGGCAGCCTTGCGCCCCAGATCCAGCTCTGATGCTCCCCTGGGCCTGGTCAGGGCCCCGGGAGCCCGAGATCGAGGAGAAACGCCAAAGATCCCAGAGATCATATCTTGGGAACTCTGGATCCGCGGCTGTGCGTGCGCCTTGTCCAGGGCCCAAAGGGCCCGCAGGCACTGGGCGCGAAGAGAGAGAGAGAGAGAGAGAGGGAGAGAACGCACAGCCGTTTTCATCAGTGCCGAAACTGGGCTCCCCTGGACTCCTCCACCCAAGGCGTGGCCTCACTGCTGGCCCGCTTAATCCCCGCCGCCCTTAGGAGGCAACTCCTGGGAGGTCTTCGTCAGAACGGGTAATGGTTACGAAGCCCGATTCGGAGGCCAGCCAATCGGGTCAAACCAGACTGAGCCCAAGATTGACCCGGATGCAGCGGGACCAAGCCGGATCCAGCGGCATTTCGCCAGACGAAGCGGGACTCGGCCAGATTCGGCAAGTTTTCGGCCAGGGACTCACCAGCGCCGATGCCTAATCTGACCTCCCAGTGGGTTCCATCCTGATCGGTCTCCGCGGCTGCGCGGGCGCCTTGCCCGGGGCATGCGGGGCCCGCAGGCGCGAGGCGCGGGCCCGCGCGCAGGGGGCGGCCCGCGCCTCGTCGCGCGGAGGCCCCACCCTGGCGCGGGCTGCCCCGTCGGCGATGCGCCTCGGGCCCGAGCACGGCCCGTGCGCACTGCAGCGCGGCCGCCTCCCTCTGAGCGGGGGGGGGAGGGAGGCCATGTCGATGCGATGCTGCGCATCTCCCAAGGGGGGGCTGACCTTGGAGCGCCCCCGCCCCTCTCCCCCCCCAGCTCCTCTGACTAGCCGTGTAGGCCGCGACTCCCCTGCAGCTAAGCAGTTCTCAGGGGGGTCGGAGGTATTTTCAGTCATCTGGGATTCCTCGGTCCCTCTTTTCCTTCTATTTTCTCTCACCATCTGAAGCAGGCTCGGGGGGTAAGATGAGCCCGCAAGGCGGGCGTCCTGGGCTGCAGTGCTACATATAATGCTGCACCCCCCCGACTGTCAAGGTCGTGCACCTTGCTTCCGTGAATGGTCCATCCGATCCGATCCTCCTCCACCCCTTCTAACAACTTCTAACCTGCACATGTTTCCCCTCCTGCCGCTCCACCTCGCCACCCCTCGTATCTCCTCCTTCCCTCCTGCCCTCCTCTCCTCATGCGTCGTCATCCCGATAGCCCTGCCGTCTGTCCTGCATTCGACTTCTTGAATACTCTCGCACATTGGAGCCAGGGCTGATAGCTGAAGGAAGGAAGCGAGGTGGAATGTGGGCTTCCGCTCCGAGCGTGCGCGCTCTCTCATTCCTCTCATGGCTCTACTGTGGTCCGTTTGAAGACGGTGCTCCTCTAACCGTGCACGCCTCTGACACTGAGTCACGTCGGCTCTCCAACTTAACTATTTGTGAGCACAACTCTCATGTGCTGAGGCCCCCGTGAGGCGGCAGGCGGCGCCGAGGTCTGGATGCAGAGCCGAAGCAGCTGAGCAGGCCACCCCCCCTGCAGTTGGCAGGCTGGGCCGAGCGAGGCGGAGGGCACTGACGATGACGATGACGATGACGATGACGATGACGATGATCACGATGATGATGATGACGATGATGATGATGATGATGAGGAGGAGGATGCTGATGATGATGATGAGGAGGAGGATACTGGTGATATTGATGTTCATGGTGATGAGAATGATGGAGATGGTGATGGTGATGGTGATGGTGATGAGGATAATGATGACGATGACAATGACGATGGTGATTACGATGACGATGATGTTGATGATGGTGATGGTGATGGTGATGAGGCTGATGATGATGAGGACGATGATGAAGATGATGATGATGATGATGATGATGATGATGATGATGGTGTTGATGATGATGATGATGATGGTGATGGTGATGAGGATGATGATGACGATGACGATGACGATGATGATGATGATGATGATGATGGGGAGGAGGTGGATGATAATGATGATGGGAATGGTGGTGGTGATGATGACGATGGATGCTGATAGTGATGATGATGAGGAAGGATGATGATGATGATGATGATGATGATGATGATGAAGATGATGAGGATGAGGATGAGGATGATCCTTATGTTGAGGATCATGGTAATAGTGATGATGGTGATGATGGTGGTGATGATGATGGTCAGGGGCGGTGGCGAGAGCTTCTGCTCTTCCGCACACGTCATCCTCTTCTTCATCCTGCTCTTCCTTTTCCTCCTCCTCCGCCTCCTCCTCATTCTCCTCCTCCGTCTTCTCCGCCTCCTCCTTCACCTCCCATTCCTCCCCCTCCTCCTCATCCTCCTCCTCCTCCTCCTCCGCCTCTTCATATCATCATCCTCCGCCTCCTGGGCCTCCTGACCCTCCTCCTCCTCCTCCTCCTCCTCCTCCTCCTCCTCTTCCTTCTCCTCCTCCTTCTCCTCCTCCTTTTCCTCCTCATAGCCCTCCTCGTCCTCCTCCTCCGACGTGTCCGTCGGGCGAACTGGGCGATTCGGCTGAGACTCCCTCGCCACGTACGACCCTGAAGCTTGAAATATGCAACCGTTTCACGGGTGAAAGGCGGGTGGTGTTAAAAAATGTGGCTGGCGCCTGATCGCGGCGCACATGTGTCTGAAAAGTTTGCAACCGATTCACGGATGGAGGGCGGGTGGTTTTCAAAATGCGGCTCTCGCCTCATCGCCGCGCACAGTCGCTTCCCAAGAACTTGCAACAGCTGCACGGATGGGGGACGGGCGTTTTTTCAAAGCGTGTGGCCTTCGCTTCAGCGACGCGCACACTCGCTTTAAACATTTGCAGCCGCTTCGCGGATGGAAGGCGGGTGTCAACAAATGGTTCTAACCTCAGCGCCGCACACATTCTCGTTAACCGTGTACAACAGCATCGAAAATGGAGGGCGGTTCCTATCTTAATGTGGTTATGGTATTACTGTTGCACACAATCGCATAGTCAGGCCACAGCAGTTTTCAACGAACCGAATGGTCGAAGGCCAAGTGAAGTTCTGGCACGACTCAGGATTGCCAGGGCGCAACAGTCACGCTGATTCGCGGTATTGAAGTCCGCGACATGGTGTTCTGACACAGTCCAGGATTTCCAGAACGCAGCCATCACGTTGATCCAGAATCCCAGGAACGGTGTCTTGGCACGAATGAAGATTCTCAGGCGGTCGCGTCTATTGGGCCACTTACCCCGATGAAACTACGCTAACCACCGTGGACCCGAAACAAAGTGCTCCAACATACTCTGGTTTCATGGTGCAATATACGTGGTGCAATATACGCGGTGTATTGAATGTGGTGCAACCTATGCGGCACAGTCGTGTTGAACACATGGAATTGCCAACTCCACTGCTCGCGCAATCATCCCACCCACCCACCCGCAACTTGGTTTGCAACAGCCCATGCAGCAGCGATTGCGATTAGTGCTTGGTGATGTATGATGCATCTCTGCGGCAGCGCTAGACCGCGCATGCTGGAGCGCACAGCGACCAGCGAGTTTGGCGCGACCGACGCGACCGTAGTGGCACGCGTCTCGCAGACCGCGCTGATGCGCGCGCACATCCGTGCGAGTCGGTGACTTCGGCGGGCGCGGTACCATGGGGACGACGACAAAAGTAGACACGACGAAGATGATAGCGATGCTAGTGACGATAACGGCGATGATGACGGCAAGGCCAATGACGGCGCCGATGCTCACAACGCCGACGACGATGATGGTGTCCTCACGTCGGCGGTGAAAGCGCGCGGCCGACGCCTGCGAGTGGCCCGCATGGTATCATTAACAAGGGTCGTGCCCCGCCCCTCAAAACGCGCGCAAGGGCGTTCCAAGGATTTCACCATGCGCGCGCGGGGGGGGCGAGGGGTGGTCGAATGCGATGAAAGGTTTTTCCAGAAACCAAAAGCAGCCGTCCCCTTTAGACTTAGCAGAAGCGCGCAGAGCTTTGTTTCCCGAAAACTGCCGTTGCAATACCACGTGCTGCATATACTTTCGGGAAACTCGATCTGAAGGGTCTTCAAAGGGTGTCTGAGTGCGCGCGCGACGGCGCGCACGAGTGCCCTTCGTCCTTTTTCATTTTGCGAGGGCTCTTGATAACTTCTGAGTTGCGATGAGCGAGCGCGCGAGCAGAGCGCGTTTGGCAGAGGATGGCGGGGGGCGTCGACCGCGGCTTGGTCCGGGCGGCATGAATTCTCGGTTAGGATGGGCGATGGGGAGGAAGCACGCAAATTGCAGCGCGAAGAAGGCGGGGTGGCAATCCTGGCCGCGGGGGGTGCGGGGGAGGCAGATCCAATTTCCTCCTCTAGAAGGAAAATCGGCTTGGTGCAATTAACTCACGTTCGCTTTGAGTTGTGAACTCCGCTGCTCGCGCAACCGCCGCCCCGCAACTTGGTTTGCAAAGCTGGAGGCCTTCTAGATGGGGCCAGAGTAAATGTGGTCGGAGGATCGCGCTGCCTCGCCGGTACATCGGCGATGCGTCGGCGATGCATCGGCGATGCGTCGGCCATGCACTGGCGACGTCGGCGATGCATCGGCGACGTCAGCGTGGGGAAAAGCGGGCCCCACATCGAGCCACATCGTCGATGCATCGGCGATGCGGCGCTATCCTCCGACCCCATTTACTCGGACCCCATCTAGGAGGCTTAGAAAAACCCATGCGACGGCGATTGCGATGAGTGCTTGGCTCTGACCGGTGCATCTCTGCGGTCGCGCCTGCCCGCGCGCGCTCGCGCGCGCAGCGGCCGGCTAGTTCGGCGCGACCGACGCGGCCGCGGCGGCGATGACCGCCGGGCAGTTTCCACCGGGCACTTCAGCGCGAGTCGGCGACAAGGGCATGTGGCATCATGGCAACGTCGGCAACGGTAGACGCGACGACGACGGCGGCGATGTTGGCGACGAGGATGACAACGACGACGACAAGGCCGGCGACGGCGCCGACGCCGACCACGCCGACGACGACGACGGCGCCCTCGCGCAGGCGATGAAGTTTTCGAAGTGAGTTCGACACGACGCGCGGCCGACGCGCGAGAGTGGGCACAATATGGCATTCACCAGCGCGGATCGCGCATCCCCCCCCCCACGCCCCCACCCCCCCGCCCGCCCCGCCACCGCCCCCCTGGCCCAGGCCCCCCCCCCCGCCCCGCCCCCGCCCCCGCGCCCAACCCCCCAGCGCGCGCGCAAGGGCGCTCGAATGATTTCGACACGCGGTGCGAGAGGCCCGTTTGGCAGATTAGAATGAATTTGCTTAGAAACCGATGGGTTGCCCAGGAATTCGCGGGAGCGCGAGCGCAGGCCGTTCGTTTTAGACTTTGATATTGCAGAAACATGCGCCGCGGCATGTTCTCAGGGCGCTCGACTTTGAAACCCCTGCACAATCGAAGGCCCCCCTCCCGAAGACAAATGCGAGCGCGCACCCCGCCCCATCTCTGCACGGAGTCACGGAGACAGCGCGCGCGAGAGAGCGTCGAAGAAATTTCGACGCGCGCGCGCGAGGCACGTTTGGTAGCACGTTAAGGAACATTTTGAAAAAAAAAAAAAAAAAAAAAAAAAAAAAAAAAAAAAAAAAAAAAAAAAAAAAAAAAAAAAAATGTTTTGTTTAAGACTGCACAAGAGCGCGAGCGCAGGCTTTGGCTTATGTCGTTTGAAGTTCTTGCAGTCAGAACATGTTTCTTTGCACCGGGGCGCTCGCCATTGAAATTCTCGCGACGCCGATGGCGCTGGGGGATTTCGGCGCGCGCGCGACGGCGCGCGCGCGCCGCCCCCTTGGCTGCAAAAGGTTCTTGGGAACTGATGGTTTTGATGAGCCAGCGCGCGTGCAATTCGTCGCGGAACATGGGGGGGGGGCGACGCTGGTCTAGCCGGGGCAACTTGAGCTCGCAATCAGGGCGGGCGAGCGCGCGGATTAAAACGAAGACGCAATAGGCGGAAGGGGCACCGCGAAGCCCGGGGGGAGAGGAGTAGAATCGACACCTCTCCTAGAAAGGAGACATTTCACCCTGCCGAACTTGAAATTGTCGACTCAACTGCTAGCGCAACCGCGCCATCCGCGCGCCCGCAACTTGCTCTGCCGAACCCACGAGGCGGCACTTGCCGCGCATGCTCGGCGCCCGCAGGCGCATCGCCGCGGCGGCGCCAGCGCGAGCGCGCCGGCTCTGGCGCGGCAGACGCGGCCGCGGCGGCGCTGGCCACGGGGGGCTACCACACGCATCTCGCAGGCCGCGCTGACGCGCGGACGTTTCAGCGCGAGTCGGCGACCCGGGCGGGCGCGGAGTCGCGGCGACGTCGACAGCGGCAGACGCGTCGAAGATATAAGCCGGCGACGACGCTGACATTGGCGATTGCGCGGCCTCGCGCCATCGCGTGGCATTCCTGGTCAGGGGTCGCGCCCCCCCCCCCCCGCGCCCCCCTGCGGCGAAGGGTTTATCACTGTTCCCTATCAATAAACACCCCCTCCCCCAGGCGACAGGTAGCCAACCCAGAACCATGCGGGCGCCCCCCCCGCCATCCCCTGCACCCCCCCCCCAAACAAAAAAAAAAAAAAAAACAAAAAAAAAAAATCGGCCTCCAATATTCGGAGCGTGCGCAGCCAGCCCGACGCGGCCCCCCCACCATCCCTGTCAAAAAAGACAACACAGCGTACACTTGGCGGCGGCGGCGGCGGCGGCGGCTGCGGCGGCTGCGGCGGCGGCGGCTGCGGCGGCGGCGGCAGCGGCGGCGGCGGCAGCGGCCGCGGCGGCGGCGGCGGCGGCGGCGGCGGCAGCGGCTGCGGCGGCAGCGGCTGCGGCGGCGGCGATTCTGCAGCGGGGGCGGCGGCGGCGGCGGCGGAGGCGGCGGGGGCGGATTGGCCCCCAGTAGCTGCCCATCCAAGGGCGACTGCTGAATATGCTGAGGCTCGGGCCAGACTCGGGTGCCACGTATGCGTTGCGAGGGCGGGCGGGAGTGAGCGAGACGGCTTGCCGGCGGGGAGGGCGTCTTGACCCCCCCCCGCCCCCTCCCCTGGACCTGGAGGGGGCGCCCCGCGGGTCGCTGGAGCGTCAGAAACGGCCTCGGCGAGGAAGCCAAACTCATTGGTTACACTGGAACGTTGGCCCCATTTTGGCCATGTGGGGGGCAGCGCTAATTAATACCCCTGTTTCTTTGATCGATCTCCTCCGAGACAGCCCCGAGAGCGCCCCCGCGGCTCCCGAGCGCGCCCCGCGAGGGCCCCGCTATGTGGCCAGGAGGCCCCAAGGCCCCCAGGAGGCCCTCAGGATGCCCCCAAGAGGCTCCCAAGAGACCCCAAGAGGCCCCAAGAGGCCCCCCGCGAGTCGGCGCACCGGGCGGGCGCGACATCGCGGCGACGTCGCCGGCGGCAGGCGCGACGATGATAACAGCGGCGCTGGCGACGATGGCGACGATGACGACGGCAAGGCAAACGACGGCACCGATGGCCCGAATAATGCGACTTGACAGGGATCGCCCCCCCCCCCCCGCGCACCACTGCGCGCGCGCATGGGCGTTCGCGCGATTTCGACAAACGCGCGCGAAAGGCCCTTGTGGTCGAATGCGACGAACGTCTCCGGTAATAACATAAAAACTCGCCATAGCGCGCGCGCCGAGAAAATGCCAAACCAATCGGGCGTGCGTGTTTTCGGACCACTCGATGTTGAAACCCGCGCGACATGCGAGTTCGCCGACGGATTTCGGCACGCGCGCGCGACGACGCGCGCGCGCGTGCACTTCGCCCCGCTCGCGGCCGGGTAACCCAGGAAACTGCCGAGTGCATGAGCGAATGCCCGCGCCAACTGCGCTTCGCAAAGGCTGCGTGCGATTGCGATGGCTGCTCGGCGCTGGCTCGCATATCGCCGCGTCGCCAGTGCGCGCAGGCTCGCGCGCAGAGCGGCCAGCGTGTCTGGCGCGACCGTCGCGGCCGCGGTGGCGCTGGCCGCCGATCACTGCCCGGCGCGTCTCGCAAGCCGCGCTGACGCGCGGGCACATCAGCGCGGGTCGGCGGCTCGGGCGGACGCGGCATCGCGGCGACGTCGGTCGCGGCGGGGACGACGGCGATTGATGCGACGCCTGCAATGGAGATGACAATGACGACGACAAGGACAACGACAGCACCAATGCTGGGCGCGCCGACGGCGACGACGGCGCCCTCGCTTCAGCTGGAAAAAAATTTGGAAAGGGGCTCGGCAAGCGCGCGCGGCCGACGCGCCCGAGCGGCCCGCGCGGCGCCATTGGATATGGATCGCGCGCAAGGGCGCTCGAATGACTTCGACGCGCGCGCGCGCGAGGGGCCACCGTGGTCGCACGTGACGGACGCGCTGCAAGCCTAGAGCTGCCGGATTTGGACAGAGCGCGCGAGCAAACATTTTCAAACAACGGTGTTGCAGCACCATATGTTTGCATGTTTGCGGGCATTCGGTTTTGAAACCCACATCTACAATGCCCGAGGTCGCCGAGGATTTCGTCGCGCGCGCGACCGCAAGCGCGCGCACTTCGCATCGTTGTTACTCAAAGGATCCCTGCGCATAGATAATATTCGACATGCGAACGCGCGCCCCTAATACCATGTGCCACGGCGAGGGGGGCGGGGGCCGGGGGGGGGCGGGCGTCGAGCCCGGCGCGCCTGGGATGGCTGACGCGTCGCCGCGGCCTCGCCAGCTCGCGCGGGCTCGCGCGCCAAGCGGCCAGCTAGCCTGGCGCGACCGACGCGGCCGCGGCGGCGCTGACCGCGGGGCGCTTCCCAGCGCGTCTAGCAGGACGCCCTGACGCGAGGGCGCTCCAGCGCGAGTCGGCGGCTTGGGCGGGCGCGGAATGCTTGCGACATCGACGACGGAACGCGCGGCGATGAAATGGCGGCGACGTTAGTGACGATGACGACAATGACGACAGCAAGGCCAACGGCGGCGTCGATGGCCACGCCGATAACGACGATGGTCGATGGCGCCCACGAGTGGGCGACGAGGGCTTTGGCAGGGCCCCGACGCGCGCGCGCGCAGCCTGCGGGCGCGGGCGGCCCGCGTGGAATTAGCTGATAGGACTCGCGACCCCGCCGCCGCCCCCCCGCCCCCCCCCCCCCCACGAACGAGCGAGAGGGCGCTCGAATGATTCAGCACGCGAGCGATAGGTCCGCCCGGTCGCATTTCACGGGCACGTTGACAACATATTGCATCCGGCGAACAGCGCGAGCATCTGTTTTCGAGCGACAATCGCATGGAGCCGCTTGTGCGTTTTACGCGTGTTCAAAAAAATCGATTATCCCGGCAAAGCAACCTAACAGCGATGTGTAGAAGCATATCTGAAAACATTCCCCTTAAGATTCAGATGAAAATCCAGTTGTAGAATTCTGCTGTTCTCGCAGTCGTAATCGCATTCGCGATGACAGTCGCAGCGGCAACGGCAGTCGCAGTCACAGCCTCAGCCTCAGCCTGCCTCAGCCTCAGCCTCAGCCTGCCTCAGCCTCAGCCTGCCTCAGCCTCAGCCTCAGCCTGCTTCAGCCTCAGCCTCAGTCTGCCTTTAGCCTCGGCCTCAGCCTCAGCCTGCCTCAGCCTCAGCCTGCATCAGCCTCAGCCTCAGCCTCAGCCTGCCTCAGCATCAGCCTGCTTCAGCCTCAGCCTCAGCCTGCCTCAGCCTCAGCCTCAGTCTGCTTCAGCCTCAGCCTCAGTCTGCCTTCAGCCTCGGCCTCAGCCTCAGCCTGCCTCAGCCTCAGCCTGCCTCGGCCGCAGCATCAGCCTGCCTCAGCATTCAAAATGTGGCCCAGGAATGGAGTTCTGGGAACTAGAAGAACACGAAGTGGCCTACAGTTGGCTCCGGGCATTCAAAATCATGCCCAGGAATGGAGTTCTGGGAACTTGAAGAGCACGAAGTGGCCTACAGTTGGCTCCGGGCATCCAAAATGTGGCCCGGGAATGGAGTTCTGGGAAATCGAAGAGCACGAAGTGGCCTACAGTTGGCTCCGGGCATCCAAAATGTGGCCCGGGAATGGAGTTCTGGGAACCGAAGAAGAGCGAATGTGGCGAGGATGTCCAAAGCGATTTCGGCTTCGGCGGCAGCTTCGGCGGCAGCCTGTCCGGGTCCCGCCCAGACCCCCCTGAGGAGTCATGATGCTCTCTTTTGAGACCACTAGAAACCTATCAGCAAGAGCTGTTAGGTAATATTGCAATTCGCGCGAAACTGGCGGTCGTCGATAAATTCCAGCGCGCGCGACGACGCGCGCGCGCCGACGCTGCCCTCGCTTCTGCAAGGAATTCACGCGACGCAATCATGTTCGGCGCACGAGTTTGCGAAGACATTATCATCATTATTTGACGGGGATAAGGGGGGGGGGGGGGCGACCAGGGGCGCGGCCAGGGTGGCGGGAACTTTCATTTAGGACGACCGATGGGGCAAATTCGCGCGCGAAGAGTCAATTTACACATGGAACTCCAATAAACCCAGTGTGGGGGTAGACGCGGATTTCTCTTCAGAGAAGAAAACCTACGTTGCGCGACCTACGCGGCGCAACTCGACTGAGACGTCAACTCCACGGCTCGCGCAAATCATCCCGCCGGGCCACCGGCAATTTGGCCCGCCAAACCCACGCGGCGGCGATTGCGACGACTGCTCGACGCTGGCTGGCGCAGCGGCCGCGCTAGCGCGCGCCGGCCCGCGCGCATAGCAGCCCGCTCGTCTGGCGCGACCGACGCGGCCGCGGAGGCGCTGACCGCCCAGCACTTCCCGGCGCGATTTGCAGGCCGCGCTGACGCGCGGGCACTACAGCGCGAGTCGGTGGATCGGGCGGGCGCGGTATCATGGCGACGTCAACAACGGCAGACGCGACGACGATAGAAGCGAAGCTGGTGGCGACGACGACGACGGCGAGGCAAACGACGGCGCTGATGCTGACCACGCCGATGACGATGATGGCGCCCTCGGAGTGGCGGCGGAGGTGTTGGGGGGATTTCGACGCGCGCGCGCGGCCGACGGGCGCGGGCGGCCCGCCTGTTGCGATTCGACAAAGATCGCGCCCCCCCCTGCCCCCTGCACAAGCGCATGGGCGTTCGAATGATTTCGTCATGTGCGCGGAGAAGCCCTTTTGGCTGGATTTGATGAAAATGATGTAAACGCGTGGCTTTCTTGGAAATGCGTAAGAACGCGCGCGATTTCGAAGTATAATTTCATGTTGCAAGCAAACCACTGGAGTTTTACATGTGCTCAAATAGGAAATCCGCACGATACCTGAGGTTGTTGAATGAATTCGGCATGCGCGCGCCACGACACGCGCGCGTGCACTTCGTCAAATGTGTGGCCAGGGGTTCTTGCACATTGATGGCGGTTGATAAACAGGCGCGCGCATAGTATTGTTTGACGAGGATGTGCGGGGGACGATACTTGTTCGGCTGATATGATACGAACTCAGATGTAAAATTAAGGACGGGGCAAAATCGTTCGTAAACTGCAAATCCCCAGGGGCGCGCGGATGGGTCCGGGGGGAAGATGGTAGATCCGAACTCCCCTTTAGGAAGGAAATTCGATGTAGCGCAATAGGTGGTTGACAACTCTTCAGTTAACAACTCCACTGCTCGCGCAATCGTCTTACCCTCCCACCCACAACACGGTTTGCAAAACCCAAACGGCGGCGACTGCGGTGACTGATCGGCCGCGGCTGGCGCATCTCGGCGGCCACGCAAGCGCGCGCAAGCTCGAGCGCAGAGCGGCCAACTGGTTTGGTACAACAGATGCGGCCGCGATGGTGCGAACTGATGGCAACGTCCTAGCGCGCGAGCAAAGCAGCGCTGGCGCGCGGGCACTTCGAAGCGGGTCGTTGGCTCGGGCGGGCGCGGTATCATGATGTCGGCAACGAAGGCAACGATGATGATAATAGCGATGGTGGTGGCGACGATGACGATAAGTGTATCCTTGCGTCGGTGACGGAAGTCCTTGAACTATGATGGCCCTAAATGTGGCGAGTGCCGATGACGATGACATGATGCGGCGGAATCGATGAGGTACTGCGCGCGCGGAAATCCACAAAACGGGTGTTGATTCATAAGTCGTTGGAAAGCTCTCTGTCGAACTTCTTCGACAACTAAAAACAGTCTGGAAGGGTTTCGACCAGTGGATCACGTGAACCAACGTGGATGCAACATGGATCAACGTGGATCAACGCGGTTGCACCGCATGGCGCGATGAAAATGCGCGCTCTGTGCGACATTATGAAAACCACATGGCCTTCAATCCAGCAAGCGCGCGCGGGCAGAAAAATGCCAAGTTTCCTGATGAACAACAAATTGGGTGGTTTCAGCTGCTATGTTGAAGCCGTTGTAGGATTGCAGTGTTTGCTATGATTTCGACACGCGCGCGCGTGGACTTTGTCATACTGCTTGTTAGGGACCATTGGAACATATCCTCTTCTATAAACGAGTGTGCGCGCATCGTATTGTCTGGCAGGGACGATGGAGGAGGAGGCGATAAGGTACCTGCCTGGGATGGTATGAATTCAGATGCAAAGATGAACGATGAAGCAGAATCACATGTAAGTTGCACCGTCCACGGGGCCCGATCATCCGGGGAGGTACGGTCTATTTCTGAAGCGAGAATCCACCTTGTGCAATCTACGTGGCGACGGGCGGCGACGAAGCGGCGACGGCGGCCACAAGGCTGGCTGCGGAACCCGCAATCAGGCCCAGGCGGCGACGAGGCGGAGATGAGGCGGCGACTGGCGGCCACAAGCTGGCCAGACCGGCAAAGATGCCCAGGCGACGGGCCGCGACGAGGCGGCGGCGACAAGGCGGCGATGGGCGAACACAAGCCGGCCTGACCGACAAACAGGCCCAGTCCCTCAGAAGCGAATACAGAATCCCGATGTGCAAGCACTGCTTGGGGAATAAATTCTTTATGGGACCTATGCAGAGGGAGCTTGAAGGAAGGGTTGACTTTAACATCGTCGATACGTTTTGGGTTTACACTGGTCCTCCACCTCCTCCTCCACCTCCTCCTCCTCTTCTTCCTCCTCCTCCTCTTCCTCCTCCTCCTCCTCCTCCTCGTGAGCATCCGACCCTGCTGAGCCTCCTGACCCTCTCCCTCCTCTTCCTGAGCCTCTGGACCCTCCTCCTCCTCTCCTCCTTCTCCTGGTCCTGAACCTCCGGACCTTCCCCTCTGTGCTCGCCCTCCTCCTGCCGCGCGGGAAGATGCGCGCACGGGGCAGCAGGCCCCACCTTCACAAAGCAGGCGGTAGAGGGCGCTCGTGTCCTGGCGACGGGGGCCCACCAGCTTCCCTTCACCATCAGCAGAGGTTGCGTTGCGGACAGAAGCTAGTCTGCGCTTTTCGTCAGAATTCCCTTGCCCCCTCGCCGCTCCTCCACCTCGGAAAGGGTCGACAGGCTTCGTGCGCGAGCCCAAGCAGTACCACAACTAATTAGCTCCCGCCCTCTCCTCGTGCACGCTCGAGAAAACACACACGGCTGATGATCAGAACACCTTGCCTGCCTGGATCTCGATCCCTCTGCATACACTCCTGACTAATGAGGCGGGCCTGTCGCCAAGGGAACCGCAGGAGATAGAATCGAAGACCTCGTGATCTCAAGAGGATCCGTGACGCAATCGTTGAAGAGCATACTCTCCGCATCGCCATCCTCCCTCCTCTATTCGTCCTCACCATATTCCTTATCATCCTCTATCTCTTTCCTCGTCCTCATGATCATCCTTCCTCCCGTCTGCCCCCTCCTCCTCCACCTCCATTACCTTCTCAGATCTCCCTCCCCGCTATCTACCTACATAGATAATCCTGTCCACTCTGCCTCCTCCACACATCCTACCCAACCTCCTCCTCCCTCTCCTCCTCAGTTTCCTAGTTCATGTGATACTGGGAACGGTTGACAAGACATACCATCCTCCCACATCATCATCATCAGCAGCAGCATCATCAGCAGCATTACCAGCAGCAATCACAGTTAGGGGCAGCACTCATCATAATCAGCATCACCACCACTATCACCAGGGGGGGATAATGCTCCTCAGCTGCAACCGCAAAATCCAAGTGATCAGATTACAAGTCGCTGCACACATCCTAAACATTACCAGCAGCAGCAACAGCAGCAGCAGCAACGACAGAAGCATCACCATCACCATCGCCATCACCATCACCATCACCAACACCGTACTACTAGTCCTACTCATGCTTCTCCTCCTCCTCCTCCTCCACCTCCTCCCCCCTCGTCCCTCGTCCTCCTCCTCCTACTCCTGCTTCTCCTCCTCCTCCTCCTTCTTCTCCTCCTCCTTCTTCTGCTCCTCCCCCTCCTGCGGCCGCGAGTCCAGCAGGTCAGGCGCACAACGCACAGGGGAGACGAGGCGTCCAGCGCGCATGCTGGCGGACCCCGGCAAAGACGGCCGGGTGGCCGCTGGGGTGCGCCGAGGGGCTTTGCATCTCAGGATGTTCCAAGAAGCTCCTGTCCCCCTTGCTGTTACTCCTCCCTGCCCCCCCTCCTCGGCGGCAACCCCGCGGCTTTGGCGAGGCCATTCGGCGGGGAATATGGTAATGCCTCTCGGCGTGGAGTCCAGCGAGGCCACCGGGCGGGGGGACCGGCGATGCCGTTCGGCGGGGGGTCCTGCGTGGCCACTCGGTGGCCTGAGAGGCCACTCAAGCGCCAGACCTGCAGACGCCGCGGGAAAAAAATGTTCGCCAGCGTGGACCCCAAGAAGTGAGTTCCTGTGTTCTGGATGTGTACTCTATGGGGTGCGCAACTCATGGGCTACAAGGTTAGCAAAGTGGCACGCCCCTGACGCGGATCGTGCCTAGCAAGTAACTGCATTTCCCGTACCAGAGAGAAGCTTCACAGTGTCGCACGGCATACTTCAGCACACCTCTCACACGGGTCGTGTCCCGCAGGGAGTTCCACGGACGGTCCCAGAGGCAAGTTTCGCATGCCGCCCCACCGGCGACTTCGGCACACCTCTCGCATGGAGTGTGGCCCACAAGGAACACCACCTACAGGCCCAGAAACAAGGTTCGCACAGCGCCCCCCTCCCATGTCGGCACACCCCTCACGCGAATCATGCCCCAGAAGGAGCTCCACCTATGGCACCAGTGGGCAGCTTCGTATGGTGTCCCCCGCCCTTGTCCCATTTCGGAACATGCCTCGCACGGGTCGTGCCCCGAAGGTCCACCTGCGGCCTCAGTGGGCGTGTTCGCGATGGGGGCATCCGAATTATTCGGCACACCCTTCAAGCGGATCGCGCACCACAAGGAGCTCAGCGCACCCGTGCACGCGTGTTCCGCAGCAGGCCGCTTTCCGCATTGCCCCGCGGCGCGCAGTATATGAAGAGAGACCCGCGCCCTGCGCTACACATGACTGCTCTGGGATGGGTCTGTCGCCAAGCCGCCTGAGTTTGGGTCCAGAGGATTATTGGACACATGTGATTCGGGGTTTGTTGGCATCCTTATCGGGCGCCTAGTGGAACGATGTCTGAAGCTCCTTGGGGTTTCTCGGGGCCCATTTTGGGGTCTCTTTTTGAATCCTTAGGGGCCTCTTAGGAGCCTGCTCGCGGCCCTGGGGACCCACTGGGAGCGGAGGGCTCGAAGTATCAGTTGGAGCTCACATCTTGGACCCCTCTGGGGGCCCTCTTGGGAAGTCTTGGGCGCCTCTTATTCGGCCAGCCAGCGACTGTCGTCGCCAGCTCCCGCGGTAGCCAACAGGGTGCGAGGGCCTCGCGGCAGGACGCATTGCTGCCCAGCCAACCAGCAGCACCAGCCCCGACGCCCGCGCCAACGTCGTGACTTTGCTCTTGACGTCGGCCCACAGAAATCACTGGACCACCTCCCTTGGACCAGTTTGACGGCCCCGAGACCCGGTAAGGGGCCCTCAGAGGCCGAATATAGCGAGAAGCCATCCGTCGTGTTTTTTCGCTACGTGAGCGGGTCTGGGACTTGCGTCGTCACCGTCGCCGCCGCCGCCGTCGGGGTTCCGCGGCTTCGTCGTCGTCGCCATCGTCGTCGCCATCGTCGTCGTCGTCATCGTCGTCTTCGTCGTCGTCATCGTCGTCGTCGACAGCGGTGGCGGCGGCAACGTACTCTTCCCCATCGCCTCCTTCTGCGGCGGGCACGCCGCCCCCCCCCCGCGGCGGCGGACGTCCGCGCCGCCGCCCGCGGTCGCAGGGGGTGATCGCGTTCCCGATGCGGGCCTGGCGATCGGAGGGCGCCAGCCACACGCTGGGACACAGAATGACATACGAACACTGTGCGTTCCTGTTTGGGACGCACGTCCGACCCGAACATCTAGCACAAGATCTTGTAGCACCTCGTTTCCCGAACGGTGCGGCCTCAGTGAATACTATAAGATGTCTCGGCGCGCGCGTGGCCCATTTGCCCGACGCACGCAGTATTAGTATGATTGGGTGACGCCGAATGCACCCTCACGGGCCCTGGCCGTACTGCAAGCGCGACATCGTGCATCATGCAGAAACACGGCCTGCACACACCGCAGGGCACGCGAGCACCGCAGGGCCAGCGTGCAACGTCAAACGCCTGCGTGCACCAAAGGCTTGCGCACGCCCGCGCAGGCAGGCCTGCACACAACACAGGCCCGCGTCTTCTCCAACCCTCTTACCACCAACCACGCCTGTTTAGGGAGGGGCAGAAAAAACGGGAGAGGAGGTTGGGGAAAAAAACGCAGGTTGAGATAGTTACGGCTCGTGGTACAACAAACTCTCGACACAAGATCAAGCATACTTGCAAGGAAAAACACGCTCCGCTCACCATCGCGCGCGACCACGCTCCAAATTCAAAAAAAACAAAAAAAGATCCCGTGCCCCGCGAGGATGATTACGGCCTGAACGAGGAAGACATGTGCTCATCATGGATTCATATCGCCGTGAATTGTCTGAATACTGTCAGGCGATCGATCACACTGACGATTGAGCGTATAAAACGAGGCGCGGGAAGGAGAGGGACGGAACAGGGATGGAGAAGAAGAAGAACATATCAACCTCCGTGGGGGCCAAGTTCGTCCATCAACAAGACATTCAAAGGCCCAGAGGCGATCCTCAAGACGAGGGTCCAAAACGCCGGGGAACGCTGGCCCCAAAGCTACACCTAAAGCTGATGCACTGCCCGGGGCACCAAGCCCGAGCACGAGTTACCCGAGCCTGGGCACACGGACTCCTCTACACAATTGCCTTCCACGTACCATTGCTAAGACATGCCTGCTCCGACTTAGAGCCTGCCACCGTACCGCACCCTCCTCAACTCCTAACGCTCACAGGTATCGCTCCACATCACTGCCCACTGCTGGGGCTTCTCCTCCACGCCTCATCACATACCTACGGGTCTCTGAGCTTTCCGAAATCGTGGCGCCTCAGCTCGCATGTTCCAGGAAACATGGGGCCCAAATACTCCTCAACAGCATCCGCGATCCTCTCGATCCTGAAAGAAACCTCGACGGCGACACTCTTCCCCTCGTCCTCTGTGACCCCGTGGTTCCCGAAGAAAACCTCATAGGCGAAAGCCTCCTCCTCGGGGTACCCAGGGAAAAACTTCTCGGCGAAATCCTCCTCATTGGCATATGTGACCCCGAAGATTGTGAAGAAATTCATAGGGGAAACCCTCCTCTTCGATATCGGATCGGCCGACGTCGTTTCCCCCTGCGCCCGAAGGCGCTGTCTCCCTCTCGCAAGTCTGCACACCCTGGTCGGGACTGTGAGCCTGCTCAGCGGTAGTCGGTCTTGTCACCCTCGGCTCGGCCGCACTCGAATCTCCCACCACCGTCGAAAGAGTAGTATCAATTTCTGGTAAAACGGCCATCGAAACTTGACGACCCGAAGAAAAAATAGTCTGTCGTGCCACGCTCTCTACGACAGGAACACCTCCAGCCACTCCTGCAGTTCGCGCTCCATGTGGTTGGTTGGCGCCCGCGCCGACTTCACCTCCGCGCTCAATTTCTGTAGAGCACCGATCAGTTATCTGCGGTACTCCCCAACGCATAAAGTGATCCAGCGCTTTCCCTGATCGTAGCACTTGTCCACTGTGGTTAAACGAATGATGTCCACCTTCTCGTCGTATCCAAGCGTCGCGAGACGCTGCTTGAACTCCTGAAGCGTGTCGAAGTTCTGCTTGCCTATGCTCGGCTGCCTCAACAAGAACGCCTCCAGCAACCCCCCGAACACGTACAGATGGGGTGCTCCCAGCCCGTGGCCCTTGCCCTTGGACTGGACCTGGTTGTTGTAGGCCGCGCCCTGCTCCTGCATCTTCAGCACTCCTGGAAGGTCCGCTGGAACGATCAGCGCGTCGAAGAGCACTCCTTTTTTGTTCTGTCTGCTCTGGGCGAGCGACAACAACATTCTCATCATCAGCACGTACAAGGATTAGCTGTTGGCGCAGACGCCTGCGCAACTCTTCGGTGCGGGTTGCTCTCCGTCTCGGCGCCTGACCTGTCGCTCGAAAGTGTCTTGCTTCTCGTCGCGCTGCCCGCTGCCAAGACCAGCGAAATTCCCAGGTCTCCCCGCGCGGACAGAAGAGCGCTCCCGCTGCTCTCGAGGCTGCACAACAATGGGAGATGGAGGGAGGTGACACTCGACTGCGTGATCATGATACTCGTCGAGCGTGTCAAACTCTGAGTCACACATCAAGCACGTGCAGGGCCAGAGAAGGAGAGCGAACGACCGAGGTTGAAGAGAGGACTGTGGACCGAGGAGGCAAGAGAAGAAGGCAGCAAGGGCGGAGGAGAAGGAAGGGAGGGCGGATTAGAGAGCGGGGAAAGGAAGGAGGCAGCAGATTGTACCAGCACGGAGAGCGCCGCCTCAACAGCCGGAGCTTCTCCTCATGGATGGACTTCATCATGCCCGACGCTGCGCCTGCGTCGGGGCGGCGTCGGCGAAACATACCACACATCATGACTTTGAATTCGGAGCCTTCGGGTACCCACTCGACTGCTATCGAACAACATAAAGCACCTCTACACTACAAGCAGCCTTGACGAAGTCCATCCCTGGTACTGGATTAGTTTGTGTGCAGACCCTCTCGGCCTGGTCGTAAAGGGTGTGTACGTGTATATACATACGCATGCAATACTGATTCTGTGCCGAAAATGAAGAATCTGTGTACTTAGCGCTGGACACGATCGCTAACAAACACACACACACACACACCTATGCATACATATATATATATATATATGCAGATGTACACACATATATGCATGCATACATGCATGCTGAATACATACATGCATATATATATATATATATATACATGCACACATACACACATGCATCCATACATGCATACATGCATAACGTAAATCGCCACATTTTTATATATATATACAGAATTTACGCGCCACAGTTTTCACCACATAGTTTGCATCTCAGAGAGCACTGATACACTGTGTGTGTCCACGCTGGCTAATATATGTAGATCCGCGGACCCTGTCGGCATGTGTGAAACACTTCTCCGTTTGAGTCGCCGTCGCCAATCTCCCCCTTTCCCTTGGCCCTCGTCCTCAAGCGATCCAGCCAGCCGAACATCGAACAACGCCGCAATCGACTCAAAGGGAAACCTCTTCCCTTTGATCCCTTCCCCGCGCCAGGAGGGGGAGTCGGGAGGGGGTCCCCCCCCCTCGGGAAGGGTTCTCGTGACCCCTCCCCTCTCCGACCAAGACGGCCCAATAGAGCCCCACAGAGCCGCAAGAGGAAAAACACCAATCGAAACGAAGGGAAGGCTTTTGATCCCTTCCCCGCCGGAGGGTAGCGGTCCGGGGAGGGGATCGCTGGGGGCTGTCCCAGAGGCAGGGTCCTGGGGGGGTCCCCCGGCCAAATGGGTCCACAAGGGCCCACACGAGGGCTCGCGAGCATCGCCGTGGTCGTCTTCGTCGTCCCTCGTCAGGATCGGCGGCCCCAGCCGCAGAGCCGTCGCCATATCGGAAGTTGGGGGTTTGAGATCGCAGTGGAACGGTTTTGGTTTCGTGTTCGTGTCGTGCGTGCGTGCGATGCGAAGCTGCGTGGGCCCGCGAGAGGAATGACCACTCGGTCGCTAGGGCGATTCGGATGCAGTGGACCGCCCCTCCGCCCCCAGTAGGCGCGCGGTGGCCCGGGGTGTCCCGCCGTGGTGTCCTGTGGTATCCTGTTGGTGTCCAGTTGGTGTCCGGTCGGTGTTCCGTCGGCGGTGGCCAGGGGTGCCCCGCCTTGGTATGGATAGTGAAGTCGATCATGATATCGCTAGAACGAGATGGATAAGGAGATCAAAAGTGGGATCGACAATGAGGTTAATTGTGACATCGGTTGTGAGATCGATAATGCGATTCATAGTAAGATTGGTAGAAGTATCGACTGTGAGATCGATAGTGATGGGGGGAGATCTATGGTGGGATATATAGTGGGATCGATCTTGAAATATATAGTGAGGTCGATCGAGCGGGATCGATCATGTGAGGTCGATAGTTGGATCGATCGACTGAGATCGGAATCGGAAACGGTCGTGACATTACATCGCATCGAAACACCGTCATCACGCATCGCCGCTAAGTCGAAGGCGCGTCACCAACATCGTCATCATCACACCACTGACTGCATTTGCCAGCTGTTGGTTCGTCCCCCCCCCCCACCCCCAAGCCCCTTATCACCCGAAGGGTGGTCGTATTGGTATGTGCACCACTGGCTTTGGCCATTAGGGGGCGACATCGCAGTGAAAAGGAGAGGTCGACGGGCGAACAAAGAAAATTCTCGAGGCGAGCGAGGAAAGCTCTGGAGGCGAACGGGGGAATTTCTTCCGTCCCGAACCAACAAATTTCGTTTGGTCCACCAACGAGGAACGGAGGCGGAGGCGAGCGAGGCGAACCAGGAAACGTCCTGGGTGGAGCGAACAAATTGTCAAAAGCCACCCATAACGAAAACAAACAACAACTGAGAGAAACACGCCGACGACACCACCTCGCAACCCCTCCAGCCCGTCAACCAACGAAAAGGCCACCGAGCAAAACCAAAGCAGAACACCCTGATGATTTCTGATCTCTAAGCGCCCCTCCGATGAGGGTGCGACATACTTTCTCAATGGGCTGCGATACCACCGTCCACTTCAACTTTCGCTTCCTGCTCCTCCTCCCTCCGCCTCCTCCTCCTCATGCTCCTCCTCCTCACCTCCTCCTCCTCCTCACCTCCTCCTCCTCCTCCTCCTCCTCCTCCTCCTCCTCCTCCTCCTCCTCCTCCTCCCTCTCATCCCCCTCCTCCCCTTCCTTCCCCTGCTCCTCCTCCTCCTCCTCCTCCTCCTCCTCCTCCTCCTCTTCCTGCCTCTTCCTGCTGCTTCTCCTCCTCCTCCTCCTCCTCCTCCTCCTCCTCCTCCTCCTCCATTCCTTCTCCTCCTCCATTCCTTCTCCTTATAAATGATACCGGAGAAAAACCCAAATCAGGGCTATAGGGCTGGGGGGCTATAGGGCTGTAGGGCTATTGAGCTATAGGGCTATAGAGCTATAGGGCTATAGAGTTGTAGAGCTATAGGGCTATTGAGCTATTGGGCTATAGGGCTATAGGGCACCCCCGGGCACCCCCGGGCACGCCCGGGCACCCGGGCACCCCCCAGGCACCCGGGCGTGCAACGAAAATCGGCGGCAAACCTTACCCCTGGGCACCCCCGAACACCCGGGCACCCGGGCGTGCAGCGAAAATCGGCGGCCACGCTAGCCTAACCATATGAATCCGCTAAGGACCCCTACAGAGGCAAGCTCTGAGTATGGGAAAACTTCTCCCTGTCGCACCCGAAGCCAGTTTTTAGGGCGGGCCGGGAGTTTCGCCTGAGACCCCCTCACCAATTATGACCCTGAAGCTAAAAAAGTGGCAACAGCTTCGAACATGGAGGGCAGGTCATTTACAAAATGTGGTTCTCGCATTGGCGCCGCGCATATTCGTTTTCAGAATTTGCTAGAGCTTCACGGATTGAGGGCGGGTCGTTGTCAAAAGTAGGTTTCAACACTTGCAAGAGCTTCACGGATTGAGGGCGCGTGGTTTTCCAAATCGCCTTAGAGCCGCGCACATTCGGTTTCAAACTTTGCAAGAGCTTCACGGATTGAGGGCGGGTGGTTTTCAAAATGTGGTTCTCGCTTTAGCGCCGCGCACATTTATTTTAAACATGTGCAAGAGTTTCACGGATTGAGGGCGGGTGGTTTTCAAAATGTGGCTCTCGCATTAGCGCCGCGCATACTTGTTTTCAACCAATTGCAAAAGCTTCACGGATTGATGGCAGGTCGTTTTCAAAATGTGGCTCTCGCCTTAGCGCCGCGCATATTCGTTTTCTCAAATTTGCAACAGCTTCACGGATTCAGGGCGGTTCCTTTTCAAAATGTGGCTCACCTTTGGTTCTCGGTCGCCCAAGCCACTATCATGACCATCGCCGTGAACACGCTCGGCACTGCAAAAACATACCATAGCAAACAGCAGCAACAGGAGGACGCACGGAGTGCCAGGCGCGCGCACGCCCATGCCGAAGCTGAAGATCACGCACGCTGCGATCGCGCAGCAGGTGGGAATATGCACTCGTGGACCCTCCATCTAGCGTCCGCCCCGTGTGCACCAGGCGCGCCCGTCATCAGCTGCCTACCATTCGCCGCAACCATCGTCGGCGCAACAAATGAATGCGAGCCATGTGGCAAAGCACAACGGCAGCTGCCAGTAGTATCGCACAGCGGTTTCCCAAGGCTCTGCCTGGATTGGCGCGAGCTCCCCGATGTCATGCAGCACCCCGAAATAGCAGAGCGGCCTGGAACTGCCGCACTGTCCAGACACGCGCCTGCACGGTCGTGCGTGCACAGGGCGTGCACGCGCGTGCCCGGCAGCGAGTGCACGGCCATGAACGCACCTGCTGAAGCGGCGGCAGGGTCACCGCGATCTCTCTGATGTCGTGCACATCGGTCTCGCAGATTCTCTCTGAGTGTGCGCACCCGCACACGGGCGGTCGTCTCCTGGAGGTGCTTGCCAAGAGGCATCGCTGACGGCGCAGCAGGGAGCCCGCACAAAAGGCGGCGTGCGGGCCCCATCTGGCACTGCAGCGCTCGAAGTGCCACGAGGGCATGGACGTGGCGCCCCTGAGATCCCCCTTGGAAGCCATGCCTGGAAGCCAGCAGTCACGAGGGACGACCCGCGTTTCTGAAGCCTCGTTGGGTGCAAGCTGTGCAGCAGCTTCGTCTGCACGCAAACTTCGAATGCGCTCAATGCTGCTGCACTGCACGGGTGGAGTGAGACAAGAGACAAAAAGAAACTAACACGTGAGATGTTTCGCGCGCATCCACCAATCGGGAAGGCGTGAGCCAAACAAGCTATGCACCTTCCACTCTTCCTCATTATGCTCCTCCACACTCAAAACCTTGTGCCGCCTCCTCATCCATGTTCCGCCGCATCGTTTTATTCCCTCCCCCCTCCTACGTATCATTCGTCTTCTCCTCCCTCGTTCCCTCCCTCCCCCCTTCTGAGATTACGCCTCTCCCACTGCAGTATCCTTATTTGCTCGTTTGCGCTACCATGAGGACAACAGGCCACGCTTCCCCCAATCATCATCAGCATCATGGACCACAGCAGCACCATAATCAACATCAGTATCAGCATCAGCATCAGCATCCGCATCATCATCCATCATCCATCATCATCGTCACCATCGTCATCATCGTCATCATCATCAGCATCGCCACCATCATCATCATCAGCATCGTTGTGATAATCGCCAGCATAGTCGTCATCAGCATGATCATCATCATTATCATCATCAGCAGCAACCTGATTATCATCCTCATCCTCGCCCTCCTCCTCCTCCTCATCCTGCTCATCGTCACGGTCGTCGTCATCGTCATCGTCATCGTCGTCGTGGCCACCACCAGCAGCATCATCATCATCATCACCATCATCACCGTCGTCATCGCCACCATCATCGTCTTCATCACCACCGCCAGCAACGCGATCAATCATTAGCATCGTAACCTTAATCATCAGCAGCATCAGCATCATCACCATCCTCCTCCTCCTCCTCCTCTCTCCTCTCCCCCTCCTCGTCATCATGATCATCATCATCATCACCATCATCACCATCATCATCAACATTACAACACCAACAACAACACAACACCCTATCATCCTTTACGCCGCCGTCTTCGCGGAAAGCCTTCGGTGATGCGAACCACCCAGCGGCAGCCCTGCATGTCCCACCTCGGATGTCGCCAGATGATTGCGCCCGCTCCCTCCCCCCCAGAGAACAAAGAAGTCGGGGGCACAGCAGGAGGAGAACGAGCAGCAGCAGCAGCAGCAGCAGCAGCAGCAGCCAATAGTCTGAGTCACTTGTAACACAAGGCGCGGGAGCAGCAGCAGCCACTGGAACCCTCACATGGCCCTCCAGCGCGGTCTGGCGAAAGGCGGCTACAACCAAACAGAGCACGAACGGCAAGAGATGCCCCAACTTGCACTGTGAATGGGGAGCGGCACAGGAGCGGGACAGGGACGCGGAAGGGGGGCGGGGCGGGGGTGGAGGGGAGTGAGGGCGAGAGCAGGGCGGGGATAAGGAGACGGGGGCAGAAAGCCAGGGAGAGGGGGAGAGGGGGGAAAAGGCGAAGAGGGGCACGGCAGGGGCGGGGTGCCGGGGAGATGCGCAGGGGCAGGGGCAGGGTTGATTCTCCTCCTCCCCCTCCATCCTGCTTCTCCTCCTCCATTTCCTCCTCCTGCTCCTCCTAATAGTCCTCCTTGTGTGCCTCCGCGGGTCGCGCCACAGGGGCAGACAGGTCCACCCTCCTGTACACATGGTTTGTTATCCGGGAAAAGGGTGGATCCCCCGGGAGAACGGATGGTTCTCTGGGGGGACTTCTGGACCCTGAGATTCGATCAAGGACCTTGGCAACTCTGTCGAACTTCAACTTCTCAAATCGAAAGCCCATCCCTTTAAAGTGTCGCCTGGAATGTCGCACCACTCTAGCCTCGGTAAGACGGGGAATAAACTAGTCGTGGAAAACTGTTGCACCTGTAACGAACCACTCGTCCTCATTGTACCAGCAGTAGTAGTAGTCATAGAAGCAAAACTTGCATTCGTAGAAACAGTAGTGGTGGTGGTAGTAGTAGTAGTAGTAGTAGTAGTAGTAGTAGAAGTAGTAGTAGTAGTAGTAGTAGTAGTAGTAGTCGTAGTCGTAGTAATAGCAGTAGTAGTAGTAGTAGCAGCAGCAGTAGTAGTAGTAGTAGTAGTAGTAGTGGTGGTAGTGGTAGTAGTAGTAGTAGTAGTAGTAATAGTAATAGTAGTAGTAGTAGTAGTCGTCGTCGTCGTACGAATAGTAGTAGTAGCAGCAGCAGCAGCAGCAGCAGCAGTAGTAGTAGTAGTAGCAGTAGTAGTAGTGGTAGTGGTAGTGATAGTAGCAGTAGTAGTAGTAGTAGTGAAAATAATAATAGTAGTGGTAGCAATACGAGTAGTAGTAGTAGTAGTAGTAGCAGTAGTCGTCGTAAAAGTGGTAGTAGTAGCAATAGTCTAAGTAGCGGTAGTAATAGTAGAGGTCGTCCAAGTACAAGTAGTAGCAGTAGCAGTAGTAGTAGCAGTAGTAGCGAAAGTAGTAATAGTAGTAGTAGTAGTAGTAGTAGTAGTGGTAGTAGTAGTAATAGTAGTAATAGTAATAGTAATAGTAGTAGCAGTAATAATAAAACTAGTCGTCGTCGTCGTAATAGTAGGCATAGTGGTAGTAGTAGTAGTGGTAGTAGTAATAATAGTAGTAGTAGTGGTAGTAGTAGTAGTAGGAGTAATAGTTGTAATAAGTGGCAAAAGTAGTAGTAGTAGTAGTAGTAGTAATAGTAGTAGTAGTAAGAGTAGTAATAGTACTAATACTCGTAGTAGTAGTAGTGTACTAGTAGTAGTGGTAGTGGTAGTAGTAGTAGTAGTAGTAGGAGTAATAGTGTCAGTAGTAGAAGATGAAGTAGTAGTAGTACTAGTAGTAGTAGTGGTAGTAGTGTAGTAGTAGTCGTAGTAGTAAGTAGGAGTAGTAGTAGTAGTAGTAGTAGTAGTCGTCGTATGAGCAGTCGTACTAATAGTCGTAGTAATAATAATAATAATAGTAGCAATCGTGGTAGAAGTAGTAGTAATAGTAGTAGTAGTAGTAGTAGTAATATAAATAGTAGTAGTGGTAGTAGTAGTAGTAGTAGTCGTAGTAGTAGTAGTAGTAGTAGTAGTAGTAGTAATCGTAGTAGTAGTAGTAGCAGTAGTACTAGTAGTACCAGTAGTAGAAATAGGAGTCGTAGAAATATTAGTAGTAGTAGCAGTAGTAGTAGCAGTAGTAGTAGTAATACTAACAAACATTACCCTCCGACGAACCCAACTCATGTGCATCAAGCGACAAGAAGAGTTGGCCCAAACTTGCCAGAACAATGACAATGTAGGCGCCGTTAGATGCTCTGCAAACTACATGGGGCGCGCTAGCGTGGCACCATTCACAGGACAACAACAGAGGGACGAGGAGCGAGGGCCCAGGTTTGAGGAGGACATGGGGGCGGGGCCGGAAAGCAGGATAAGGACGCGCGGGGGGCAGAACCGACAGCGCGGCAGCAGCAGAGGGAAGGTGACACGGGCAGAGGACGACGACGAAAATGACGGGAGGAGGTCGAAGAGTGTTCTTATTGTCGTCGGGTATACGCTAAATATGCAGCGCTGCCTGCGCCATGACACCGCGGCGCTGGAAAAAATGATGGAACTTGCTTCTATATGGTGCAAGAAACGAGTGAGGCTTAGCTCGCTCGTCAATGCGGGAGCTAAGCACTCGAAGGCGCGCCGCCACGCTTGCGGGCGGCCCGCGACAGTGCCCCGCGGAACCCCCCAACAGACTTCGAAAGTGGCGACAATTTCGCAGATCGCAGCCCCCCAGGGATGGCGAGGTCCAATCTGAATCTGAATGGTGCCTCGCTCCGCTGAACCCCTTCAGCAACCCTCGAAAGTAACGACAGTTCCGCAGATCGCAACCCCCCAGGGATGGCGAGGTCTAAACTGATTTTGGGTGGTGCCTCACTCCGGTGAACGTCCCAGCTGCCTTCGAAAGTGGCGAGAGTTTCGCATATCGCAGCGCCCCAAGGACGGCGAGGTCGAATCTGACTTTGACTGGTGCCTCGCTCCGCTGAACCCCCAACAGCCCTCGAAAGTGGCGACAGTTCCGCAGATCGCAGTTCCCCAGTGCGAGGTCTAATCTGAATCTGGGTGGTGCCTCACTCCGCCGGGCCCACCAGCAGCCCTCGAAAGTGGTAACAGTTTTGCAGTTCGCAGCCCCCCAATGATGGCGAGGTCTAATCAGAATCTAGGTGGTGCCGCACTCCGGTGAAACCCCCAGCAACCCTCGAAAGTGGTGACAGTTTCGCAAACCGAAGACCCCAAGTGATGGCGAGGTCGAATATGAGTCTGGGTGGTGCCTCATTCCGCTGGAACCCCAGCAGCCCTCGAAACTGGAGATCGCAGATCGCAGCCCCTCAGGGATGGCGAAGTCTAGCCTGAGTCTGGGTGGTGCCTCACTCCGGTGAACCCTCCAGCAACCCTCGAAACTGGCGACAATTTTGCAGATCGCAGCCCCCAATGATGGCGAGGTCGAATCTGAATCTGGGTGGTGCCTCATTCCGCTGGAACCCCAGCAGGAATCCCAGCAGCCATCGAAAGTGGGGTTGTTTCGCAGAACGCAGCCCCCAAGTGATGGCGAGGTCTAATATGAGTCTGGGTGGTGCCTCACTCCGGTGGGCCCACCAGCAGCCCTCGAAAGTGGTGAGAATTTCGCATATCGCAGCCCCCAGGGACGGCGAGGTATAATCTGAGTCTGGGTGGTGCCTCACTCCGCTGAACCCCCAGCAGCCCTCGACAGTGGCGAGGTAAAGGCAGGAGGAAAGAGAAGAGGAGGAAGGAGGCGGGAAGGAAAAAAGGAAGAAAAGAAGGTGTGCGACCGCAGTGCTCTATTTCCAGCGGGTACCCAACGCAGGAGGGTTGCGAATAATAGCAGAAGTAATCGTACTGGTGGTGGCCGTGGTCCTGGTAGTGGTAAACGTAGTAGCAGCAGTAGTCGTAGTAGTAGTAGTGAGAAGTAGTAGTAGCAGTAATAAGAACAATAGTGGTGGTAGGAGTAGGAGTAGGAGTAGGAGTAAGAGAACAAGCAAAAGAGTAATAATAAAAAAGTAGTAGTCGTAGTAATACTATCATAGTAGTAGTAGTAGTAGCAGCAGCAGCAGCAGTAGTAGTAGTAATAATAATAATAATGAAATTGATAATAGTAATAGTAGTCGTAGCAGGAGTAGTAGTAGTAGTAGTAGTAGTAGTAGCAGTAGTAGTAGTTGTAGTAGTAGTAGTAGTAGTAGTAGTAGTAGTAGTAGTGGTAATGGCAATTGGTAGTGGTAGTGGTAGTCGTGGTAGTAGAAGACATAGGATTCATGATTGTCGTGGCGGTGGCAGTGATAGAAAGAGCGATGAGAGTAGAAATAGAGCTAGCTGTAAAAGTACGAACACCTATGAACATAGTAATCGAAGAAGTGGTGGTCGTGGTCATGGTAGCGGTAATCGTGATAATTGCGGTAGTCGCAAAATAATCATACGACGGCACATGTACGAAACAGATGCGACATAAGCACACAACGTGTACGAGACACATACGAAACATACTAGACGCGTAAAACAAAACTATACGAAACCTGTACGATTATATCAAACACGTAGCCAGATTTTTTTTTCTACGAGGAAGGGGACGACCGCGACGCACCACATGTACTCTCCACACCGCCTGCCAGGCCCATCACAAACAACTTGGGCTCACATATCAAGGCAAATGCATGTGTCACGGATTCGGTGCACGAGCAGTAGCACGAGCAGTAGCACGAAGAGGAAAATCGAGACGTCTCATTCGAGACGTAGCCAGAAAATGCTGGCGCAACAAATGCGGAACGCCTACGACACGTAAGCGGAACATGCACGATCATGTACACTTACGGCACGCAAGCAAAACTACACGAAAAACACACTTTATATACGAATCATAAACGGCACACGTACAGCACACTCATACAAAGCGTATACGCAACATATACGACACGTACACGAAACGCACACGAAACGTACGTGACACGTATACAGACCATGTGAACCAAACGCCAACACAACCTATACGAAACGCACACGGCACGGATACGCACAGCACACGAAAGAGGAACGACACGCATGCGAAACGTATGCGCGAGCGTATGCGCAACGTATACATATAGTAGACGTGCTCGTATTCGTCGCCGTCGCCGGCCGTTGCAATAGGAAGAGACAAATATAATTTTGAGAAGAAACAGTAGTAGTCGTAACAATAGTGGTGGTAGGAATTGCAGCAGTAGTAGTGGTAGCAGCAGTAGTAGCAGTAGCAGTAGTAGTTGTAGCAGTAGCAGTAGCAGTAGTAGTAGTAGTCGTAGTAGTAGTAGTAGTAGTAGTAGTAGTAGTAGTAATCATAAAAGTAGTAGTAGTAGCCGTAGTAGTAGTAGTAGTAGTAGCAGTAGTAGTAGCACTAGCACTAGTAGTAGCAATGGCTGTAACAGTGCGAGTAGTAGTGATAGCAGTGGTGGCGGTAGTAGAAACAGTAAGAGCAGTCGTAGTAGTAGTAGTGGTAGTGGTAGCAGTAGCAGTAGTAGTAGTAGTAGTAGTAGTAATAGTAGGAATCGTAGTAGTAGTAGTCGTCGTCGTAGTAGTAGTAATAGTAGTAGTAGTGGAGTCGTAGCAGTAGCAGTAAAAGTAATAGTAGTAGTAGTAGTAGTAGTAATAGTAGTAGTAGTAGTAGTAGTAGTAGTGGTAGTGGTAGTAGTAGTAGTAGTAGTAGTAGGTGTTGCTCTGCTGTTGAAGTAGCGGTAGTGATCGTATTCGTAATACGGGTAGCAGTACCAACTGCAGTGGTAGAAGTAGTAGTAGTGGTAATAATGATAATAATGATAGTCGTAGTCCGAGTCGTAGCCGTAGTAGTAGTAGTAGTAGTAGTAGTAGTAGTGGTGGTGGTAGTAGTAGTAGTAGTAGTAGCAGTAGTAGTAGTAGTAGCAGTCGCAGTAGTAGTAGTAGTAGTCGTAGTAGTAGTAGTAGCAGTAGTAGTAGTAGTAGTAGTCGTCGTCGTCGTCGTCGTCGTCGTCGTCGTCGTCGTCGTCGTCGTCGTAGTAGTAGTAGTAGTAGTAGTAGTAGTAGTAGTAGTAGTAGTAGTAGTAGTAGTAGTAGTAGTAGTAGTAGTAGTAGTAGTAGTAGTAGTGGTAGTCGACGTCGTCGTCGTAGAAGCAAGAATAACATTAGTTGTAGTAGTAAAACAACCATGTGCAGATGTGAATGCCGTAATTGTGCTGGGTGGTGGCGAACGCATGCGGGCGGTGCCACTGGGACCTTCGGTGGAGCTCCCGATGGGGCCACGAAACGCTGTACTGGGTGGGTGAGACGCGGTCAGCAAGGGCTGTGCTGCGTGGTGGCGGACGCATGCGAGCGGTGCCACTGGGACCTTCGGTGGAGCTCCCTATGGGGCCACGAAACGCTGTACTGGGTGGGTGAAACGCAGGCAGGGAGCAAGGGCTGTGCAGGGTGGTGGCGGACGCATGCGGGCGGTGCCGCTGGGACCTTTGGTGGAGCTCCCTATAGGGCTACGAAGCGCTGTTCTGGGTGGGTGAAGCGCAGGGAACAAGGGCTGTGCTGGGTGGTGGCGGACGCAAGCGGGCAGTGCCACTGGGACCTTTGGTGGAGCCCCCTATGGGGCCACGAAACGTGCGAGGGGTGTGCCAGAATGGGGTGTGGAACCGCATGCCAGCGCAGCCACTGGGGCCTTCGGTGGAGCTCCCTATGGAGCCACGAAACGTGTGAGGGGTGTGCCGAAATGGGGGGTGGAACCGCATGCGAGCGCAGCCACTGCGGCGTTCGGTGAAGCTCCCTATGGGGCCACGAGACATGTGAAGGGCGTGCCGAAAAAAGGGGGTGGAACCGCATGCGAGCGCAGCCACTGGGGCCTTCGGTGGAGCCCTCTATGGGGCCACGAACCGTGTGAGGGGTGTGCCGAAATGGGGGGGGAACCACATGCGAGCGCAGCCACTGGGGCATTCGGTGGAGCTCCCGATGGAGCCACCCACATCAGAGAAACTATGGATTCAGTTTGTGTCGGGGTTTCGGTTTTCTGCTATGCCTGGCGGCCCATAGGGGCCAGACGGATCGCGAGGAGGCGGAGGAGGAGGAGGAGGAGGAGGAGGAGGAGGAGGAGGGGCCATCTGTGGTTGTGGCTCCTCGCGTTTCTCCGGCCTGCCTCTCTCCCCTCCCCCCCACTCCTTCTCTCCCAAAACCCCCTCCCTCCTCCTCCCCCCGCCCCTCCCCCCGAAATGGGACGAATTGCAACCGACTGGTCCCAATTCCAACCGTTCGGAGCGAATTGCAACCATACATGGGACCAATTACAACCATGGGATCTTCAGAAGTACTTCTTTCTTCTTCAGAAGTACTTATTTCTTCTTCAGAAGTATTTCTTTCTTCTTCAGAAGTACTTCGATTCCTTAGGGTCCCTTATGATTCCTTAGGACCCCTTAGGATCCTTAGGATTCCTTAGGGTCCTTGGGATCCCTTAGGATCCTTAGGATCAGGATTCCCCCGGATTCCGTCAGGAATCTTTAGGAATATTTGCGAATCCATAGGAATCCTGACAACATCCTTATGGGAAGGGTGCGCTTTGGGGGCCTTCTTGGTGTCTCTCTGGGCCACTCTTAGGGCCCTCTCGGGGCCTTCTTGGAGCCCTCCTGGGGCCCTTATTGACTTTTCTTGGCGCCCAAATGAGCCCTAGAA
>CAUYUJ010009224.1:693813-743813 GCA_963575745.1 Prorocentrum cordatum
CGGGGGCGTTTTAGCCGCGGCATATGAGGGTCTGGTGAGGCTCCAGCGCCATCGAGACCAAGGCCTGCGGTACTTGTCAAGTCCAGGGGGGCCCCAGAGGGTGGGGGTTGAGGCGGAGGAGCAAGGACAAGGAGGATGAGGAGGGTCGTTCCAGCACCAATGATGATATCCCCCCGTGGTCGCCCATTCCACTCCCTCATCGTTCCCTTCCTCCCTCCCCTTCCACCTCCTCCTCGATCCTCCCCCCCTTTCCCTCCTCCTCATCGTCACCATCACCATCATCACCATCATTATCATTATCAGCATCACCACAACCATCATCATCATCATCATCATCATCATCATCATCATCATCAACATCATCATCATCAGCAGCATCAGCATCAGCATCAGCATCAGCATCAGCATCAGCATCAGCATCAGCATCAGCATCAGCATCAGCATCATCATCATCATCATCATCATCATCATCATCATCATCTCGTCATAATCATCAGCAGCAGCAGCATAACCGTCATCATCATCATCATCATCATCATAATCATCAGCAGCAGCAGCATCATCATCAGCATCATCATCAGCACCATCACCATCACCATCAGCATCATCATCAAAATTAACTATCGTCGTCAGCATCACCATCAGCATCATCATCATCATCAGCAGCATCATCATCATCATCATCATCCGCATCACCATCAGCATCATCATCATCAGCATCATCAGCATCATAAGCATCATCAACATCACCATCATCATCATTGTTACCAGCATCATGATCAGCAGTATCATCATCAGCAGCAGCAGCAGCAGCATCGTCATCATCATCATCATCATCAGCAGCAGCAGCATCATCATCGCCATCCTCCTCATCCTCATCATCAGCAGCAGCAGCATCATCATAAGCATCATCATACTCATCCTCATCCTCATCATCAGCAGCATCATCAGCATCAGCATCAGCATCAGCATCATCATCATCCCCCTCTCGGCCCTCGAGGATCGAACGCATGAAATATTCAGGGGTGCGTCTTGACCAACAAAAAGCGAGCAGGATCCAGCTGAGTTGACGAGGAACCTCCCGAATGCCCAAAAGGCCTCAAACCACACACACAACCAAAATAAAGCGAGAGACCCAACCATGTGCAGTTGTGAGCACTGTCATGGCATGCACCGCATCTGGAGGAGCTCCCTATGGGGTCACGAAGCGTGTGAGGAGATGTGCCAAAATGGGCGCGGGGGGCGCATGCGAACGCAGCCACTGGGGCCGTCGGTGGAGCTCCTTATGAGGCCACGAAGCGTGCGAGGGGTGTGCCAAAATGGTGGTGGTGGGCGCATGCGAAGGCAGCCACGAGGGCCGTCGGTGGAGTTCCCCATGGCGCCACGAAACGTGTGGGGGCTGTGCCAAAATGGGCGCGGTGGGCGCGTGCGAACTCAACTGTGCCTAAATGGGGGCGGTAGGCGCATGCGAGCGCTGGCATCTGGGCCTTCGGTGAGGTCCCCGATGGGGCCACGAAACGTGTGGGGGGGTGTACCAAAATGGGCGCGGTGGGCGCATGCGAGTGCTGGCATTTGGGCCGCCGGAGGAGCGCCACGAAGCGTGTGAGGGGTGTGCCAAAATGGGTGCGGTGAGCACATGCGAACGCAGCCACTGGGGCCGTGGGTGGACTTCCTATGGGGCCGCGAAACGAGTGCGGGGTGTGCCAAAAGGGGTGCGGTGGACGCATGCGAACGCAGCCACTGGGGCCGCCTGTGGAGCTCCCTAGGGGCCACAACACGTTTGAGTGGTGTGCCAGAATGGGTGCGGTGTGCGCATGCGAACGCCGCCACTGGGGCCGTCGGTTGAGCTCCCCATGGGGCCATGAAGCGCGTGAGGGGTGTGCCAAAATGGGCGCGGTGGACGCGTGCGATCGCAACCACTGGGGCCGTCGGTGGAGGTCCCCAAAGGGCCATGGGTGCGGTGGGCGCACACGAAGGCTAGCATTTGGGCCTTCGGTGGCGCTCCCTTCGGGGCCACGAAACGTGAGAGGGGTTTGCCGAAACAGAAAGACGCGGAAGGGCAGAGGCAAGGAGGGGAAGGAGGGAGGAGGGGGAGGAGGAGAGGAGGAGAAGTGAGTGACGCGGGGCGCTCTCTCTTCAAAATGAAGACCAAATGCCACACAGGACGGTTGGTAATTAGCCTGGCGAACGACCCAACCATATGCAGTTGTGGGCAGCGTCGTTGTATGCACCGCATCCGGTGGAGCTCCCTATGGGGTCACGAAACGTATGAGGGGTGTGCCACAATGGGCACGGTGGGCGCATGCGAACGCAGCCACAAGGGCCGGCAGTGGAACTCCCTGAGGGGCCACGAAGCGTGTGAGGGGTGTGCCAAAATGTACACTGTGGGCGCATGCGAACGCTGGCAGCTGGGCCTTCGCTGGAGCTCACTATGGGGCCACGAAACGTGCAGGAGTGTACCAAAATTGGCGTGATGGGCGCACGCGAACGCTGGCATCTGGGCCTTCGGTGGAGCTCCCTATGGGGCCACGAAGCGTGTGAGGAGGTGTGCCAAAATGGGTCGCCAGATGGGTGCGGTGGGCGCATGCGAGCGCTGACGTGTGGGTCCTCGGTGGAGCTCCCTCTGGGGCCACAAAGCGTGTGCGGGGCGTGCCAGAATGGATGGGTGCGGTGGGCGCATACGAGCGCTGGCATGTGGGCCTTCGGTGGAGCCTCTTATGAGGCCACGAAACGCTGTACTGGATGGGGAAGCGCACGCGGACACCGCCATTGGAGACTCCAGTGGCGCTCCCTACGGGGCCACGAAACGTGTGAGTGGTGTGCCAAAATGGTTGACTGACGCGGATGGCAGATGCACGTATGGGAGGAGGGAGGAGGAGGGAGGAGGGGGAGGAGGAGAGGAGGGGGTAGACGCGGGGCGCTGTCGGGGCGCTGTCTCTCAAAACAAGGACCCGACACCACAGGATGGTTGGGAAGAACAACTCAATCCGCGAAGTTCGATCCCCGAACGCTCGCCTGCTCCCTCCATGTAGCTGCCTGCGCGCATGCTTGGGAGCCACCGTAGCTCCCAACAGCCAGGGGATCCTCGAGCAACTTGCCGCAGGGGAGCCGCCATAGCTGCCTGCCTGCATGCTTGCACCACGCGCGTGCACCACGGCAGGCTACAAGGGGCAGTCCCTCGAAGCGCCCCTCCGAGGTGCCTCCAGCCGCCCCCGCTGCGCTGGCCCGCAGGCCGCTCGGGGTCGAGGCGCAAGCAGCGGGGCGTGCTCATCTCGGGGAGCCGCCACCCACCGCAGGCTCCAATCGCAAGCCCCCCCCCCCCTCCCTCGCTCCTTTCCTCCGCCCCGAGCCCCGCGCTTGTCCACCACGCCCTCGCAGCCGTTCAGCCTCTGGCCGGCGGCCGTCTGTAGGCCTCTCGCCGCTGGGCGTGCCAGGGTGTGGGGGGGGGAGGGGGCGGCCTTACAGGCCGCCGGGCGGTCCTCCGAGGACGAAGAGACTTGCGCTTCTCTTTGGGGGCGCCCAAGAGGGGGGCTCGCAGGTCACGGTCCAGGGCACGCGGGGCCAAGAAGTCCGGAGGGATCTCGTGGCTCTGGCAGCAGTACACGCCGGTCGGAAGAAGCGGCTAGAAACATGAAGTAGGGAGACGGATAAAGTAGATTGGATTCAGGCCCTCCCACAGAATAACAAAACGTAGCGAAATCATATCGATTCTTGAAGTAGGAAGGCGCTTGAAGTAGATTGGGATCCGAGGTTCCAAAAATGCCTACTTTCAACGACTGGCGTGTATCCACCACCCCCTAGTCATCACACCCCTCTTCGCTACCATGGGTCAGGGACCCGTGGATCTGGCGCGTGGGCGCCAGGCCCCTGCATGGGGGAAAGCGGGAAAGCAGCCCCCGAAGCATGAAGCCAGCGATGCCTATTTGGCGACTGAGCGCATCGATTTGCCACGGAAGCGGGACACGGCGTTGGATGTGCGGCTTTGGGGAGGCGCGGAAGGGGGGGGCCAAAACCAGGCGCGGAAGCCTCCGCTATCGCATCGCATTCAGCGGTCGGGGACAGAGGGCCCGCCCTCAAGGTCGCTGCAGCGAAGGGTCTCTCTTACGTGTAGCCGAGCTCATCCGCGCGCCTCAGCCAATGTTGCGGCTCCTCGGCTCTTTGACGCTCCCGATCGCTCCAAGCGACTTCGGCACTGGCGAGCGCGAGAGGTTTGAGGACGCGCCGCCGCTCGGCGCAACGCCCACGGGCTGCCGCGGGGACTCGCCCATCTGCGCAACGACCACCTTCCGAGCCCGCCGCGATGGCCGCGCCGCCAGGGCGGCGCGATGGAGGCGCAGCTGGCGCGGCCAGGCAAAGGAGGGCGAACCGGGACAACGGTTGATGGCCTTCGGGGGGCCCCTCGTCACTACGGTTGGACGCAGCTCGGAAAACTAGTGCGTTTGGACCACGTAAGGGGTGCGCGCAGCGTTGCCCCCGACGAGGAGGAAGATTAGAAGGAACGGAGTGGAGTGGATTGCAAAGCGCATGAAGAGAGAGTGCTCGGCACTGGCTCAGCTCAGAAAGGCGAGCTCAAAGAAAGCCTTCGGGGACGTGGCACTGACCCAGGTCAGTGCAAACCAGGGTCAATCAGGCCTTGCAGGATCCTGCAGGATCCTGCAGGATCCTGCGCGCAAGCCCGGGTCAATGTACCCCTGACTCTGCAGGATCCTGCAAGATCCGGCGCTCTGACTGACCCCCGTTTGCATTGACCCCCGTCTCTTGAGCCCCGAGGCCTGAGGGTGTACTCCAAACTGGAGGCCGAGAATGAGGAAGCAAAAGCAGCAGGAGCGTCAACTGTTGGAGGCCCGTGCGGAATTCTAGAAGCGGCGCTGGACCCCCCCCCCTCCCTGGCGCGCGGAGCGCGCCAAGGGCGGCCATAGAGGCACCGCCAGGGGGGCCGAGCGCCGATCCAGGAAACCTGCGCGGAGCTCAGAAAGTTTATATGTATGAAGTTCTTTCTTCTCTTCGAGACAGAACCGGACGTTCGTAAGACTGGTTTTAGTGGGGTCTGGTTCAGTGATGTGTACCTGGAGACGCCTCCCCTCCTCATTCCACTAATCGTAACTGCCGCCGCCCGAATAAACACGAGCTACGGCAACCCTGGTTTGGTGATTATGTTTCATTTGTTTGGACTCGCGGCCCAATCACTAACCGGCTCCCCATCACACGAGGTCCTGGCCATACCCAAGAGAAGTACGAGGAGATGGACGGGGAGGCGGCTGTCCTTACCTGCCTCCTCCGCCCGCGTCCTTGTTCCTCCCCCTCGGCCCCCGCTCTCCCTGAGGAGAGGTGCACTTCGGGCACGGCCTGCTGTCTGAATCACCCACCCCTCGCAGGGTCATACCAAGCCATCCTGCGCGACCTCGGAGGAAGAGGAGGGGAACGCATGAGAGGGAGTGGAGGGGGACAGACGGGGAGGCGGAGCGCCTGTGCGAAGGGGGCCGGTCGGACAAGGGGCGGAAGCCACCGCCGCCGGACAGGCAGCGGAGGCTCGGGAAGTTCGAAGGGGGCTGGGAGGCCCAGCCAGCAGCTTCGCCCTAGGCGAAGCCAAGCTCCAGCTCTGTTGTACCGTAGTAACGATAGTCCCAGTAGGAGAGGATGTGCCATCTTAAATTATCCTGGCGAAGGGCCCAACCATACGCAATTCCGAATGCCGCCGTTGTAAGTATCGTCGTTGGTGGAACACCCGATGGGGCCACGAAGCGTGTGAGAGGTGCGCCAAATGGAGGTGGAACTGCATGCGGACCCTGCCACTGGGGCCTTCGGTGGAGCACCCTGTGGGGCCGCGAAACGTGTGAGGGGTGCGCCGAAATGGAGGTGGAACTGCATGCGGACCCTGCCATTGGCGCCCTCGGTGGAGCTCCCTATGGGGCCGCGAAACGTGTGAGGGGTGCGCCGAAATGGAGGTGGAACTGCATGCGGACCCTGCCACTTGGGCCTTAGGCGGAGCTCTCTATGGGGCCACGAAACGTGTGAGGGGTGTGCCGAAATGGAGGTGGAACTGCATGCGGACCGTGCCACTTGGGCCTTAGGCGGGGCTCCCTATGACGCCACGAAACGTGTGAGGGGTGCGCCGAAATGGAAGTGGAACTGCATGCGGACCCTGCCACTTAGGCCTTAGGCGGAGCTCCCTATGGGGCCACGAAACGTGTGAGGGGTGCGCCGAAATGGAGGTGGAACTGCATGCGGACCCTGCCACTGGGGCCTCAGGTGGAGCTCCCTATGGGGCCACGAAGCGTGTGAGGGGTGCGCCGAAATGGAGGTGGAACCGCATGCGGACCCTGACACTTGGGCCTTCGGTGGAGCTCCCTATGGGGCCACGAAACGTGTGAGGGGTGCGCCGAAATGGAGGTGGAACCGCATGCGGACCCTGACACTTGGGCCTTCGGTGGAGCTCCCTATGGGGCCACGAAACGTGTGAGGGGTGCGCCGAAATGGAGGTGGAACCGCATGCGGACCCTGACACTTGGGCCTTCGGTGGAGCTCCCTATGGGGCCACGAAACGTGTGAGGGGTGCGCCGAAATGGAGGTGGAACCGCATGCGGACCCTGACACTTGGGCCTTCGGTGGAGCTCCCTATGGGGCCACGGAACGTGTGAGGGGTGCGCCGAAATGGAGGTGGAACCGCATGCGGACCTTGCCACTGGGGCCTTCGGTGGGGCTCACCATGGGGCCACGAAACGTGTGAGGGGTGATGGTGATGATGACAGCGATGATGCTGATGATGATGATGATCATGATGATGATGATGATGATCATGATGATGATGATGATGATGATGATGATGATGATGATGATGATGATGATGATGATGATGATGATGATGATGATGATGATGATGATGATGATGATGATGATGATGATGATGATGAGAGGGAGGAGGGAGGAGGGGGAAGAGGAGGAGAGGAGAGGACGCGGGCACCGTCTCTTCAAAACGAGGACCCAACACCACAGGATGGTTGGGAACAAAGAAGATCCTTTTGGTCTCGATAGCACGTGTGTGCCTCGCGATGAGGCGCAGTCATATTTGGGCGGCCGGCCGCTTGAGCCGACGCGGCCGCGGGCACGCGCTCGCTTCCGCTCCTTAGTCCCTCAGTTCGCTTTAGAGTCGAGGGGGGGGGGAGACGAAGCGTGAGTCCGCCTCCCCTATACAGCAGGCACAGCAGCTAATACACCAAGGACAGAGGGCGGGCCAGAAGGAGGGTGGACCCGCTCGCAAGTTGCCTTGCTTGTACAGCTCTGTCCTTAAAGTACTCCTCAGGCCCCAGTGGGACCGCCCGCATGCGTCCCACACACTAAATGTTGCATTTTCACCCACCCCCATGACAGCGTTTCGTGGCCCCACAGGGAGCTCCACCGAAGCCCCCAGTGGGACCGCCCGCATGCGTTTCCACGCCCTGTTCAATATTTTTCGCCCACCCGGTACAGCACTTCGTGGCCCCATAATAGGGAGCTTCACCGAAGCCCCCAGTGGGACCGCCCGCATGCGCCCACACACACACACACACACACAACTTGGCGCTTTCACCCACCCAGTACAGCGCTTCGTGGCCCGCCCCATAGGGAGCTCCACCGACGCCCCCAGCGCTACCGCCCGCATGCGTTCCCTCCCACCCAGTGCAGTGCTTCGTGGCCCCATAGGGAGCCTCACCGAAGATGATATTCACAATTGCGGTACCCACAACTGCATATGGTTGGGTCCTTCGCCACGTTTGTTTTTGGGGGGAGGGGTATTCCCCCCACCGGCTTGCAAACATACCAGAAGAGGAATACATATGTATACATCTCTTTCTATGATATATATATATATATGTATACACATCTACATATATATACATATATATACACATATATACATATATACATACATACACATACCTATACGACCACACTTCGGGTGATAAGGAGGTCGTGGGGAGCCAACATCTGATGCAATCGATCTAACTATCGATCTCACTCAACGGGGCACCATGGGACACCACGCCACGGGACACCACGGGACACTTGTCGATCTCAGTATAAATCTCACTATCGATCTCACTCAACGGGACACCACGTGACACCACGTGACACCACGGGACACCTCGGGACACCGCGGGACACCTCTCGATCTCACGATCGGTCTCACTATCGATCGCACTATCGATCTCACCCAACGAGACACCATAGGAAACCACAGGACACCTCGGGACACCACATCGATCTCACTATCGATCTCACTATCGATCTCGCTATCGATCTGAACCAACGGGACACCACGGGACACCACGGGACACCACGGGACACCTGTCGATCTCACTATCGTTCTCACTAGCGATCTCACTTTTTGGGACACCACGGGACACCTCGGGGCACCACATCGATCTCAGTATCGATCTCAATATCGATCTCACTATCGATCTTACTATCGATCTCCTTCAACGGGACACCACGGGACACCACGGGACACCGCGGGACACCGCGAGCCACCGCTGGACGGGCGGGAGGGGGAGAATCATTTGTCTTGACTTCTCCCTAGCAACGGCGTACACCTTGGGACACCAGCCGGACACCGGCGGGACACCGCGGGCCTTTGGTCGCCGGAGGAGAAACATGTGGTCCGGTCGCGGCCCAGCCACAGGAGAATTTCGGGACACCAGCGGGACACCGGCGGGACATCGCGGGCCACCTGCCGCCGGAGGAGAAACATTTGGTCCAGCCGCGGCCCAGCCACAGGAGGATTTCCTCTCGCCCGCACACGCAGCTTCGCCTCGCCCGCACGCACGCACGGCACGCACGACACGAACCCGAAACCGAAATCGATTTCCCGGTAGGGCGGGTCTCCGTTTCACGTCGGACTCACCCCCCAACCTCCGATATGCATACATGTCTATATGTACATATGTATGTATACATGTTGCTTTACTGCTACATACCGATACGTCACCATTTCCCGGCCCAATACTTGTCGTTAGGGGTTCTTCCTTCTGGAATGAGCAACTGGGCGTGGGAGTCGGTCTGGCGGTTATACAGTCGCCATCTCCACCCCGTCACCGCCTCGTCGCCGCCCGTCGTCTGGACCTGGGGGTCGGTCTGGCGGCTATGCCGCCGCCGTCGCCACCCCGTCGCCGCCCGTCGTCTGGGACTGCATTGCTGCGCATTGCTTCGCATTGCGTCGCATTGCTGTGCCACGATGTGCCGCGCATTGCGTTCCATTGCTTCACATTGCATTGCGTTGCTTCGGGTTGCGTTGCATCTGTTTGCATTGTTTTGCATTGCTCGGGCACAAATTGCACAACATACATTGCACCACATAGTTTGCACCACATATAGTTCCATCACAGTCCAAGAAGGCTTCCCTAAATGCTCAGACGAAGCGGAGCGGGCCTTCAAATATTGTGTAAACACATGTGCACCCAAACCAAAACATATCGGCGGCTGGAATAACGCGTACTTTTCTCCCACGAGGTCACCACTGGAGGCAGCAGTCCTGGAATAGCCCAGCGTTTTTAGTGGCGAGAACAATCCCTACATTGGACACAACCTTGTGACACACCTGACCAAAAAATGTAGTGTCTTGCAGATCATCCTCCCGTTCATGTTGATCATCTTCCTCATCCTCCTCCGCGTCCGCCTCCTCCTCACCCTCCTCCGATTCAACTGCGTTGATTCATGTGGAAACTCTCTACCGCTGTGATGTGGAAGATAAACAGGCCCGCAATATAGGCTATACATAGGACTCACGCTCCGAGCGCCAGCTTCTCCCGCTCGGCTACCCAAAATGGATGTTCACCATGCACTCGTCTGATCTCAATTGCCCGAAGCGTGATGACACCCATATCGTCCTCTAACGGCTCCAGCTCGAAGAGCAAATACTCCCGCAAGAACTTGTGGACGGCAGGTCCGAGCACCCGTTCCCCGTCTTCACTGTGCAAACCTTTGCCGACGACCACAGTCATGCCTTCGCGCAAAGCTGGATTGTCTCGTGGGAGAAGAAGCACCTTCCTCAACACGTAATACATTGCTACCTTGAGAAAAACATATACAACATAACCTACGCATAGTTGTGTTTAACCGTGAGATGATGAGATAGCTTCCACGTAATGTAATGTTCGCCGTGGACTTGATTGACGATGAAGGCGTAGCGTGGTGCATATCGTTAAGTGCATTCCGCATGCGTGGCGCATTCAGCGTGGCGCATTCAGCGTGCGGCCGCGAGAGATCTGCGTCGTGCATTGCGTTCCGCGTGGTGTACAGCGTGGTGTGTATCCGGCGGGTCCCACTGGGCGCGTGCAGCGTGAATGGTTGGGCGTGATATGCTAGGCGTGGTGTACGTAGCGTGGTGGACCTAGGAGCTGTGCATTAGTGCGCGCTGTACTGGTCGCGCGGCGCTTAATGTGCGGCCGCGAGGGCCATACTCCAGGGCGTTCCGCGCCGTGGAATGTATTTCACGCCGTGCGGTTTGCCTCAGACGGTCTTTGCACCAGGAGGAGGAGGAGGAGGAGGAGGAGGAGGAGCAAACGTACCCTGAGGGCCAGTCCCGATCCAGCTCTAGGCGCGGAGCGCCAAGCGCGCTGCACCAGTGACCCGCGTGGCTGATTCGTATGTATGATAAGCCGAAACGGCCAGAGAGTCCTTCGATTTATGGTGAATGTGGAAGGTAAGGACGGTGGCTTCGACAGCCTGGAGGCGCGTTATCTCACAGTCTTCTGTGCCGTACTCGGTCGGGGCAGGAGGAGGAGGAGGAGGAGGAGGAGGAGGAGGAGGAGAAGGGGGGGAGGAGGAGGAGGAGGAGGAGGAGGAGGAGGAGGAGGAGGAGGAGAGGAGGAGGAGGAGGGAGGAGGAGGAGGAGGAGGGGGAGGAGAAGGGAAGGGGGAGAGGGGAGGGGAGATGGGGGAAGAGGGGGAGGAGGAGGAGGAGTAGGAGGGGTGTGCCGAGGGTTTGCCCCGTGGCCGCGTGTGCCCACTCGTTGCCGCTCGTAGTCGCTGCTCGTCGCCGCGCGTAGTCGCTGGGCGGGTGCCGAGGTCTCGCCGCTCGTCGCCGCTCGTAATCGCTGGGTGGGTGCGTCGAGGGTTCGCCACTGCCGCTCCTCGCCGCTGGTGGTCGCTGGGCGGGGGGGTCGAGGATTCGCCACGTGGCCGCTCTTGACCGCTCGTCCCCGCTAGTAATCGCCGACCGTCGCCGCTCGTAATCGCGAGGCTTCGCCCCGCGGCCGCATGTGTCCCCTCGCCACTGATCGTATTCGCTGTGTGGGTATGGCCAGGATTCGCCACGTGGCCGCACACTCCCGCTCGTCGCCGCTCGCAGTCGCTGCCCGTCGCCGCTGGTAAGTGCTGGGTCGGAGTGCCGGGGATTCGCCACGTTGCCGCCCGTGCTCTCTCGTCGCCGCCTGTAATCGCCGCTCGTCGCCGCTCGTAGTTCCCGCACAATCCCGGGGGTGCGTTCGGGCAATCTCGGGGGGAATTCCGGAATCCATGTAGCAGTCTGGGACGCGCTGAAGATCGAAGGCGCAAACACCGCCAAACCGATGAAGACCAAATTGGAAACATTGGATGTTTGTGAAAACTCAATGCGGACAACTAGATTGTGACATTTCCGCGTGGTGGCGTTCGACGCCCAAGAGGCCTTCAATCAGTAGAATTGTATGCGCGGTGCCCCTCAAGGGCTGGGAACAAATCCCGAAACAACTTGTCCGCAAGAGTCCTGCAACTGTTCTCTAAGAAACCGAGTGCGGGGACCGCCGGATCTGGAATCGGTCGGGCACCTGGTCTCCCGCTATCTCCCGTTGCCTCCCGTTATCTTCCGTTGTCTCTGGTTGCTTCCCGCTGTCTCCCGCTGTCTCCCGTTGTCTCCCGCTGTCTCCCATCGTCTCCCGCTGTCTCTCAGTGTCGGTCGCGAAAACGCTTCCCGAGCGCATCACGCATCGTTTAATGAAAGTCGCAGCATGTCGTTTGTGTTGTTTGTTTGGTGTTGCCCGCTGGGAATATTCAGCGTATTGCAGTTGACGTGGTGACTTTAGCGTTGTGCATTCAGCGTGGAATCTCTCAGGTGGTGCACTCAGCGTCCAGCGGGGGCGTATTGACCGTAGTGCGTCCGGCGTAGTGCATTCAGCGTGGTATCCTTAACGCGAAGTATGCGGAGTGGCGCATAGCGTGCGGCCGCGAGAGCGTTGCCCGAGTGCATTCCACGTCGTGTAGTGCACTTCGCGTGGTGTATACTCTGTTGTGTAGGTTGCATGGCCCCCTGAGCGTAGTGCATCTAACGTGGTGTATGTGCAGCGTGGATGTAGCGTGGTGTGGTCAGCGTTGTGTGGTGCATATGGCGCAGTGTACCCAGCATGGTGCCTTTCGCGTGGCCGTTTAGCGCGCGGTCGCAAAAGTGCTACCCGAACACACTCTTCGTTGTGTAGTGCTTGTCACATCGTGTACTGGTGCTATGTACCTGGCGTGGTCAATTGAGCATGGTGCATTTTGAGCGGTTGGTGCCTAGCGTTGTGCACCTCGCATGATGTATTTCGTGTAGTCGACTGAGCGTGGTGTAGTTAGCGTGGTGAATTTGGCTTCGCTGGTTTCGTGTGGTGTATGCAGCCAGGTGTAGGTCTGCTCGGTGTGTTCTACGTACTGTGTCCACTCAGGCAGGATGTCGTCAGCTCGAAGTTCGTGGCCAAGCCTGCGATCGGCAGGACATATGCGGACGCTCGCTAGAGTGTCACCCAAGTGCGGTCCGCGTGTCCATTCAACTCAATGCATTCAGCATGGCCAGTTTCAGCATCGCGCAATAGCGTGATGAAGTCCGCGCGGTCCACGCGGCCAGGCGGGACGCGTCCTCTTGGATAGTCTAAGCAATCGATGCCGGCAGGGGTAATCGGCTGGGGTGTGGTTTCGGGCGTTTCGCATGATGTCGAATTCTGCGTAAGATATCTTGCGACGCGCAGTTCGTGTGATACATGTGGCGTTGTACACCACGGCGAGGCGTATCTAGCGCAGAGCATGTAGCGTGGTATACTTAGCAAGTTACATTCAGCGTTGTGCATTTAGCGAGGTGTATTCAGTTTTCGGTCGTGCGGGAATGCGTCCTGTGCCGTGCGGAATTGGGGTTTCGGGCGTTCGCGGGCCCGGCCCAGGCCAGGAGGCCCCTTCACGACACATTCCCGCACAGCCCAGAACGCACTCCCACACTCGCCCATGGCACAGGACGCGGGACAGAAGGCCCAGGACGCACTCCTGCACGGCCAAAGACGCGTGACAGGAGGCTTGCAACGCACTGCAACACGGTCCAGAACGAGAAACAGGAGGCACAGGAAGCACTGGCCTAGGACACACTCCCGCAAGATAACCCCGCGCGGGTATACAGCGTAGCGTATCTAGCGTAGCGTGTCGAGCGTAGCGTATCTAGCGTAGCGTATTCAGCATAATGCAGCATCTTACTTATACGGCATGCCATGTCTCCGTTAAATCGTTTGCCTCACATCACCTGGCGGTACCTCTAGCGCCGCCCACTGCGAGCTTCTCACGCTAGGGGAAGGGGTACAGCGCCGACCCTAAACACCCGCACAAACCTTCGCAATACATGTTTATGCCGTTATTGTTCCTCCAACCTTGGCCACATCTTCGCTGAGGCCGTGCAGGTCCACGACATTGCCCAAACGACCTTCGCCTGCAGAGTGGATGCTGAACGCGCCGTGTGATAGAGCCTCCTCGAACAGGCGCGCCGGGTCCTGGGCGGCCAGTCACAAAGACAACGAATCGGCCTTATCCTTTTCCTCTCCTCCTCCTCCTCCTCCTCCTCCTCCTCCGACTCCTCCCCAGCCATCACCACCATCATCGGCAGCATCCATCCATCCATCCATCCTACATCAGACTTTCCCTTCGCCCGGTGCTCATTATTCCGCCCCTCCTTCCCCTCCTTCTTCTCCTCTTATCACCACCTCCCGTCCTCGTTTTTCTCCTCCTCCATTATTTGTCCTTACCAAAAAATCCTCCCTGTCGCATCCCGAAGCTGGTCGAAAGTGCGGGCCGGGCGTTTCGCCTGAGAGTTGTTCACTTCTTTTGATCTTAAGGCTTGAAAATTGACAACAGATTCGCACATGGAGGAGGGGTGGTGTTCAAAAAGGCTCTCGCCGTGGCGCCGCGCACATTCGTTTGAACAAATTGCAAGAGTTTCGCGTACTGAAAGCGGGCAGTTTTCAAAATGTGGTTCTCGCCTGAGCGCCGCGCGCATTCGCCTTTAAAAACTACACGAGACTCTTGGATTGAAGGCGGCTCGTTTTCAAAATGTGGTTCTCGCTTAAACGCCGCGCGCATTCATTCGAAAAACTTGCAAAAACTTCACGGATTCCCATGGCCAACGTACCACAAACTGTGTTTCGAACGGAATCAAGACTGCAAGGGTGAGGCAGTCGCTTAGATTCGCAACGGCGAAGTCCAGGCAAGGAGTTCCGGCACGATCCAGGATCGTCAACACGCAACAATCAGATTGATACGTGGCGTTGTAATCCCGAAAATGGTTTTTTCACACGCATCAAGGTTTTCAAACTGTTGTCACCCAACGATGCAGTTCCATCAATGGAAGCGAGCTCTTTCTTTGGAGGGAGAAAATGGGAGCGGACACCAACAATGAAAATCCAGCCACATCCGCCTGTCGCATGATAGGAAACTAGCACCGCGCACTGAGCGACGGAGAACATGAACCGCACCGGCGGTTTTTTGCGCCAACGTGTTTGAGAGGCACGGGCAAACATGTACACTGAGAGCAAGATATACTACACAGTTTCGACTCTAGGGAAGCGGGAGACCCCTCAAATCGAAAATAAGCCGTCGCACCCAAACTTGACCAGCAGTTGGCACTGGCCGGGGCTGCAACTCCCGCCCCCCACTGCAAACAGAAGCAAACACATCTCTGGAAGAGAAGGAGGATGATCGAAGAGGGACAGAAGGCGTATGATACGAATTTAGCCAAAAAAGTACCGCCCCTGGGTGCGACAGCAAGGTAGGTGTCAATCCCTACCGAATGGCCCAGACGGCCAAATCAGTGGCACCCACATAACCCTAAACTTTCAAAAGAAGAGGAGGAGGAGGAGGAGGAGGAGGAGGAGGAAGAGGAGGAGGAGGAGGAGGAGGGAGAGAGGACCACAGGGCTTATAATGCCAGGCCTGTGGCGTCATGCCCATCGTGGTCCACTCGCGGAGCAGGCCGACAAAGAACCGCAACTGGGTGGCCAGAGCTGACGCGGAGGAGAGGGAGGAGGGGAGGCAGGAAAGGGGGCAACAAGAAGAGGAGCCAGCTGAGCGGCACAAGGTTCGCCAACTGACGGCAAGCTGAGCTGATAGCGGGCAAGCTAAGTTTCTAATAGCGGGTCATGCAGACATGCGGCGTCAGGACAAGAGCTCCAAGGCCCGCGGGCGGCCGCGCGCGGCCCCCCGCAGACCCTGCAACAGGGCACCAGGGCTCGTCGGCGTCGAGGGGGTGGAAGAAGATGTTGGAGGCGTAGACGAAAGACTGGCTGTGGAACGTCTCCAACTGCGGCTGCTGGCTTTCATGGCATGCATGACAGCGCAGTGCAACGGCGCCGCCCTGCAAAGCATGACGTGACTCCGGGGGCGCATGGCGGCCCCCATGCCGAGGAAAACCTCCAGCGCTCGTGCGCCGCGCACCCGGAGACGCAGGCGGCGTTGTGCAAGCTACTGGATGACCTGACAAGTTATCGATGCTGTTCTCCATCGGGCTGACGAACCGAAATCGCGTCCGATGCTGGAAGCGGCGGCCTACAACGAGCCCGTTGCACAGGATCCTGAGCGCGGCCGCAAGCACGCGGGGGGGAGCGGAGTTCTCGAGCCCCTGGAGAAGTAGGACTGCGCGACTCACTCACCGGCTGGGGGGGGTCTGCATCTGCCACCTGCCCAGGCGCCGCCGCAAATGCCGGAAGGCGTCGTCGGCGGAGGGGGAGCGCAGGCAGTTGTAGCAGATGCGCTGCCATCTGGCCCTGATCGCACGTTCCGCCATGCCCTCGGGGACATGGGGGCCCAGCGGGGATCTCTGGAGCTCGTCGCGGGCCTGCTGCAAATTGCGGAGGGGCAAACTTCGGACGGAAATTCCCCTGGCGCGCCCGCCGGCCCAGGAAGTCGCAGCCCGCGGTGGCCCCGTCGAGGTTGCGGACGCGCTCCGAGACCTTAAGTCCGCCAGTCTCGCGGCGCGCCGCGGCCCGCGCGGGCGCGGGCCAGCCAAGCGGACCCAGAAAAAAATCAGACGCGCCGCCTGCTCGGCCGCTTCCCACGCGACTGGGGGGGGCTCGAGCTGAGCCACAAACATGAACACGGAAAACAAGCACATCTTGCATGCGAGGACACTCACAAGCATTCCTCCCCCAATGTCCCTTCAGACCTTTGCCTGTTCCCCGAAGTACTTGGCGTAGAACTGGAAGGAAGTGCCGCCGCGCGCATTCAGCACATCCCTCGCTGCGTCGACTGGAGAGCAGAACAGCGGGGCGACCGCCGACTAGCCGCGGCGGAGGCGAAGGCCTGAGATGAGCTCGCGTTCCTCAAATATGGGCCCCAGGATTCCCACGTCGGCGCTGAGCTTTGCGAGGGTCGCAGCCAGATCGTCAGCGCCAGCTCGGATAGTGGCAGTTGGGAGAGGGCGGCGTAGACGCTTCAGTGGCAAGTCCGCCGCCAAAGCGAAGAGAAGTGGAGACAGGGGGGCACCCCTGTCGAAAGCTGGCGGTCAGTTCGAACCCCTCGAACCTGTCTCTCTCCACCTGTGCGCAGCAGGAAATTCCGGCGGCAGAGCTGCCTCGCAAATGTGACGATATCATTGGGGGGCAGGCCGCTCTTCTGGACGCAGTCGAGGAGGGGGCCGTGGTCCACGCTGGGGAGGGCCGACATGCAATCGAAGAACACCGCGCCGCTCTCGCCACACCGCGCCGCCGCTACGATCACGGGCCCCATCGACGTCCAAGACGCCAGCGATCACGGGGCGCCCCGCGCGCACGCGCGCGCAAACCCTTTGCATCGAGGGTATTCTCGCATCGAAGGCGGGATCGACGCGAAGCTGGACTGCCTTGGCCGTCTTGCGGTTGTCCGTGTTGGTTACGTCGAACGGTCGAGCCCCCGCCCGCCTCGTGGACATCCCGGCCGTCTCCGTCCTTCCCCGCCCGGGTTTGGGATAAGAAGACCATCGCGCTCTCGTTGGATTCTGGCTGCGAATCGCCGGTCGCCTCCGCGCCCTCCGACTCCACGATCTCCGGGCACGCCTGGCGCGGCAACTTTGCGGCGCGACGCCCCAGCGCCCGCCGCGCGCCGAAAGGGGTGCCATCGGGGCCAGGCGCGGAATTTTCGGCATGTCGACGGCGCGCTCGAAATCTCTGCGAGTGGGCTGCCTGCGGCGGTCGTCATCGCGAGCAATGCGGTTTGCGGCAATGGCCTCGCGCCCCTCCCTAACCCACTCCTCCCGGAGCGGCGCTTTCGTTGGCTCGGCGGCAAGGACCTCCTCCCAGTGCTCCTCGAGGCCCGCGGCAATCACCTCTGGGGCAGCGGCGCGCCCGCCAGTTCGGAGACGCAGCGCGCGGAGAGACTCGCCTCTGCCCGGGGCGAGGCGGACCAACGGCCTCTGGCTTTTTCGCCTGCGGCGGCGAGCCTGCTCCCCGGCAAATGAGTCGAGGTCTTCGCGGAACTTGCCAGGCCCGTCGAGGGCGCGGCCCTTAGCCAAATCCGCAATACGCTCGCGAAAGGGCACGACATGGCCCAACGATCCCTCGAGCAAGCTGCACGGGCCATGGCGAAGCGCAGCGAGAAGAGGGCAGCGGCGTAGACAAGCGCCCAAGGCGCCGACGCCCCCATGTTCGACGGCCCAGATAAAACGAAGGGCAGTGCCGAGCCTGTCCTCACAGCCCGCGGCCTCGCTCGGTTTTTCCGGGCCCCAGTCCATCGCGCGGCCATTCTGCGGAATCGACGCCCCGAAAAACTCGAAGCCGCTCAATGTGCGACTCGGGTTCGGCGTGCTTGAGGCGCCCCTGGAACTCGAGCTCCACCCTGCGGGAGAAGTCGGGGCGAGCGCACGCCGACTCCTGGATGGGTTTGTCTTCCACGTTGCGCCGCCGCGGGTCATGCTTCACGAGCGCGACCGCGCGGCGCGGGGAGAGGTGGGGGGCCCGCTCGACCACCGCGTAACCGACGTGCTCGCTGAGGGCACCCGAAGGGTGGATGCTGCAACAGATGCGATCTCGCCGCGAGCGTGCACTTTCAGAGACGTGCGTGAAGCTGCCCTGGAGCACCCCCTTCACCCGGCGGTGGCTGGCGGGGCTGAGCCAGTCTCGCTCCTCGGCGGCGTTCCGACGACCAGAGCAGCCGCCCGCGGTCAGGGAGACGCGGTCGGAGCCGTCCAGGACGTAATTGAAGCCACCTGCAACAACCGTCATCGCGGTGGTCGACGACTGGATGGCCCGGGCGACCACGCGGCGCACGGCAGCATGAAGAACAGGAAACGCGGGCGGGGAGTCGCCAGCATGACCAAGGATCAACACCTCCACGTCCGCCGCACGCGCGTCAGAGCCGGTCGGGAAGTAGACGACCGATGTCGAGGTTGCCCAGGCTGTCCTTCAAGCGAAGAATCGCCGCCCTACCCAGGGTGGCGATGTCCCACTCGGTGGGAGCGGGGTCGAACGCACGCAAGAACGACTGCTTGACCACGACGCCCACTCCGGCGCGAGCCGTAGAGTGCCGCGGTGCCCACCACGACCTGCAGCCACGCGGTCCCCTCCATGAGGCGCTGCCGCCCTCCGTGCCGGGCGTCTCGGCCCACGCGCCGATGTCGCATTTCTCCATGAGCCCGGTCACATAATTACGTTTCTGGTTACGCCTGCTGAGGCAGACGGCAAAGAGGGCCTGCGCGTTCCGTGAGACCACGCTGAAATCGACGGCAAATTTGCCCTCTCGATGGGCCGACGTTGCGCGCAGGGCGGCAGCGCGCCCTCGGCGGAACGGCCAAGGCGGGAGAGACCAAGCCCCTGGACAACAACATGTGCTGACGGATCTGCTCGAGGAGGTCATTGCACCTCGCGCCCTGCGATTCGCCGGTCCGCGGGGCGCTCCACTGGAGAGGGGGGGAAGACGAAGACGAACATCAGAGCCTGGTTGACGCGAAGAGGTTGAAATTCGCCGGCCCAACGGGCCAGGGCGTGCTAAGATCTCCAGTAACTGGTTAACAGTATTAACAGTATTTCTAGTTCGCGCGCGCGGGGCGGCCCCTGGGGGCCCCCCGGCGAAAAGTACCCCGACCGACGCCCGGTCGCCGCCCGACCAAGTCTACTCAGAGATGGTTTTCCTTCTGGGCGCGGCCCCTCAGGCTCCCCAGAGCGCGCTCAGAGTGCCCCAAGAGGCCCCCAAGACTGCCCAAGAGGCCCCCGAAACGCCCAAAGAGCGCTCGAAGACGCCGAAGATGACCCCAAGACGGCCCAAAAGGCCCCCAAGACAGCCCAAGAGGCCTCCAAGACGCCCCAAGAGCCTTCCAAGAGGCCTCCGAAGAGAGCCCCAAGAGGCCAAAATCGTTGATTTTCATTGGTTTTTTCGATGTTTTTTGTGTTCTGGTTTTTTCGGCTTCCGGACGCTCCAAGACGGCCCAAGAGGCCCCCAAGACCGCTCCAAGACGGCCCACGAAGCTCCCAAGACGGCGCCGAAACGACCCAAGAGAGCCCTCAAGACGGCCCAAGTGCCGCCCAAGACGGACCAAGAGGCCCCAAGACGGGCCCAAGAGGGACTCAGGAGGGATACCGAGAACTCAAAAATGGAGCCCTCCGTCCCAGAAGGCGCCCAGGAGGTCCCAAAGAGGCCCCAAGAGGCCTCCAAGAGGCCCCAAGATGTCGCCAAGAGGCCCCAGGAGACTCCCAGGAGGCCCAAAAGAAGCCCCAGAAGGCTTCAAACATGTCTCCCAGCCGCCCCCGAACGGCCTCTCAACAGACCCCAAGAGGCCCCTCAAAGAAGCATCTTGACGACGACTCTGTTTCGCCCCATCGAGAGACGACCCCCAGGGAACTGCTTCACCATCAAAACTCCCCACGCAACGCGTCCGAACGACACCCGCCCCCAAGAGCGCAACATGGGCAACGAACACAAACAAAAACCAGCGATGCCATATCACGGGCCGGCGGAATGAGCGAAGCGATTCAATAATTGAATTCGTGAACGCGCAGCTGTTGGCGCGCTCTGGGTCGCCGCAGTACGTCGCGCCCGTCGAGGCGAGGTGCGCGAAGACGACGGCGATCACCATGGCGCGCCCATGCATGCTCAGAAAGCAAAGGATTTCTGGATGGGGGGCCCTCCTGACGCGGTGGGGCGTCTAAGGGTGACGGGCCAGCGCCCCCGCCACCCTCCCGGCGTTTCCCATCTTGGACTGGTCCTCGAGGCCGCTCGCGATCGCGACGGCTATCCTGTCCTCTCCCATGGCCAGCACCTGCCAGTGGAGCGCAGCGAACACCTGGTCAACCTCTGACTGGGAGGCGAGGCAAATCTGCCCCCAGCCCGCAGCGGCCGCGGCGTCGCGCGCCCAGGTGGACCCACTCGCTCCGCTCAGTGGCCCGGTCGTCAGGGCCCTCCTTGACCTTAACATGGCCGTCCGTGCCGAGTTGGTCTATGAGCTGGCGCATGATGTCTCTCTCGTTGGGCCCCAGTCCCCTGTTGATCGAGATGTCGGTGACGAACTGGTCGACGCCACCAATCTGGAGGGGGGTGCCGTTTTTTCGCGGGGATGCCCCTAACTGCGTCGCCGTGGCGGTGGGCGCGAGCCATGGCCGACCGCCATTGCGAGACGGCTTCCAGCCGATGCGGGTCACCACCTCCCCCGGTGTATCCATCAAGACCCTGTCGAAGAGGGGCCCCAGTTGTCTTCCCCCGCCTCCGCTTGGATGAGGGCCTTACCAGGGCCCAGGATAAGCGCCTGCGAGCAGAGGAGCCAAATCGTCACCAGCGCCAGCGCCGAGTTACACTCCACGATCTTCGCGTCTGGGTCGCCGTACAGCTTGCGGTCAGCGGTGTGCATCCTGCCGTCGGCAACGTGCCTCCTGAGCTGCTTCATGTCGATAAACTGCTCGAGCTCGGAAAGGCAACCCGGAAGGATGAGCTCCACCACATTCCTGGGCAGCTCCTTGGAGCTGCCAGGGCTCGGCCTCGGCCGACAGGCGTGGACCTGTATGTTCCTGGCGTGCATAGTGTCAGCCTGGATTAATAAATTCCTCCTGGCGCTACTCGGGAGGTCCACGACGAATGCTTTTTTCTCCCCCACGGTGGTCAGCGGGGCGACTGATAGTGATCCACTTTTCGTTGAGAATTGGGTGGGCCCAAAAATCCATGAGCTTGCTCACGGAATCCATGCCCAGGAACAACGCGATCGGGACCAGCATGCGTAGGACCGCCGGGAGACCCTCCTTGGGGAGTTTCACGAAGTTCGCGAGCAGGAGCGTCAACGCATTGTGGTCCGAAGGCACCCAAATCGTGACGGCCTTGCCGACAAGCTCGGCGAGAACCTTGCAGTCGCCTTTCTCGGCCAGCGCTGCCACCGCTCTGGCCCAGACTACATCATCCTCCTCCACGTCGCCACTGAGGATGACCGACCACTGCATGAGCAAGAACTCTTGCGGGAGGAGCACCTGTTCGCGGAGAAAGCGCTTGGCCTCCTTGCCAAGCTCCTTCCACACTGGAAGATGCGGGGCCTTGTACTTGCGCCGCTCGCGCAGCACATGGTCTAGCTGCAGGAGATACTCCTCGTGGGCCTTCGCAAACGTCTTTCCGTACCGCCTCCGCCGCGTCGAAGTCCTCTTGCCTCCAGTCGTGGAATTGTCCCATGGTGCATATGAGCTTGGCGGCCATGGCTCGGGCGTCGATGCCGTTCCCAGTGGTCTCAGGTCCCTCCAGTATCCCGAAGCCGAGCGTCTGCCATGAGCTCGCCGCGTCGAAGGCGTAGGCCAGCTTGCCAAGGACACCTGTGGTGCGCGCCGAATCCTTAGGGGGCTTGAGTAGCCTTCGCGACCTGGACGAGGTCGAAGTGCGTCACCCACTCGGAGAAGCTTTCCATGTCTATGCTGAAGACCCCCTTCGCCCGAGCGTCGTCGACGACGATATCAGAGTCGCTGCCCTCGCGGGAGTCGACGTCGTCACCGATGCCATCGCTAATGTCGTCGCTGACGTTGAGGCCGGCGGCTGTCTGGGTCAGGCCGGTACTGTCGGCTGGCAGCGCAGTCCCCAGGGGCAGCTGCGTGAAAGCCATCGAGCAACAGCTGGGAGAGGCTGCGGGAACAGAAAAGAGGTAGATGTGAGGTAAGTGCTGAGAGAGGTAAGTCCTGAGGTGAGGTAAGTCCTGACAGATAAAGAGAGAGAGAGAGAGAGAGAGAAAATAAGGCACCCCACCCTTGGCAGGGCTCCTGCTCGGGGGCCTTAGGCGGCCTTTCTTGAGCAGTATCTTGAGCAGTCTCTGGCTCAAGAGAATGGAAATGAACCCTTGTATGGGTCCTATAAAGAGGGAGCTTGGAGGGAGGGAATATTCCAACATCGTTGATCAGTCTTGGGTTTACAGTGGTCCTCCTCCTCCTCCTCCTCCGCCTCCTCCTCCTCCTCAAGATCCTCTTCCCACTTCTTCCTCTCCAACTCTTGCTCCTCCCTCGCCTCCACCTCCTTCCCCTCCCCAAGGGGGGGGAGGGGGAGGGGGGGAGGGAGGGGGAGGGGAAATACCACTGCAGGTCCTGTGGTTTTTGGTCTGCCCTTGGGGGTCATGGAACTTTGCCAGCTCTTTGCAGATCGAGTCCATGCTGAGTGGCTCTGAAGGTTCCTCCTCCTCCGCGGGGGCCACCGCCTGTGCTGAGGACCTCAACATCTCAACATCACCTCGCCTCTCCTCCCAGTCTCCTCTCCTGTTCTCCCATCCCCGCACCACTTCTGCTCCCTTCTCTCGCTTCCGCTCCTCCGCCCTCTCCTCTTCCTTCCGACCTGCTCATCCCCTCCCTCCCTCCCTCCCCTCCTCACGCCCACGCCCTCCCCCGTCACTCCCCCTCCCGTCTCCTCCGGAGACTGTCTGTGCGGGTGATGAGGCTCCAGGGCGGTCAAGACATTGCTCCGACAATTGCTGCTTCAAACCGGGGCGTAGAGTCGCCTCGGAGTCCGATTGGGCGCCGGTGGAGATGGCCCTGGAAAAGGCCTGGGCCAATCGCTTCGAAAGACGACGACATCGGGGGGAGGAACCGAACTCCTCGAAGAGGCGATCCCGAGTAGACGCTGACACCATGGCGCGGAAGCCCTGGCTTTTCGACCTGCTCAAGCGCAACAGCACGGCAGCTGCGCGCACGGAACAGCACGGCAGCTGCGCGCCTGCGGCCACGGGGGGGCCTGATGGCGGTGGGCCGCCATCTGATTCTGCCTCCGACGAGGCGAGGGGTCGTGCTCCTCGGATTAGATTCCGACGCCTCTGTCCCGTCCGCCACGGCAGGCTAAAGGCTGCAAGATGCTAGCTGCCAAGAGGGCCGAACTGAGGGGCGCTGGCGCGGAGGCGCAGTGGGCGGAGCGCGGGCGCAGGAGCACCTCGAAGCGGCTTTCGACGCGATCACGGGGGAGGCGCGCACCGCCAAAAAGCGACAGATTTGTAAGACTTTAGGTATCACGAACGACTTCTCGCACTGCCCGTCTGTGCACGGCGACGACGCTGAGAGAGTCCTCGGCCAGCACTGGGTGGCCAATATGGGGCACCTCTTCAGCGCCTGGACCGCCGCGGGACCCCGCCCAGATTTCCTCGTTCGGCGGGCCCGCGTGGATTCCTGTTCAGAGCCGCCAGCGTTCAGTGCGTTGGACGTGGGAGCTCACGCCACAGTGCAGCGCAGGTTGAGGGCCTTGCGAGATCTTGCGCCTCGCCCGATCGTGCGATGGACCTGTCGGAGGAGGGCCTGGGGAGGGCCACCCGCAATGAAGAAAAGTTCAACCGACTAGAACTCAAACCAACAGCTGCGCCGACTTCGTTTTGGAGATCCTGGTCGGGAGGCGATCTGCGTTTTTGTGGTTATCAGATGTTGGCCGCGTCTCGGCGGCATGAGCCGGCAGAGGTCCCGGAGAATGTTCTGGCGCGCCTGTCGGCGGGGGCCCGAGGCAACAGGGTGGGCGGGGGCGCGCCGACCACAAAGCGCGGCCGGGATTGGGAACCCTGCTTTGGGCGCAGTGTCTGGCGCAGGCTGTGGCGCAGTTTTTGGCGCGTGTCCTTCGTCGGGTTACTCTGGGTCGTCGTCGTTGCTGTCATTGGCGTCGCCGCTGCGCCACCTTCGTTGGATGCCGTGGAAGCCCCCGTTGCGTCGCGCGCCCGAAGCAGCAGATCCAAAAACGATGCCCGAACGAGTTGCCTGGGCTCTTGTTGAAGCCGCAGCGGGCCTCCTGGCCACAGTCGCGCAACGTCCCCACAGTCACTCCAAGAAGGCAAGGGGGACCATTTGGACTGATCACGCGCCACATGGAAAACCAATTCCGCAGCCGAGTATACGTCGCCATGCCATGCCGTAAGAGCAACGCGCTGCAAGTGGATGGGGCCCCAAAAAGGCGTCATGCGTCTCCAGTGCGCTCTGGGATTCGGGAACATGCTGGAAGCCCACAAACAAGTTGTCTGGACCTGGGAACCCGCCGCCTACCGAAACTGGCAGGATATCGTCGCGCATGGTAAAACAAAGTGTCAGCAGCCTGTCATTGCAAGCACTGGTTAGGGCAACGCCCGGGGCTTCCTGGAGTGCGCCCTGGGCCCTCGCAGGGCCTCCGCTCCAAGATTGCTGCAGGGGTGCCCCCCAAATGCCCCCCTGGAGGCCTCATTCCCAGGTGCTCTCATATTACCTGCGGCGTGCCGCGCGCCACCTGCACTCGCGCGCGCGCAAAGCGTTCCACCGAGAACTTCGCCCTCGCCCCCAGGGAGGGGCGCTCCTGGGGCCCGCTTGGGCCCCTCTTCAACCCTTGTCGGGGCTCCTTGGGGCTCTTCGCGGATGCTGGAGGGTTCGGTGAAGGTGCGCCGCCGATTTCGGGGAGCGGCCGAATTCCCTGGTTCCTCGAAGCCGTCGAATTCCCAGAGCTGCGCGAAATCAGGCATAGTGAAAGAGTAGAATGTAAAGGGACGCGGGTTGACACTGAAAAGAAGGGAGGGCGTAGGACCAGAGCGCCGAGAGGAAAGGGTCTATACTAGAGAAGCGAGTATTCATCAGGAAGGGCATGCTGTTAGCATCGCGCAGGGACTAGAACGAGACGCACATGTCTGCACAGGATGGACGGTCGAGGGATCCCCTGGGCAATGAAGAAACCTCTAAGGGCCTATGAAACATACAGGCCCTGTGTTCGACGGGTTGGTGGGACATCGTGGAGACCCCTTCGGATTCCTTGAAATTCAAATAAAATCTCGCCAATAAGCCCGAGAGGTTCCCAAGAGGGCCCCGGGAGGGGTCCACGACGGACCAACAACCTGTCACAGACAAGGCCCTGGTTCGTGACAGAGAGCAGGGCATCTTGGACCCTGCTGGAGGACCTCCTGAGGCGGCCCCGAAGCCCAGTAGTGGCCCCAAGAGGACCCCAGAGGGGGTCCAAGACGACCCGAGAACCTGTCACGGACCAGACCCTTATTCGCCACAGGTTGTTCTGCTCTCGCGGAGCCTTGTGAAGGCTCTCCTGAGGCATTCCGGAAGCGCACATAAGACCCCCAAAGTCATCCAAGAAGGGCCCCCCCTGCAGGTGCCCCAGCTTGATACACCTCTTGCAGCATAAATACTGCAGAGAACTCGACCTTCTGGGTGGGCGTAAGTCCGGGACACTTCAAATTGCAGGGGGTCCGCGGGATAAACCAATATTTCAACGATGACGCATCATTCCGAAATCCGCACACCCTTTCAATACAGAAAGATCACTGCACGGATACTGCTGCTTGTCGTCCCACAGGTACAGGGGATTGATCCATACATGCCCCACGCGATTGTACCTGCACTGATCATTGGGCAGAATACCGATAAGCTGGAAAATCTGAGTCGGAGGCATTTTGCCGCCCCGACCCGCTGACATGATGATATCGTTTGCTGAGCGCCAACTCGACATACTATGCCGAAGCAGTTTCTCCAGGCTAACCAATACCAAAACCTCGGAGTCGACACGCAGGCCGGACTGGATTCTGTTGTCGCCTGGTAGATATGGGCAGGCATGAACAAACTGTCTGCCTCTTCTCTGGCTGGTGTCGTCGGCGCGGCATGACAGTCCAATGCTAAGCACATCCAGGACGTTTGCCCACTGGATGCCATGAATAAAATAACAAGGTCAACCTGGAAGAGCCAAATTTGTGCTTCTCATATTCAATGATTCAGGGCACTTTATCCCAGGACTGCTGCGTCCGTTACTTGGCTGAATGAAATATGCCTCGAACGCCTCAGAGGAACACTGGCGCTTCTTGAGCTGTAGTCTGTTTTTCTCTGCATTCCAGCATTGTCGACCATGCCAACCAAGTCCAGCACAGCAAATGCTTGGCATGCCCAATAACGGTTCCTGAGGCACCGGCGCACAGTGTCCAGGCGTTTGTGATGATAGCGATCATATCCTTCAGGTGGCCAATGGTTGAGCAACTGTGAAAGCTCCACCCATCCGTCGCATTCATCGAAGACGGTACTGGTCGCAGAAACGCATCAAAAAGATAGCTGCTATGAAATGGCTTGTGGCGAAACGCAGTCGTGAGCCACTCTGAGCAGCGGCGCTGCTCCTCAGAGCTCAACCTTGGCCCTCTAATATTTTCCGCGTCGAGGATTCCGAACTAGTCGCCCTTCTCCCAATCGCACGTGAACGCCAGGCGCCCACGCCGAACATTACGCACCATTTGACGCGCATGATCGTCTTTGTCGGCGAGGAGGGCGGCATCCTCAACGTCGCATTGCACCGCAATGCATCGATCAGATCCGTCGTCAAGTTGAGGAAGGTATGCTGGATTGATCTTCATACGATTGGAAGTGCGTTAACTGCCCCAACGCTGTTGGCACTCCACGGGCACTTCCAAAGTAAGAGCAGGTTGCCCTGCAAAGCGCGGAGCAGGTTGCCCCGCTGAACTCTGCGCTGTCGCCGATGCTGCGCGCCCGCGAGCGCCTGCCGATGATGAGGCAGCGCCTGCTGTTCCCCTAGGCGTCCGAGGAGTCCTTGGCGGGGTGCTGATGTCAAAGTCCTGGCATTTCTTCTCCTTGATGTTGTAGTACTCTGCTGTCGCATCTTTGGGGGCTGCCCCTAACGCCGTTGATGCGGTCCCCAATTGCATTTTACCGGTACCGCGCCGAGTAAAAGAAGCACCCCTCGTGGACCCCTTCAGCGTCGGCACCCAGCCAGCCTTGCGCGCCCGACCTGGTGTAGGGCCACGACGTGGGACAGGGCCCCTCGGAGTGGGAGTGCTGGTGCCTTGAAACGCAGCGGCTGCGGCAGCCACAATTGGCCCTCTGGATCGACGTCTATCAGCAGGTTGCCCCGCAGGTCGTTGCTGCTCGCTGTCTCCAGGGTTGGGATCATCGGGGCTCTTCCTCTACTCCTGTTTGGCCGGTGGTCTGAGCTGATCAGGTCCGGGCGACTTACTCGACGAATCCGAAGGTGGAGAAACATCGATAGGCGGATCTGGCTTCGGCTTGGGCGCTGCATTAGCCGTTGCACCTGCCGGTGCCCATGGCCCGCATCGCGCGGGGTTCCTGCCGGGGCCCAGGTCTATACCGCCAGGCCTCCTGAGTGCCGCATTTCCGGCGGCGGCCTTTCCCCTGATGGACAGGTTATATTTAGTAGCACTAAGCCCCCAGTCGACAGTAGCCCTTGCCCACCCTCCAGCTCCAGCGCGGTGAGCGACACGTCTTCCCGGGGAGAGATCCATCGTTTCAGCAACGACATATATAGGATTAAAAGGAGCGTCCGCATCGGAAAGGGAGCGCGCGTCGGAATGCTCCGAGACGTACCCTTCAGGAGCCTCTTCCGTGGGGTCGACTTGTTCAGCCATTGCAACAAGTGCATAGTATTCAGCTTCTTGTTGATCCTCCTCTTCTGGTTTGGGAGTAGCAGGCCCCCCCGCGCGCCAATCGCGGTTGAACTGCTTCACTTGGTGAAGAGGTGACAGGTGTTGCCATATAAGGAAAGATCGGGGTATTTCTTCGGCTGCAGCGTGATCGTAGTCGTTATCCGTCAACTGCTCCTCATACGGCGTTGAATTAGGATCGGTGCAGTCACCCCGACCATCACCATGAGACCAAACCCACGCTGTCCTTTGAAAGTTCGGGCTTCTTGATGGGCGCCTCACGGGGCAGCCAGGCCTGCGGTCGGCATATTCGGGGCACGAGCAACAGACGTTTTTGTAGAGCTTCCGTTCCTCGACGATAGCTCTGTTGAGGTCGCGCTTGATAAGCTTCCCTTGTGATTTGACAGGCCCTGTCTATTTCGAGCGCACGATATTGCCATCTTCACCTCGTTTAATATTGCGAAGAGAATGCCAGTGACGACTCTGGCGATCGGTCCAGCCCTTTGTTAGCCGATACTGCAAAGCACATGGGGATCTGCACTGGCGAGCCAACCCAGTTGCCGCATAGCCAGCACGACGCAGTAGTCCGCCACCTGGATGCTCTTCTCGGGGCTGCTCTTCTAGAGGCGGGCGCCCCCGCAGACGGCCCCTCCTTGCAGGAGCGCCAGGTCTATTGGCCCGCCTTGGAGGGGCCTTTGGAGCACCCGCATCAGGAGGATGGGGGCGCCGAAGGCAGCTCGAGCGAGCGCCACTGGAACGTTCGCGCGCCCGATTAGGTGAGCGACTGGGAATGCGACCGCGGCGTTCCAGACGATCGTCAGTTTCCCATCTGTCGTCATCATCATCGTCGCGATACTTTTTCTTCCAGACCTGGCGGCTAGCCGATCGCCTCTGGCGGCTCATGGAGCGGTCCGAAGCAACGAATGTGCAATGAAATCCTTCATCGTGGCCAAGCTCACATTGAATGCGCCCAGACAGATCACTAGCGTCTCGCTGGCTTCCCCGCAAAGGGCCGTCGTCACTCAATTCCATGTTTGTCGGATTTCCCATAACCCGAGGATAGAGCATCAGCTGTATCTCCTCATCCGTTGCAGGCATTGTGACTTCTGAATCCGCGGGTGCCCCCGCCATGTCTGCATCGCCTTCGGCGGGCGCGTGGAAGTTCTCGACAAACTCAATATCTGCAGGTTGCCCCGCGACGGGTGTGCCCAGCCATTCTGCCAGATCGATATTGTCGTGGCCAGTGAACACCACCTCGAACAGCTCGTCGGCACAATCCTCGAGGGCCATGCTGGCGCCGAGGTATCTGGCAGCCATGAAGTTGACAACTGCAGCTGAGCTATCGGCAGGGTCAGCTAAAAGAGACTCCCAATCAACATACTGCATGTCAGAGTCGGTTTGAGTCAGATGTAGTGACGGACCCCTGCCTCTCCCATCGCCTTGAGGGCATTCGCGGCGAAAGTGCTGTGTACTGTGGCATATGTCGCACTCCATAGTCTTACCATTGGCATCCTCCCGACGTCCTTCACTTTTTCCTGATGCACGCCTGCGGCTTCTGCCTGCACCTAGAAACATGTCTTCGCACTGTGGCCCGGTGAGGAATGCTAGGAATGCTAATATACCACTACCATGCAATCGCCGACGCTTACCTATACCCTTACTTCGACCCTTGCCTTTTCCCTTGAGTGCTCGTCGTACGATACGCCGTACTTTACGGACGGGTTTCTTCATGAATCGCCTCCATCTGCGCTTATGGTTTTGGCATCCTAAAAATAAGCATTGCGCCTGTTGCTCTTCCGTGAGGTATGTAGGCATATCGGAGTAATCAAGGGCTGCGTCCTCATCGTCCGAAGACGCATCTGCGTCTCTACTGGAGTCGAAATCGGACTCGGCAGGTTGCCCCGCTAAGCCCATTAGGGCCATGGCTTGCACAGGGGCCACCGCGTCGGGCGGCCCCCGAAACCTGGCCCGGGAGTCTTGCGACCCCGAGGCCGATCCACTGGTCTGAGCCAGTAGTGTAATGGTCTCAGTTGGTTGTGGATCGTCATTCCAGACGCTGTTAGCAGGTTGCCCTGCGTTAGCCTCCGCGTAAAAGGTCTCGGTTCGATGGCCGTGACTGAAAGTACCACCAATGTTACCAGGGGGCCTCTCAGCAATCTGAGCATATGACCACATACGTTCGAGTAGAGCGTCAAACTGTTGCGGGTCTCTCGGCATGTGGTGGTTTAGAGGCCGCAGGAGGTGTTGCGCACGCGATGCCCCCACGTTTGGTCGATGCGTTCTCCCGCATGGACTCGGAAGTCAATGAGAGCTGTACCAGAGTTGAGTTGGCGCTCATCTTCTAAAAAACGTCGTGCTTAAAAGGAACATGATGTAGGTGACGCCGTCGGTATGGCGATCACCTATGTTAACGCCAAAATTGATAACTGCTGGGGGGACTCTCGTGGCTATGGTCCGTGCGAGACCTCCCAAACCTCGCTGCAGGGCTGCAGCTTGCTGGGAGGGTGTCACGGCGCCTGTGGTCACGTTGATCCAGGCATGTACCTCGCGAGCGAATTCGCGGAAAGGTACCGGACCGGCTGGATCCCAATGAGGGCTGGTCGTTCTTGTGTCGTCTGCACCACGCATATGTCCTACCGCACACCCGATAGCGACCCATGTGAGCCCAAAGATAGTAACAGCAATCCAATGGCCTTGCAAGTCGTAGTCGGATGTAGTAGGTTGGGGCTTCTGATGTGCGGTTGTAAGTCTGCGCGGGGGTGGAGGCGGCGCCGCGTCGCATCGCATGTTTCCATGCACTACGTCTTCGAAGAATTTTCCAATTGGAGTAGGTGGGTGGGCTTCAGGAGTGTAGTAGCGCAGGGATGTAGGACGGAAGTAAGAGGCCTCCGCGTAAGCGGAGGTGTCGCTGCAAGCGTCCTTGCTATACTGCGTAGTTATATACACTCCTCCTCGCAAGCCCACTGCACCCTGATGTTCCACCATGTCTGTAGTCCACCAAATAGTGCCGTGGATGGTGAGGAGTAGACCTAGAGCTGACCACCATAGGCCAGCTCCGCTACCAAGTTCGAAAGGGGTTGGGAGGCCCAACCAGCAGCTTCGCCTTAGGCGAAGCACAGTCCCAGCTCTGTTGTACCGTAGTAACGATAGTCCCACTAGTAAAGGGCGTACCATCTTAAGCAGTAGGAGGGTCTTTTGGTCTCGATGGCTAATCGTATGCCTCACAATGAGGCACAAACATATCTGGGCGGCCGGCCGCTTGAGCCGACGCGGCCGCGGGCGCACGTTCGCTTCCGCTCCTTATGTCCCTCAGCTCGTTTTAGAGTTCAAGATGGCCCCAAGACGGCCCAACAGAGCACCAAGAGGAGCCCAGGAAGGACACAAGACGGCCTCAAGAGCGCCCAAGAGCGCCCCAAGAGAGCCCCACGAGCGCCCAACGACGGCACCAAGACGCCATGTTTGAACCTCCGAAGGGGGGGCTGAATTTAGGACCCCCCCTCTTTTTGAACAGTGGGGCCCAAAATTGCCCCAAGACGCCTCCCAGACCCCCCCAAAGCCCCAAGAGGCCCCCTAGACCCAGCAAAAGAATACACAGAGGGCCCCGAGGCTGAGGCTGAGGCTGCGCCTGTGTCGTCCCAGGGGGGACGGCCCTACGCGGGGCTAGGCGGTGGCGCCGGGGCGCCGGCATCACTCGAACGTCTCATAATCGGATATATGACAATTGGGGCTGGGGTCGGAGAGAACTGGAGTCGGAAAGTTGAGAGCCGGAGTCGGAGAGACATGCGCCAGAGTCGGAACGTCGGAAGCCGGACACGGGAGTACCGCAAGTGGCTCCGCGAGGACCCAAAAGAGACCCAAGATGGCTCCAAGAGACCTCCGAAGAAGCACTTCCAAGGCGGTTGTTACACTGCATGCTTCTACACAATGAAGCGAAGCCGCGGTGCTGGACCACGTCGCCGAGGAAGTGCATACACGTGGCAGACAGAACTTGCCATCCGAACATGTGCGGTGGCCATCTGATAGATCCGCCGAGCGAGGAGGTTGACGATGAAGGCGTGGAGCGCTGAAAGTGCATCAAATCTGAAATAACTCCCAAGCCAGCGCGACAGCCGCAAAGCAGGCGCTTACCAGAACACCAGACGGAGGTGTGAACAGCATGATTTCGAACATTGCGTCCATGCATATCGTTCCAGCTGAACCTAGCAGCAAGCACAGGCTTGACCCAAGATAGCCACGGGCTAACAGACAGATGGCAAGTAAGAAGAGGAGGAGGAGGAGGAGAAGGATCAAATGCCTTCGTCTCCTCGCCCGAGGCTGCAGCAGCGGCTTCTTGCTCTAAGAACTGTCGCAAGGACTGGGCGTCGTGCTGACGCAGAGGATCCCTCCCGCCTCTGGACTGCAGCTCACAAAATCGCTCCCACCTGAACTTCTGCTTTGGGGTGCCGCCATAATACAGATCCAAAACCCTCATCGCCAGAACCCCGTGCGACTCTGCGTCGAGATCCGGGTCTGCGTCTGTCGGCCAGGCGCTAAGCAGATTGAAGAAGCCCTCCAGGAACGCGTCGTCGTGCTCCGCGGGATGGTTCTGCTTGTCGCCGTATAAGTCGCAGTAGACGTTCCACCTCGCTTTCTCCAGGTCGGTCCCGTGGTCCTGCAGCGCCGTCACCCTGTTGACCCACGTTCTGCCCTCCCGCGGCTCGGGCGGCGCAGCGGGGGCCTCTGCGACGCCTGCCTGCTGCATCTGACCCGTGAGTGCCTCGGCCCACTCCGCCTGCTCGCACCTGAAGCGGAAATCTGAACGCAGGAATTCCTATGCAGAGGGACTCGTGCCACGGGAGGAGGGACAGGGGGAGGAGCGGATGTGGGGCAGGGAGGGGACCGTTCATCCGACGTGAATGATTTTTCATAGATTGACGACCTTCTGCAGACCGCGATCGCGGTGCTGAAAGTGGCGTGGGTGGGCACAACGCCCTGCTTCTGCATGTCCTGAGAATCAGAATCGCTGAGACATGTTGTTGCTCCCTGAAGTCAAATTCCCGGTAGACAATACCATACCTAAACCGATGTCCTGGAAAACACAAGTTCTTTCACAATTGCCCGACGCTGAAAACCTTCGTTACCCTGCCGCTGACCTCTCGTGGGGGTGCACGGTGCACTTCTCATTTCCGCCAGCTTCCGTCAGCCTTCTGCAAACTCCCGCCGGCGAAGACACCCTCGCTTTGCGCTCGCCTGCTTCCGCGTGCCCTCAACCGGCCGCCACCGAGGGCGAGATGACAACTTGTCGGCCCCCCTGTAGGCGAGGCCGTATTTGAAACGCCATCTTTGCATTCTCGGACGTCCGTGACGAGATGGACGGCCCACTGCCACTGATCGCCACTCGCGCACGCGCCCACGGCGCAGGCAAAGGTCTGCTCGTCTGGCTGCAAACCTGGGGCGCACGAAGAGGATGCCTACCTGACTCGGCCCCGCCGTGCCCCACTCTGTCGGCACAATAATCCTTTGAAGAAAAACTGTAGCCCTGAAATGTTCCAGACGGGCTGTGTCACGAAATACTTCCCCCCTCCCCACCGGTCCAGGCGTCCCGGACAAGTCAAAATGGGGCGCGTTCGCCCCCGTCATGCCCGTGGGAACATCATTGGTCATCGGGCCAGCTCGAACAATCACGCACAGCGAGAGGGGTTGACAGCTCCAGTGGCGATCGGCTCGCGAGGTCGCGTGTTTTTCGCAAAGGCAAGGCCCCCTCCCCTTCCTCAGCGGCACCCCCCATCCCCCCCCTCCTCTTCCCCGTGCCCCCGCCTCCGCAACATCCCCATCCCATTATCCCCCTCGTCTTCGAGCATCCCCCCACCTCTCCAAAAAAGGCGCAACTTCCCCAGCCCCCCCGGCATCGCAAGACGTCGGTCCGAAAAGCTCAACCTCGTCCCCATGACCAGTTTCCCGACGCAGATCGATTTTCGAGGGTCCCGAGGCCCAGAAAGGGTCTCTGGATACCCAAAACGCTCAACAACAAGCCCACTGGCATAGAAGCCCTCAACAGCAACGCGGTAGGCCCCCTGTGCTTGAAAACGAGGCACTGCACGGGCACAATACTAAATAGGGGACACAACGCGGCGAGCGCACGGCATGGGAACGGCACGCGGGCGGCAAATGCTTCGCACCCCGGCAAGCTGGCAGGGTACGGCAGGCGGGCGGCACAGTTGCTGCACTCTGACACGCAGGCATGGCACGCGGGCACGGCACGGCACGGCAAGGCAGGCGGGCGGCACATGTGTCACGTACTACAGCGCAGGCACGGTGCGGCACGTCGGCACGGCACGGCACGCGGCTGGTCCAATTCTCGCACTCCTGAATGCAGAGCCGCCGAGCCTATGATTCTCGAAACCCCTTCCAGAATTCGCTGGTTAGGGACAAGCATGGGATCATAATAGAAGGCCCGACTGAAACTGGCAATTCGCGTTCCGTCGGGGTTCTCTGAAAGTGGCGGGGGGCGCAACCTAAAAACAAACATGTCTGACGTCGCTGGTCAGACTGGTCAGGCTCCTCTGAAGGTTATGGCGACTCTTGCTAAGTCCAGCCTGAGCCCCCGAAGCCGACATCCAAGCAGCCCCATGGGGGGGCGGAGATGGTCGAATGTGAATATTGCAACCCCCGTTTTCCCGTTTTCGAGGGGGGGGTACCCGTCCTCCATGCACCCTCCCCCTGGCTCTGAGGGGGGCGCCCCTCGACGGGTTAGAACGCCCAGAAGGGCCCAATATCACCCTCAGATGGCAGCAGGGCAACATTGTTTCCAAGATGGCATAAGATAGCCGAACATGGTTCAAACTTGCATCTACGATGCCTCCAGGATGCCCCTTGCCTCCCAAAACTGTTTCCGATAGACCCGTATCATCCATCTAAAGCAAGCAAGTAATGTTGCAGTAGCGCTTGTGATGTGCTTCGAACCCTTGGTACGAGCTCACCTTTGGAACGACAAACATATGTAAACGGCACACCCCCCGCATGTATCGGTACATCTTTGGGGGCATCAGGTCATAATTATTTTCCTTTCGTAGAAGAATTACGTTTTGCGCCACCGATGTGGTGCAATGTACGTGATGCAATATACGTGGCGGAATCGATGTTGTGCACCCTACGTTGCGCAATACATGGTTTGATCCATATATGTACTCATTATAATATATGAAGTGAGATTTGCGTGGTACAGTGCCTAGATGTGGTTCAATCTATGCTGTGCAGTGCACCCTGCCGAACTTGACATTGTCAACTCCATTGCTCGCGCAACCATCCCGTTCACACACCCACAAATTGGTCTGAAAAACCCATGCGGCGGCGATTGCGATGTGTGCTTGGCCCTGGAGGGCGCATCTTTGCAATCGCCCTAACGCGCAGGCTCGTGCACAGGGCGACCAGCTGGTCAGGCGGGACCGACGCGACTGCGATGGCCCTGATCGCTGGGGACTTCCCAACACGTGTCACAGGCCGCACTGACGCGCAGGCACCTCGGTGCGAGTCGGTGAATCGGGCGGGCGCGGTATCATGGCGACGTCGACAACGGCCGACACGATGATGATACGAGCGACTATGAGTGAAAACGGCGACAACAACGACAGCACGGCCAATGACGACGCCGATGCTGATCATGCCGGTGATGATGAGTATGATGATGATAAGGATAAAAATGATGATGATGATGATGATGATGATGATGATGATGATGATGATGATGATGATGATGATGATGATGATGCTGATGCTGATGATGATGATGATGATGATAGTGATGATGATGGTGATGATGATGCTGATGATAATGGTGTCCACGCGTCGGCGACGAAGGTTTTGGAAGGATTCCCGCATGCGCGCGCGACGACGTGCGCGTGAGGACTTTGTCCCACTTGTTGCAAGGGGCTCTTGGATCTGATGACTATTGATAAACAAGTGCGCGCGCACAGTATTGCTTGACAGGGATGAAGGGGGGCGGTACCAGCCGGGCTGGGATGGGGCAGACTCATACGTAAATCGTACTATCCCGGAGAAGGCCGTTAAACCCGGGGCGGGGATGGTAGATCCGAACTTCTGCTTAGAAGCGGAAATCTACGCGGCGCAAGTCACCATGCCGAACTTGAGGTTGTCAACTCCGTTGCTCGCGCGCGCCTACCCACCCGCAACTGGGTTTACAAAACCCCTGCGGCGGCAATTGCGATGACTGCTTGGCGCTGACTGGCGCGTCGTTGCGGCCGCGCGGGCGCAAGCATGCTCGCGCGCAGAGCGACCAGCTGGTCTGGCGGGACCGACGCGACTGCGATGGCCCTGATCCCTGGGGACTTCCCAACACGTCTCGCAGGCCGCACTGACGCGCAGGCACCTCGGTGCGAGCTGATGACTCGGGTGGGCGCGGTTTCACGGCGACATCGACAACGGCCGACACGATGATGAAATTAGCGATGCGAGCTGACGACGGCGACAATGACGACGGCACGGCCAATGACGTGCCGATGCTGATCACGCCGATGTTGACGATGATGATGATGACGGTGACGATGATGATGATCATGCAGATGATGAATATGGTGATGATGATGATGATGACGATGACGATGATGATGATGATGATGATGATGATGATGATGATGATGGTGATCATGATGATGATGATGATGATGATGATGATGATGATGATGATGATGATGATGATGATGATGATGATGATGACGATGGTTTCCCCGCGCTGGCGATGAAGGTCTTGGAAGGATTTCGATATGCGCACGCGGCCGAAGGACGCGAGTGGCCTTCATGGTACTATGTGACAACGATCGTGCCCCACCAGCACGCGCGCAAGGGCGTTCGAAGGATTTCGACATGCACGCGCGAGAGGCCCGTTTGGCCGCATGTGATGAAACAGTTATGAAAACCTATGGCTATTGTAAATAAGCGCGCATATTATTTTGGACACACAATGTTGCAGCACCATATGGTTTTCACATACTGTCGGGACGCTCGATCTTGACATTCCTACGACGCCGACGGATTTTGAAGGATATTGCCATGCGCCCGCGACGACGCGCGAACGTGGACTCTGTCCCATCTCACGCCAAGGATGTTCGGAAACTGGCGACTACTGATAAACAAGCGCGCGCGCTCAGTGCTGCTTGACAGGGGTGAGGGGGGGGATGTCGGCTGGGCCTGGGTGGGGCCCGAACTTCTGTTTAGAAGCGGAAATCTACGCGGCGCAAGCCACCATGCCGAACTTCAGGTCGTCAACTCCGTTGCCCGCGCGCGCCTACCCACCCGCAACTGGGTTTGCAAAACCCCTGCGGCGGCACTTGCGATGACAGCTCGGCCCTGACTGGCGCATCGGTGCGGCCGCGCGAGCGCGCGCAGGCTCGCGCGCAGAGCGGCCAGCTAGTCTGACGCGAGCCAGTGACTCGGGAAGGCGCGGCATCATGGCGACGTCGACAACTTCAGAAACGATGACGTTAGTAGCGACGCTGGTGACGATGGTGACAACGACGACGGCGCGGCCAATGATGGCGCCGATGCTGATCAAGCCGATGACGATGATGGTGTCCACGCGTCGGCGATGAGAGTTGTCGCAGGCTTTCGACAGGCGCGCGCATTGTGGCGCCTCCTGGGCCAGCTTAGGCTCTTCGAGCCCTCATTAGAAAGTCTTGAAGGTATCTTGGAAGAGCGAATGGTGACGTCCTGGGGCCCTTCTTCATGGCCTCCCGAGGCATCTCCGGGCGCCTGTTAGGGCAGCTTGAAACCATCTTAGGATCGTGTGGGAGGGGGCTGTTGTGCCCTCCAGGGGTGCCTCTCAGGACCAAGATTCGACTTTCCGGGGGTATTCTGGGCCATCTGGAGTTTCACCAAGAGCACGGCAATTGGAAAAGCGTTAAACCAAGAAAAAAGTGCAAAAGCATATGGTGTGGGGTTGTTCTACCTCTCTCTCTCTCTCTGTCTCAGTTTCTTTCTCACTCTCTTTCTCTCTTTCTCTCTTTCTCTCTTTCTCTCTTTCTCTCTCTCTCTTTCTCTCCCTTTTTCTTGTTTGGTTTAATGTGTTCTCTCTCTCTCTCTCTCTTTCTCCCTCTCTCCCCTAGGAGTAGATTGCAACCATCTTAGAGGATTGACTGGGCCTCTGGGGAATTTTGGCACCCTCTGGTGCATTCGACTTTCCCGGGGTATTCAGGACCAACTCGAGTTTCACCAAAAGCATGGCGATGGGAGAAGCGTTCAACCAAGACAAATGTGTAGAAGCATATGCTGGCTGTTTGTTCTAGCTCTCTCTCTCTCTCTGACTCGTTCTCTCTCTCTCTCTCTCTCTCTCTCTCTCTCTCTCTCTCTCTATATATATATATCCTTGCTTAATATGATTGTTGTTAATGTTATTATCTCTGTATGCATGTATCTCGCTCTCTCTTTCTCTCTCTCTCTCTCTCTCTCTCTCTCTTTCCTGGGAGTAATTTGCAACCATATTAGAGGATTGACTGGGCCATCTGGGGCATGCGACTCTCCTGGGGTATTCAGGGTCATCTGGAGCTTCACCGAAGGCATGGCGATGGGAAAAGCGGTAAACCAAGAAAAGCACATAAAAGCATATGGTAACTGTTTGCTCCAGCTCTCTCCTTCTCTCGATATATCCCTCTCTCTCTCTCGTTCTCACGTTCTCTCTCTCTCTCTCTCTCTCTTTTTCTCTTTCGCTATTGTTATTTCTCGTTGCGTTTCTATAGATCAGTATCTCTCTCATCTCTTTCGTTTTCCTAACCATCCTGTGGCGTTGGGTAATCGTTTTGATGAGACCTTCCCCGCGTGCACTCCTTCTCCCGCTGCCCCCTCCCTCCTCTTCTTATGATCATCATCGTCACCCCCCGTTTCGGCACAAGCGACACATGTTTCGTGGCCCCAGAGGGAGCTCCACCGAAGGCCCCAGAAGCACCGTCCACATGCGTTCGCCACACCCATGTCGGCACACCCCTCACACCTTCCGTGGCCCCAGAGGGAGCTCCACCCAAGGCCCCAGAGGCACCGTCCACATGCGCCCGCCACACCCATGTCGGCATTCCCCTCACACGCTTCGTGGCCCTTACACGCTTCTGATCATCATCATCTTCATCGCCCGTTTCGGCACAACCGTCACACGCTTCGTGGCCCTATAGGGGGCTCCACCGAAGGCCCCAGTGCTACCGTCCACTTGCGCCCGCCACACCCAGTACAACTTTTCGTGGCCCAATAGAGAGCTCCACCGAAGGGCCCAGTGGCACCGTCCACATGCGTCCGCCACACCCATGTCGGCACACCCCTCACACGTTTCGTGGTCCCATAGGGATCTCCACCCAAGGCCCCAGAGGCACAATCCACATGCGTCCGCCACACTCATTTCGGCACACCCTTCACACGCTTCGCGGCCCCGCAGGGAGCTCCACCGAAGGCTCCAGAGGCACCGTCCACATGCATCCGCAACACCCATTTCGGCACACCCCTCGCACGCTTCGTGGCCCCATAAGGAGCTCCAACGAAGGCCCCAGAAGCACTGTCCACATGCGTCCGCCACACCCATGTCGGCACACCCCTCACACGTTCGTGGCCCCAAAGGGAGTTCCACACAAGGCCCCAGTGGCACCGTCCACATGCGACCGCCACAACAGTTTCGGCACACACACACACACACACACACACACACCACACGTTTCGTGGCCCCAAAGGGAGCTCCACCCAAGGCCCCAGAGGCACCGTCCACATGCGTCCGCCACACCCATGTCGACACACCCCTCACACCTTTCGTGGCCCCATCGGGAGCTCCACCCAAGGCCCCAGTGGCACCGTCCACATGCGTCCGCCACACCCATGTCGGCACACACATACACACCACACGTCTCGTGGCCCCATAGGGAGCTCCACCGAAGATGAGACTCACGACTGCGGTGCTCACAGCTGCATATGACTTGGTCCTTCGCCAGGTTTTGTTTTTTTTTCTCTCTCTCTCTCTCTTTCTCTCTCCCTCTATCTCTCTCTCTCTCTCTCTCTATCCCTCCCTCCCAAGAGTAGTTTGCAACCGTCTTAGAGGCTGGACTGGTCTTGGGGACCTCGTGTCAACCCTGGAGGAACGCGAGACGGCCAGATGGGTCCCGCAGGCTTCCGCCGACTTCTGCCAGCGTTCCCTGCCAGCGTGGAACGCGTCGCGGCGGGATCACTCAGGAAGGGTACCCAGGCAGACGACCCCCCAGGGGGACAAACAACAGAAACCCCATCCACAAGGTTGTGGGTGGAGGAAACAAAAACCGTCTCGATGTGTTTAATCTAGATGCTTGTGACCCCTGACACCCGCGGAGCGCATGCCCTCGAGATAGTGGAGTGCGTGTTGCCACTGCCCGGCGCTCTCGCAGGCGGCGAGGACGAGATTGTAGGTCTCCACGTCTGGCACGAGGCCGACCCGGGCCATGTCCCCGAACAGCGACAGGACCCACTCCTCGGAGGCACGAGAACGACACGAATGCACAGTGCCATGAGCGGACCCCTTTCGGCCCCGCTCGAGGGCAGCATGGTGCATGGCCTCTTCGGCCCCCAAGGGCCGAAACCCTGTGCACCGTACCTCATGTAGGTCGAAAATTGGCGACGCGGCGCAGTGCGTGCAAGCCGATCGCGGCGAAGAAATTCCCTGGCCTGCCTTTGGGCCGTTCACTGTGATCTGGTCTCCTGCTGCACTCGGCTGCGCTTGCTCGCTTCGCCCAGGTTCGCACGTCGCGGCGCACGAAGCGCGAAGCGAAGTTGTCTTCGCGCTCTCACGCCGCCCCAAAGAGAAGAACAACTCTGACGGAGGCCGCCCAGATTGGGCCAGAGTAGACGGGGTCGAAGGATCGCAACAGGTCGCCGATCCATCGGCGGTGCGGCCACGTCGTGTGGATGGGGAGTCAACGCAGAACACGGCCCTCTCTTCACATAGGGACGGGGGGCCGCGAAGCAGGCAGGCGCAAACGCGCTGAAGCCCCCGTGGTGCATGATCCGCGTCAGGGGTGTGCCGACATGGGCGGGGGGCAGGGTGCGGGAACGCCCACTGGGGCAGTAAGCGGAACCCCCTGCGGGGCAAGATACGTGTCATGGGTGTGCCGAAATTGGCGGGGCGGCACGCGAGCGCGCCCACTGGCGCGCAGTGGGTGGGACCCCCTGTGGAGCACGATCCGTGTGAGGGGCGTGCCAAAATGGGCGCGGCATGCGGCATGCGGACTCCTACTGGGGCCGCAAGTGGCGATCCCTACGGGGAGCGATCCGTGTGAGGGCAACCGAGACGGGCGACGTGGACGCGGCGGATACGCCACAGCGCGCCGACACGGCGGACGAGCGCGCCGCGGCATGCGGACCTTGCAGCTGCCACTAGGGCCAGTGGTGGACCACATCAATGTGGGGCGCGGCCAGTACGAAGACTGCGACGAGACGAGCGCGTCGCGGCAAACGAGCGCCTCCACTGGGGCCGTAGGTGGAGCCCCCTTCGGGGTACGATCCGGGTGAAAGGTGTGCCGAAGTGAGCGCGGCGCGAAGGCTGGATTTGGGGGAGCAACGGTCTCTGGGCCAAACAACCCCTTGATCCTTGATGAATAAACCTCGGCTCGCCTGTGAAGGCGGCCAAAGTCCTTTGATACTGCGGGTACATCGTTCACGCCGCTATATATAGACTGTCGAGACGACGGAAGAGTTGATTGAAGAGAGGCGGCGCGCGCGGCCCCCTTCTTTTCCCGCGCGCCGCTCGACTGCAAAGTGCGCTGCCGCGGGCGCCCCCCTCCTCGATCCTCGGAGGAAGCAGGAGAGGCCAGGCAAGGAGCGTGGGAAGCCAAGGCCCTCGAAACCCACGCGGCGTCCGACAACGAGAGGTCAACACACACTCCCCGCCTGGACGCCCCTAACGGGGAGGGCCCTGGGAACGAGTTCACCCCGGGACCCCGCCCAAGAACACAGGGGAGGAGAAAACCAGGACCCCCAAACAACAAAGAGGGCGCAACGTTTCCGGGAATGAAGGAGATAGAAGGAGGCGCCCCACCCCCTTCAGAGGCGGGGCGGATACGCTCGACCGAGAAATCAAGCGCGGTAGCGATGGGACTTCGCGAATATGTATGTATGTGTATGTATACATAGATACGTATGTAAATGTCTATACATACATACATGCATGCATGCGTACGCACGTTCATACATATATATATATATGTGAATATACATACATTTACATACATGTACGCAAATATAGATGCATACACCTATATATACATACATACATACATACATACATACATATATATATACATACATACATACATACATACATACATACATGCATGCATGCATGCATGCATGCATACATACATACCTACATGCATGCATGCATGCATGCATGCATATATGTATATATATAGTATGTACGTGCATGCGTACATCCATACATACGTACATACGTACATGTGTACATACCTACATACATGCATACATACATACATACATGCATACATACATACATACATACATGCATGCATGCATGCATGCATGCATGCATAAATACATGCATGCGTACATGTGTACATGCGTACATACGAACATACATATAGACATACATACATACATATATACATACATACATACATACATACGTACATACATACATGCATGCATACCTACCTACCTACCTACCTATCTACATACATACATACATACATACATGCATGCATACATACATACATACATACATACACACCCACACACACATACCCACATACACACATACACACACATACACACATACCTACCGGTATATATATATATATATATACACACTAGAACCACGCGCGCGCTGCGCGCGCAATTAGGTTCTAGACACAGCTCGTCCATGGCTCTCGTTTTCGCTCGTGTCATGGGCGGCACTGCGAATTTTCACGCATGCGAGTTTTGCGGAGCCTCCGTCCGCCTCGGCCCTCTCCTGTCCTCGGCCCTCTCGGACCTCGCCGTTGCTGTGGTCCTCCTCCTCCTCCTCCTCCTCCTCCTCCTCCTCCATTCTTTTTTCGTATACATAAGTTCTCCCTGTCGCACCCCGAGGCCCGTTTGTAGGGCGGGCCAGGCGTTTCGCCTGAGACTTCCTCACCACTTACACCCCTGAAGCTTAACAACTGACAACAGCTTTACAAATAAAGGGCGGGTGATTTTAAAATTGTGGCTCTCGCCTTAGCGCTGCGCACATTCGTTCTACAAAGCTGCAAGAGCTTCACGGATTGAAGGCCACCCACTTTCAAAATGTGGCTCTCGCCTTAGCGCCGCGAACATTCGCCTTAAACATGTGTTGAGGTTCACGGATTCAGGGCGACCCATTTTCAAAATGTGGCTCTCGCCTTAGCGCCGTGCACACTCGTTCTAAACAGTTGCAAGATTTTCACGGATTGAGGGCGGCTCCTTTTCAAAATGTGGCCTTCGCTTCAGCCCCGCGCATATTCGCTTACATCATTTGCAAAAGATCCACGGGTTCCCATGGTCTACGTACCAGACACGCTGCTTTGGAAAGGTTCATGATTTTGCGAATGCAACAGTTACGTTGGTTCGCGGTGTTGAAGTCCCAAGAATGGCCTTGTGGAACGATTCAGGGTCGTCAAGATGCAATAGTCAGGTTGATGCATGGCGTTGTAATCCCGAGAACAATGTTGTGGCATGCTTCAGAATCTTCACACGGTTGTCTTCCAACAAGGCAGCTCCCTCAATGAAAATGAACCGTTGTAGGGGCGTATGAAGAGAGAGCTGGGAGGGAGGGTTTATTCCAACATCGTTGATGACTATTGGGTTTACACTGGTCCTCCTCCTCCTTCTCCTCCTCCTCTTCTCCTTCCTTTTCTGCTCCCTCCGTGGTTATTCGTTTCCCCTTTCCCTGCTCCCTCTTTGTTCCTCCGCCTGCTCCTGTTCCTCCTGTTCCCCCTCCTCCCCCCTATCTCCTCCTCCTTTCCCACCCTCGCCCAGAAGCCGCCGCACGTCTCGAGGGGTTGGGGCGAGGTTCGAACGTCCAGGTTCGAGGTCTTTCGGATTCTGACCCTCAGGGAGGGATCCGGGAGGCCAGAAATGTCAAAACCCTGATGGCCCCTTTCCTGCAGGAGCCCTTTTCCCTCCTGGCGAAAGTTGTGGAACCTCCTCGGCCCACGACGACGACGAGACGACGACAACGACGACGACGACGACGACGACGACGACGGCGACGCTAACGACGACGACGACGACGCCGACGACGATGACGACGACGACGACGACGACGACGACGACGACGTGGGCCCTCTTTCACGGTCGAGAGGCTCGGGTCGGTCTTGTGATTACTCGTGGGTTGTCGTTTTCCTTTTGGGTTGAATAGGCCGGAGCTCCGATAAAAGTTCTAAGTCTAAGGAAGACAATGAATGTTGGGTCTTGGGGGCGAAGGCCGTTTGGGAACCCTCTTGGGATGTCTGGAGGGCGGTCTGGGCGGTCTGGAAGCCTTCGTGGAGCCCATCGGGAGTGCGGTGGGCCGACAGGAGGCGACCGCGGGCGTGTGGGAGTGATTTCCAGCGACTCATGTGCGACTCGGCACCTTGTTGGACTGTCCCGGAGGTGTCTTGGGGTGGTGATTCTATGGCTGGGTTGAAGCGCCGGCAAGCCGAACAGGCGGACACCCCAAAAAACATCAAAGGCTAGGGACAACAACAAATGTGAGCCTCTGGAGGTTTTCTTGACGGCCGTCTGGGACCCCTCCTGGAGCGTCTGGGGCCGGTTTGGGCCGTCTGGAAGCCTTCGTGGAGCCCATCGGGGGCGCGCGTGGGCCGTCGGGAAGCGACCGCGGGCGTGTGGGAGTGATTTTCTGGCGACTCAGGGGCGACTCGGTGCCTGGGCTGTCCTGTAGGTGTCTTGGGGCGGCTTTGGGGCCTCTTGGGCGCTCTGGGCCCCCAGGGGGGAGCCTCTACCGCCCTAAAGCCGGCGGTGGTGTTTCGGAGCGTCGGCCAAAATCGAAGGGAAACCAATTAATTTGTATCTAGAGGCCCTTTTGAAGGCCGTCTGGGAACCCTCTTGGAATGTCTGGGGGGCGGTGTGAACAGTCTGGAAGCCTTCGTGGAGCGCCTCGGGGGCGTGGTGAGCCGTCAGGAGGCGACCGCTTGCGCGTGGCGCCCTTGGGGGGAGCCCCTGACAGTCCTGAAGCGAGCGGTGGTGCTTCGAAGGCTGGGTTGGAGCATCGGCATGCTGAAAAGGCGGACCCACAAAAAAACAGCCAAAGCCTTAGGGAAACCACAGGGGGCCGTATGGTACCCCTATTGGAGCGTCTGAGGAGCCTTCTGGGGCCGTCTGGAACTCTTCGCTGAGCGCCTCGGGAGAGGGATGAGGCACCTAGAGACAACCACAGGCATCGAGAAGTGAACTTCCGGCGGGATACACAACGACGCCAACCGAGCATCGGGCCGCCTCTGGTCGCCCGGGTATCGGACTCGAATCGGATCACCGATATCGAGTCGGATCGATCGGATCGAAACGCACCCTGGGGTGGTGGGGAGAGAGAGAGAGAGGGGGGGAAGGCTGGCGGCCCGCAGGCAGTGGGGCGAGGCGGGGTGGCCTTCCCAGAAGGCAGGGGGAAGTTCGGCGGTAACTCGCGGGCGCCTCCCCCGCCATCTTGTTGGCTCTTGCGACTCGACGCTAACCGACGCTAGTTCGGCGCTATCCCATGGACTACCCGATGCTGGCCGACGCGAGTGCACTCCCAAGACGGAGTCACGAGGGTACACAAGGCTGCCATGATTTGCTACCGAAGGAAAGGCAGCCTGGGCAAGGCACAGGGGGGTTTGGGAGGGCCCGCCAGGAGGCGGAAGGGCTTCCGACAGGCTGCGCGCCTGCTTTGGAGACGGCCCCCTCGCCCCACTGCCTCTTGCGCGCCGCCAAGCGGACGAGGAGGAGATGGGCGGAGGCAGAAGGAAGCAATAGGAAGCAGCAGGAGGAAGAACATGTACTCGCGTCCTGACGGGTCGGCGGGAACAATTGCCAAATGAAGCCGAAGGGAGTAGGGAGAAGAACGTCAGCTCATCGTAGACTCTCGCGGCTTAGCGTGGCATGGAGCTCTGAATCGTCGTCGTCGTCGTCGTCGAGCATTCGAGGTTCGAGGATCAACAATGTCGGGGTCGTCGTACACCTGGGGGGCGTCTTCGGTCCTCTGAAGGGCGCCTCTGGGGCACCTGGGAGAGTGTTGGGGCCACACTGGGGCACGAAACCCGAAGCCGTTTTGGAGGGCTCTCAGGCCGTTTGGGGGGCGTCTTGGGGCGCCGTTGGGGCTCTATTGGGGGAGCCTCTCGGGGCATCTTTGAGCGATGTGAGAAGCCCCCTGAGGATGCCCTGGAGCTGTTGTGCCGTATCCAGAATTGTGGATGTCCGTGGGCTCTGTTGGGGGTGTCTGGCCTCCTTCGGGGTCTCCCGGGGGCCTGCCAGAGCCTTCCTGGGCTGTGTTGGGCCTTCTTGGGGCCCTCTTGGGCCGTCTTCGGGCTCTCTTGGGCGCTTCTTGGACTGTTTTGCGGCGGTTCTGGCGGCGTCTAGAGTGTCTGGGGGCCTCCTTTGGGCTTCCCTGGGGGCTTGCAGGGGTCTTCCTGGGCCGTCTTGGGCCTCCTTGGAGCCGTCTGGGGCAGTCTTCGGGCTCTCTTGGGGGCTTCTTGGGATGTGTTGCCTGAACATGTACGTTTTTAAAAATAATGGGGCGATTTCAACCTCCCGGGGCCCCTTTGGGGGCCATCTTGGAGCCCTCTTGGGACGTTTTGGGGGATCCGTGGGCCTTCTAAAAGGGATCCAGCGTGGTCCGCGGACCTGCATGTCGCGAGGGGGTGGCTCGAGGGCATAAGCGCTTCGACGCGAACTCGTCCGCATCACCGAGTCACAGAGGAGGAGGAGGAGGAGGAGGAGGAGGAGGAGGGAGGGAGGGAGGGAGGAGGAGGAGGAGGAGGAGGGGGGGAAAGATCACCGCAGCGCTCCAGAGCAAGATACAGCAAAATAGAACTCTGTGGGGGCTTCTCGGAAGCGTCCTGGGGACGGCCGGAGCCCGGAGGCCTCTTGGACGCCTCGTGAAGGCTTTCGGGAGCCCCGGCCCCCCATGCCCCGCCGTGGTCCTTGGGCGCGGCCCAGGGGCCTCCCGTCCCTTTTCTGCTCCCTCCGTGGTTCTTCGTTTCCCCTCTCCCTGCTCCTTCCTTGCCCCTCCGCTTGCTCCTGTTCCTGCTCCTCCCCCCCATCTCCCCCTCCTCCTCCCCACCCACCCTCGACCAGAAGCCGTCGGACGCCTCGAGCGGGGGAAGGGGAACGAGGTTCGAACGTCCATGTACAAGGTCTTTCGGATTTTAACCCTCCGTGGGGGCTTCGGGAGGCCATGTCAAAACCTGAAGGCCCCTTTCCTGCAGGAGCCCCTTGCCTCCTGGCGAAAGTTGCAGAACCTCCACGGCCCACGACGACGCCGAGACGACGAGGACGACGACGAGGAGGAGAAGGAGGAGGACGACGACGACGACGATGACGACGACAACGACGTGGGCTTTTTCTCTACGGTCCAGAAGCTCGGATCGGTCTTGAGGCTTCGTTGATTCTTCGTCGGTTGTTGTATACCTCTGAGTTGAATAGGCAGGAGCCCCCGAAAATGTTGAAAATCAATGGAAGCAATTGAATGGTGCGTCGTGGGGTCCTCTTGAAGGCCGCCTGGGAACCCTCTTAGAGCGTCTGGGGGGCGGTCTGGGCCGTCTGGAAGCCTTCGTGGAGCGCCTCGGGAGCGCGGTGGGTCGACAGGAGGCGACCGCGGGCGTGTGGGAGTGATTTTCTGGCGGCTCGGGCTTGACTCGGTGCCTTGTTGGGCTGTCCCAGAGGTGTCTTGGGGTAGCGTTTCTGGCAATAATATTAGTAATAGTAGTAGCAGCGGCAGCAGCAGAAGTAGTCGTAGTAGTAGTCGTAGTCGTAGTCGTAGTCGCAGTCGCAGTCGTAGTCGTAGTCGTAGTCGTAGTCGTAGTCGTAGTCGTAGTCGTAGTAGTAGTAGTAGTAGTAGTAGTAGTAGTAGTAGTAGTAGTAGTAGTAGTAGTAGTAGTAGTAGTAGTAGTAGTAGTAGTAGTAGTAGTAGTAGTAGTAGTAGGAGTAGTAGTAGTAGTAGGAGTAGTAGTAGTAGTAGTAGTTGTTGTAGTAGTTGTAGTTGTAGTAGTAGTATCTGTAGTAGTCGTAGTCGTAGTCGTAGTCGTAGTCGTAGTAGAAGTCGTAGGGTGGTCGTCACAATAGAAGTCGTAGTGATCGTAGTGGTCCTAGTGGTCGTAGTGGTAGTAGTAGTAGTAGTAGTAGTAGTAGTAGTAGTAGTAGTAGTAGTAGTAGCAGTAGTAGTAGTAGTCGCAGTAAAAGTCGTAGTAGTAGTAGTAGTAGTCGTATTAGTAGTAGTAGTAATAGTAGTAGTAGTAGTAGTAGTAGTAGTAGTAGTAGTAATAGTAGCAGTAGTAGTCGTAGTAGCAGCAGCAGTCGTAGTCGTAGTCGTAGCCGTAGCCGTAGTCGTAGTACTAGTCGTAGTCGTCGTAGAAGTCGTAGTGGTGGTCGTAATAGTAGTAGCAGTAGTAGCAATGGTGGCGGCAGTAGTAGTAGTAGTAGTAGTAGTAGTAGTAGTAGTAGTAGTAGTAGTAGTAGTAGTAGTAGTAGTAGTAGTAGTAGTAGTAGTAGTAGTAGTGGTTGTTATAGTAGTAGTAGTAGTAGTAGTAGTAGTAGTAGTAGTAGTAGCAGCAGCAGCAGTAGTACTAGTAGTAGTCGTCGTCGTAGTCGTAGTCGTAGTCCAAATAATTACCCTGGCGACGTACCCAACCCCTGCGCAAAAGCGGGGCGCAAATAGTTTAGGATACTTTATAAGGGGGCGATGACGGAGCGAGGGTTACATATGTCTGCAGACGGAATTCGGGAGACTCGCAGGACACTGGCTACAGGAAAAGGGCTTGATAAAGCTGATGATTTACAATTCCTGAGCACTCCTAGCCACTTCGAAAACGGGGATCACAGCAGGCCTCGAAAGTGGCGACAGGTTCACAGATCGCAGCCCCGCAGGGATGGCGAGGTCTCATTTGAATCTGCCCGTGGCCCTCACTGTGCTGGGCCCCCCAGCAGGCCTCGAAAATGGCGACAGTTTCGCAGATCGCAGCCCCCCAGGGATGGCGAGGTCTAATTTGAATCCGCGCGTGGCCCTCACTGTGCTGGGCCCCCCAGCAGGCCTCGAAAATGGCGACAGTTTCGCAGATCGCAGCCCCCCAGGGATGGCGAGGTCTAATTTGAATCCGCGCGTGGCCCTCACTGTGCTGGGCCCCCCAGCAGGCCTCGAAAATGGCGACAGTTTCGCAGATCGCAGCCCCCCAGGGATGGCGAGGTCTAATTTGAATCCGCGCGTGGCCCTCACTGTGCTGGGCCCCCCAGCAGGCCTCGAAAATGGCGACAGTTTCGCAGATCGCAGCCCCCCAGGGATGGCGAGGTCTAATTTGAATCCGCGCGTGGCCCTCACTGTGCTGGGCCCCCCAGCAGGCCTCGAAAATGGCGACAGTTTCGCAGATCGCAGCCCCCCAGGGATGGCGAGGTCTAATTTGAATCCGCGCGTGGCCCTCACTGTGCTGGGCCCCCCAGCAGGCCTCGAAAATGGCGACAGTTTCGCAGATCGCAGCCCCCCAGGGATGGCGAGGTCTAATTTGAATCCGCCGCGTGGCCCTCTGTGCTGGGCCCCCCAGCAGGCCTCGAAAGTGGCGACAGTTTCACAGATCGCAGCCCCCCAGGGATGGCGAGGTCTAATTTGAAATCACTGTGCTCCCCAGCAGGCCTGGCGAAAGTGCCTCGAAAGTGGCGACAGTTTCACAGATCGCAGCCCCCCAGGGATGGCGAGGTCTAATTTGAATATGCCGCGGTTACCCTCTATGCAGGACCCCCCAGCAGGACTCGAAAATGGCGACAGTTTCGCAGATCGCAGCCCCCCAGGGATGGCGA
>CAUYUJ010009224.1:748813-767031 GCA_963575745.1 Prorocentrum cordatum
TTGACCAGGTATGCGGACGCAGCAACTGGGTGCATTAAGTGGAGCGGCAACGAAACGTGTGAGTGGTGCGCCGAAATGGTTTGAACCAGGTATGCGGACGCAGCCACGTGGGCCTTAGGTGGAGCTCCCTACCGGGCCACGCAACGAACGAGAGGTGGGCCGACATGGACATGCGAAGGGCAGAAGCAGGTATGGGAGGGGAGAGGAGGAATGAGGAAGGAAGGGGGGACCGAAGGAAGAAAGGACGTGGGGACTGTCTCATCAAAACGAAGACCCAGCACCACAACATTGTTGGGAGCACTATGGATATGCGTCTCGGGGCCGCGGTCCCTCCTAAAAAGCTGTAGTCCCGTGCCTCCGAAGCCAAGACCCATCCACGACCCTTCCAGCAAAAACTATGGATCTGCGCTCCCGAAGCCATGATCAAAAGTAAAATACATATCATAGCGACGGGTCCAACCACATGCAGTTGTGAATACTGCCGTCGTGGGAGCCGTCTTCGGTGGAGCTCCCCATGGGGACACAGAACGTGTGAGTGATGTGCCGAAATGAATGCGATGGCGCGCGCCATGCGGACCCTGCCATGGGAACCTTCGGTGGAGCCCCCCATGGGGCCACAAAACGTGTGAGGGGTGTGCCGACATGGGTGCGGTGGCGCCGTGCGGATCCTGCCACCGCTGTCTTCGGAGGAGCTCCCGGCGCCACGAAACGTGTGAAGGGTGCGCCGAAATCAATGCGGCGGCGCCATGCGGCCCCTGCCGCTGGAGCATTCAGTGGAGCTCCCTGTGGGGCCACGACACGTGTGAGGGGTACGCCGACATGGGCGCGGTGGCGCCATGCGGACCCGAACGGTCGAGCCTTCGAAACGTGTGAGGGGGGTGCCGAAAACGAGACATGCGGAGGGCAGAGGCAGGGGTGGAAGGATGGAGGACGGAAGCAAGAAGAGGAGGAAGGACGCGGGGCGCTGCTGGTTCAAAACGAAAACCCAACACCACAGGATGGTTGGAAACCATACACGCACGCTCCTAGAGCCACGTTCACTCAAGAACACTCCGGAGGCCACGATCCTTCAAAACAGCTGTAGGCCCACGCTCCCGAAACCACGACCCACCGCTCACGAGGTCCACGATCCCGAGCCTGCGAAAACTATAGATCCGCGCTCCCGAGGCCAATCCGTAGTAGACAACCGTGGCCATGCGAGTCCTGGCGCAGAACCCAACCACATGAAGCTGTGAGTACCGCAGCTGTGAGTATGGTCTTCGGAGGATCTCCCCCTGGTGCCACGAAACGCGCGAGGGGCATGCCGAAATGGGGGGGTGGGGGCCGCATGCTGACCGTGCTATTGGGGCCTTCGCGGAGCTCCCCCCATGGGGCCGCGAAACGAGTGAGGGGTGTGCCGGAAGGGGCGTTATGCCCACATGCGAACGCTCCCTCTGAGATCTTCGGTGGAGCTCCCTGTGGGCCACGAAACGCCCGAGAGATGTGCCGAAACGGGCGTGACGTCCACATGCGAACGATCCCTCTGGGGCCTTCGGTGGAGCTCTCTAGCTGGCCACGGAACATGTGAGGGTTACGCCGAAACGAACGCTACGCCCAGATGCAAACGCTCCCTCAGGGGCCTTCCGTGGAGCTCCCCATGGGGCCATGGAACGCGTGAGGGGTGCGCCGAAATGGTCGACATGCGGCGGGCAGAGGCAGGAACGGGAGGAGTGGGAGGAGGAGAGGGGGGGGGGCAGGGGAGAGGTGGGACGCGGTGGGGATCTCTTCAAAACGAGGATCCCACAGGATGGTTGGGAACGAAGCAAAAATAGTAAACGACAAGACCAAAGAAGCAAAAATAGGAAACGACAAGACAAAAATAGTCCACCTTCGGGGCCACGATCCATCGTTTGAAAACGATTGGCCCGCTCCTTCAGGGCCACGACCAATCGAAGCAAAATATGGATCCGCGCCTTCGAGGCCAAGGCCCCACATAAACTTACTAGATGCTGATATCCCCGTATACGCACATCTCTTTCTATAATGTTCCTACATTAGTGTCTGAGTGTAAGCGAGCCTGAATGTGAGCAATATGCAGTGTGTGTTGGTGAGTCTGAGTGGGAGTGAGTGGGTGGTCAGGGATGAATGGGTCGACTGAAAGTGAATCTGTGTATGAGTGAGTCTGAGCACGAGTGAAGGCATCTAGGGGGTTGCTGGGGCCTTACTCGGCCTCGTGAGGTCTCCCTCGGCTTCCTGGGGCCTTGATTCTTCCCGGTGCTTCCTGGAGCTGTATGGGACCTCCTAGAGAATCCTGGGGCTTTATGGGCTCTTCTGGGGCTTCCTGGGTCTCCTTCGGTTTCCTGGGACTTCCTGGGACTTCCTGGGACTTCCTGGGACCTCCTCGACCATCCAGGGGCTTCCTGGAGCCTCCTGAGGCTTCCAACAAAATCATGGAGCTTCCCGGGACCTCATAGACACTCCCGTGACCTCCTGGGACGACGAGGAAAAGGAAAAGGACGAGGAGGGAGGGAGGGGCAGGAGGAGGAGGGGAGGAGGACCAGAGCAAACCCAGGGTACATCAACGATGCTGCAACACATTTGTCAGCCCCAGGGCACACCATCAGATATCTCTATTCGCTTTTCTCCTGCTGCAAGAGGCGCCCCCTTGAAAGACGAGCGCCCTAGGAGCCTGCCGTTGAGGCGCGACCCCCGCCCCGAAAAGGAACGGACGAGCGCCCCGTTTTGAAAAGAAGACGCCCCCCATCCGCGCAACTGATCTAGAGGAAAAGGAACCATGCACGTACACCGACTCTGGCCAGGCCCATCCTGAGCCCAGGATCGGTGCATGCGCCCTCCTGCCTTGGCCAGGAAGGCATATGCATCGATCCTGGGTCAAGGATGGGCCTTGCCAGGATCGGTGCATGTGCACAGTTCTCTTCGCCCGATGATTCGGAAATGCGTGTTATCGTGCTCGTTCAGCTTGAAGGAGGCGCAAGCGAGCGCCTCATCTTGGAAAGGAGCCGCTCTCACCCCGTAAAGCTGTTACATCAGTTCAAGCTTCGGGCCTTTAAGTTATTTCCAGCGAGCGCCACACTTTGAGAAGAAACCGCCCTCCCTGCATTAACCTATGTCCGGGGCGCTCAGGCGAGAGCACGCTGCTGGTGAGAAGATCGACAAATACTCAGTGGTACAATACTGTTAGCCCGCACAGGCACGCAGCTGGTCGAGGAGGAGGCGAACGAGAACAATCCTACAATCAACTGAAACCACGCGCGCGCGTTTCGCGTGAGCTTAAGTGAAAGCCGCGCTCAAGGAACTCGCATGGCAAATTGCCAGTGAGGAACGCACTGCATTTTGAAAGCGAGCCGCCCTGCGTGCTTGAAGCTGCTGCAAACTGTTCCAACGAGTGTGCACAGCGTTCAAGCGAGAGCCCCATGTCGAACAGGAGCCGCTATCCATCATCGATGAACTGCTGAAGATTTCAAATTTTAAGGAACGCAAGCGGTGGGGAAGTCTCAGGCGAAACACCCAGACCTCCCTTCCGACACGTCTGGCGGAGCGGCAGGGAGGAGATGTCGATCAAGAGTAAGGACGGCGGAGGAAGAGAAGGAGGAGCAGGCGGAGCGAGGAGGAAGACAGAGAGGAGGAAGGTGGGTCTACCTTCCCAAAGCGGCCATTCTCACTGAGAAGCCCCACCAATCTGGGCGCGAAGGTGCCCCCGTGGTAAAACCCTGGCCGGCTCACCTTAGGAAGGACCGAGCGCGATGCCTGCTACATGGCGATGATGGTGGGGCTATGAAGACGAACGCGTCTACGTCCGAATAGGGCCGTTCGATTCAAGATGTCCCACCATTACGGGCACGAGCGTGCCCGCGATACCACCCCGGTCGGCTCCCCCCTTAAGAGGTCCGAGTGCGCTGCCTGCTACATCGTGGTGATCATGGGGCTCTGACACAGAACTCGCATACCTCCAGTAACAGCCGTTCGAGTCAAGAGGTCCCATAAGTGTGGGCGCAAAGGCGCCCGTGCAACCACCATGGTCGGCTCACCTTTGGGAGCCCCGAGTGCGATGCCTGCTGCATCGTGGTGATCATAGTGTGACAGCGTAGGTGGGTCCGAATGTGAGCGGATCCGACTGCGCGGGAACCTGAATATGAGTGAGTCTGCAAGCAAGCGAGCCTGACTTAGTCTAAATCTGAGGGACAGAGCTCGAGCATGAGTGAGTGCGAATGTGAGAGAGAGGAGGGAGGTGAGGAGACGGAGGTATCACGTGCATAATAAGGAGCCGTACTCAATAGATGGGGACTCATGAGTCTGAATATGAGTACACCTGAACATGACTGAATGTAAATGAAAGTGAGTCGGATGATGAGTCGTCTAGTTAATAATGAGTGAGTGCGAGCACGAGCGAGTTCGCATCTGAATGTAGGCACGGTGCAGAGAGAGGGCTTAGGGCGGAAGGACGGAGGGAAGCTGGGAATGCAAGAGGAAGGAACATCACACCAAGAACAAGACCCCCCCGATAAATAGGATAGGATGACAAACACTCGATAAGCACCTTCGACGATGCCATTGTCCCCAGGAAATCAACGCGCGCACTCGGGGCCCAAGTTCGTTGTGGAAATGTTGATTCGAGCCTTCGAGGCCATGATCTCTCGTTGTGAAGACTGGATCCGCGCTCCCACAGCCACGAGATCCCTCAGCACATACAGATTCCTGGCGAAAGACCCAACCCTTTGAAATTGTGAGTGCCGCGTTGTGGCACCACTTTCGGTGGACCTCCCTTCGAGGCCACGATACGTGCGAGGGGTGGGTCGACATGGAAGTCGGAACCGCACGTGAACGCAGCCACTGGGGCGCCCTCCGTGGAGCCCGCTAGAGGGCCACGACACGTGTGGGGGGAGCGTGCCAGATTTCCTCATGAAGAAACGCACCTGCCGCCAGCCACTCACATCTCACACGTCAGATTGCACTGCGAAGCCACTCGCATTGCCACCAAAGTCGTGAGACCATGCCTGAACAATATGGACGGAGGACGAGGAGGAGGAGGAGGAGTGGGCAGCATGCTTGCCAAAGACGGCCGGCACGATCACCACTGCTGAAAGCCTTGGCGAGGGCCAGGAGTAAAAAGCCAAAGGCGAGCAAAGGAGGAGGGAGGAGGACGACGGGCTACCAACACCTGAAGTGTCAATCTACACGGTCGCAACCGTACGCTGCGCACTGTACTCAGAAACGATCAGAGCTGTGTGAGGAGTGTGCCGAAGTATGGGGCGGAACTTCATGCTAGCAATGCCCCTGAGGCATACTGTGGAGCTCCCTATGGGGCCACGAAACGCGTGATGAGTGTGCCAAAATGGGGGCGCAGAACTGCATGCGGGCGCAGCCAGTGCGGCCTTCGGTGGAGCTCTTCATGGTGCCACGAAACATGCGAGGGTTGCGCCGAAATTGAAGTCAGAACCGCACGTGAGCGCAGCCACTGGGGCGCCTTCGGTGGAGCTCCATCTTGGGCCACGAAACGTTTGAGGGGTGTGCCGAAAAGGGTGGCGGAGCTGCATTCAACCGCAGCCACTGGGCCGTCAGGTGGAGCTCCTCATAGAGCCTCAACACGTGTGAAGGGTGTGCCGACGTTGACATTCGGAGAGCAGAGGCAGGGATGGGAGGAGGGAGGAGGGGCAACGGGATGAGGAGGAGGTGGGACGCGGGGCGATGTCTCTTCAAAACGAGGGCCCAACACCACAGAATGGTTGCGAAATGGATCCGTGTTTTCGATGCCCCGACCCCGTGTATAATCAACAAACGTCTGATCCGCCTTGGAGGGCACGATCCCTCGTACAAGCAACCAACAACAACAACAACAACAACAATCATTTAAGACTGGGGACACTCCGTTCTCACCAGTGCCAGGGTTTTCATAGGAGGCGGGCAATACCCCCACTTTGTGGGGGGGCCGGTTCAAGCTCTACCAAATTTCCAAACGACTCTTCGCCACCACCCACACCCAGCTTCCCGCCCTATGACGTTCGGACACTTCACTTCGTGGCATGCGGACGACCGTGGCTACTATTCAGGGCCCCGCGGCCGACGACGACGGCGTGCGCGCGCGAAGAAAAAACGAATGTGTCCCGCATGGTATTATTTGACAGGGATGATGGCCCTGGCAGGTGCGCAACCGTTGTTGCAGAAGTTCGAAAAAGTTGCTCGCAAAAGCCCGTTTGACAGAAATGTTTAAAAAGTGTTGGGTTTCCTACGAATCCGCAAGAGCGCGCGGGATGAAATTTTGACATTTTTTTTTGAAAAACCATTGGTTTTTTGATGTTTTTATGTTAAAATCGCTACGAAAACTAAGGTTTTGGAAGGATTTCGTCTTGCGCGCGCGAATGTCCACTTTACCTTATTTTTTGCAAGGGATTCTTGAAGTTTGGATATGTTAGAACAAGAAATGTCATGTTATAGTGTTTTTTGCAAGGGAAAACGGATTACAACAAAACAACCGGATCTGGATCACATCGTTTTACCTGAGGCTTCCTCACGAAGATGATGAAAATGTAGCTGCGGCCTAGGCGGCGCAGGGGGGGCGTGCACCAGGGGCCCCAACAATAATTATTCTTTAGAAGTAATAATGTTCAACAACAACAACAACAGCAGCAGCAGCAGCAGCAAAAAAACAACAACGACGACGACAACAACAACAACAGCAACAGTAACAGTAACAGCAACAACAACAACAACAGCAACAGCAACAACAACACCAACAACAATTACCACAGCAACAACAACAACAACAACAGCAGCAACACTAACAACACTAACAACAACAACAACAACAACAACAACAACAACAACAACAACAACAGCAACAGCAGCAGCAACAACAACAACAGCAACAACAACAACAACAGCAACAAAACACGCCCTCAAGGCCACGATCCCTCTCTAACAAGTCTTAGGTCCATACCTTCGTGGCCACTAAAACGCCTGGATCCAGCGCCTCCAGATGCACGCTTCGCAAACTCTAGAGGTCCCACTTCAACCAACCCGACCCACCCACCCATCCTCGCTGTCAATCGGAAAGAGGTGCCGGCGGCAGGAGACGAAGCCCTTGAGATTTCGCTATCTTGAAAATCCCCCAGGCCTCGGTATACTGACTGGACTCCGCGCAGGTGCTGATCGCCGCGAGGAACGACTCCGGGGTCGCCTCGGAGCAGCAAATGGGCCCGAGCCTGGCCCGCGCTGACAGGCTCAGGGGGTGCTGCTTACTCAGTCCTCCAGGCGTCGCAGAAGACCACGACGGGCAGCTGATTGCTCGATTTGAACTTCTGGAAGGCAGCTTCTGGACAAAACTGGCTGGTGGGGCCGAGAAAGCTCTATCCCAGCGTGGTAACAAAGCACGACGCCAGAGGCCTGCGAGATGTGACGTGCGGGCAAGTTACACTCTTGGGGGGGATCTGGTCATGGTCTTTGGGACGAGAACTGCCATGACAACATAATGACAAACCCTGCATCAACAAAAACTGTAGGACTCCACGCTGACCTTCGGCCAGCACCCCGACCCCTAGACGCGAGGCGCCGACACACAGGGGGTCCGACACCGACCCACGAAATCCACGCGGACCTCCGAAAATTCATTCCCCAATCAGCGCTCGCACTGGAGGACGAGGTTCTCGCCGAAATGCACGGGGTTTGACAGATGGGGCCGCCGACTTTCGACGGCCAGGGTCCCGGGTTCCCGGTTCCGGGCCCTCGGCTCCCGAGAGTTGTAGGACATGTGCGAGAAAGTGTGCCAATCTCGGAGAGCGGCCAGGTTCCCCGGTTCCCAATTTGGATATCGGTTGGAGTTTCCCGCGACTTCGGTTGGCGGCCAGGTTCCCAGGCTCCCGAAGTAGAGAGTGCAGAGAACAGCAGAGCGAATGGAGAGAGTTGGGAGGCCATAGGTTACCCGCCACCGTGCCGCGAGGCACTGAGTGGAGTGTCGCTGCATGCACAGACAGAGGTAGGCGTCCAGGTGGCCTTCCCCCTCGGAAAAAAATAAGCTGGGCAAGCGACCGTCCGAGAAAAAGCGTGGTGTCCTCAGGTCCCTTCGAGTTCTCTCGCAGGCGATTTTCTCCCCCAGTCCCTGATTCTTCGATGAAACATGAACCCGCTCAGGAAAGGAGGGAAACCCTGGGATACACCCCTAGGGGGCTATTCGGACGAACCCCTTATCGAGGATGAACACCCCCCCATCGTACATCCCAGGGTTGGGCACAAAATTTTTGGTCCATTCGAAAGACCCACGGAGCCTGGGACAGGAGTCGACAGATCCTCTGTGATTCTCTGCATCGGATAATTATTATGATGTTCTTCTGAAGGTCCCAGAGCCCCAAGCTCCAGGTGCTTCTTTGGCTTAGAGCGCCTGGCGTGACGTTTCCCCAAGGGCCCATTGAAAAACAAAGTCTTTCAATGTGTTCGGCCCAGAGGGTGGTACCACGAAGGTGCCTTGGGCGCCCATCCCCCAAGAATGTAGCCCAAGACACCCGCATGCTCCCAAGAGCTCCCCAGAGGCCCCCGAGATGCCCCCAAGAGGCTTTCGGAGACCCACGGGCCTCCGAGAGGCCTCCAAGAGGCCCCCTAAGAGGCCCAATGAGATCCCCAAGAGGCCCTCAAGAGACCCGGAGGGACCTCCAAGATACCCCTACGAGGTATTCCAAGAGACCCAAAGATGCATCCAAAAGGACTCTGACCCACCACCAAGGCACGGCAGTGGGAGGGACCGAAGGCGACTGGATAGAAAATAGCCAAGTAGGAAGAGTAGAGAAGCAGAAAAGTGATTGGGTGGAGAGTAGCTCGTAGAAAGCAGGGAACATGGAGCAGAGCGAAGGGTGCAGGGTGCAGATCACAAGATCGTAGAGAGCCAAGTAAGGAGAGACGACATTAGAGAGTAGCAGTATAGGGTTGAGCGTAGAGGGTGGAGAGAAGACATCACATGTAGAGCGGAGGACAGAGAGCAAAGAGTAGAGTGTGGTAGAGAGTAGAGAACGGAAAGCAGAGAGAAGAGTGCAGAGAGTAGCGAAAACAGCGAACCACGTTCATGATCCTTTCCCCTCGCCCGTCACCAGCGCGCTACCCTTACTGGCTACGCGCAGGCAACCGTTTGGGGCCCTTCTCTGGTATCATGGTAATCCACATCTTGGCTCTCCGAGGCAAGGCCGGGCGAAGATGCGTGCTGCTCGAAACCCACCCTGCAGGCCTCTGCCTCTGACTGCGTGAGCAGCCCACTGTGAGAGGGGGCGGCGGGGGGGCCGCCAGCCCAAGGCCACCCTCGGCACACTGGCACCCTGAGGCTTTGGGGGGGGGGCGGGGGGGCGGCGGTGCAGGCTCCGCGGGGCGGTGGCTCGTGGCTCGGCGCGTAGAGGATCAGAACACGGCACGAGCACGAGCGTGCGGCAGCCCGCGCGGACTTCTTGGGCCTGCGCCGGAGCCCCCTCCCCACACTTCTGGCGGCGCCTCTGGCGTGGCGCCACCCCTGGCGCGCGACGGGGAAAGGGACGTGGGATGGTATGGGGGAGGGGAGGAGCCCAGCGTCGACCCAAGAAACCTGCGCGGACCTCTGAAAGCATGTGCTTGTGCCGTCTCCTCTTGCCGGCTCTTGGGGGCCGTCATGAGGGCCTCTGTGGGGGCCATTGTGTGCATTCTTAGGAGCCTTTGGGGCCGCCTTGGGGCCAACTTGGAGGCCAGCGAGAAAACAAAGGCCACCGAGAAAACAAGGGCCCCCGCGCCGGCCTCGGGCGACCAGGGGGGCGGCCCCAGGGCGGTCGGCCGAGTTTGAGGCTGCGGCAGAGGAAAGCATCTGCACACGACCACCGTGCGCACGGCCAGGGCCTCCCTGAGCCCCTGGCACGGTGGCACCGCCCCTGCGATCCGGGCGTTGCAACTTTTCGCGACGGGCGTTTTTGCCCAGTGTCGGGCCAACAAATCATTGCATATCGATCCCGCTCGAAAAAGGACGCAGAGAGATGGGGTCCAGGGCTCCGGTCGTGAGTTTTCGCGATGTTGCAGTTGTTTTGCGACGTCGGATCTCTGGGCCCCTCCTGGCCGAGGCGAGGACGTAAGACGAAGCCAGGACCAGCGCAAAAATCGGACCCGAACAAATCAGGGACCTCTGAGATCCAGCGATTCTGGAGGATTATATATATATATATATATATATATATATATATAGTATGGGGGGGGGGGGGGGGGCGCCGCGCCGCGGCCATTCCAGAGCGCTCCAGGGCGCTCTGAGGGCCTTGCGGAGCGCGCTGGAACGATTGGTCCCGGTCCTGGCCCAGCCCGAGGAGGGCCAGCACACCGTCCGGGGCCCCAGTTGGCCCTGGCCGGGCACCGCGGTGGTGCACAGAGGATGCTGCCCTCTGCGGAGCGTGGGTCCGGGGCGCCTCGGCGAGCGCTCGCGCGGCGCCCCGCGCGCAGCGCAGGCCGCGGAGGCAGCTGCGCGCGCGCGTGCGCGCGCGCGCCCCTCTGCACAACACGGGCGCGGAGGCGCCGGCGACCGCGGCCGCCACCGCCGCCGCATGAGCCCACGCCCCAGGCCGCGTCGGGGGAGGGAGGGCCGCGAGCGCTGGGGACACGGGGCGGGGGCCTGCCGCCAGCCACCACCTCGTGGGCGAGGAATTCATACAGTAAGTCAGGGCCCCCGAAAGCGAGGACTCTGATCCGCCACCGTGCTCGCAGCGGTTGGTGTGCGTCGGGCCCTTTCGCTTTTTGCGCAGCGAGGATCAAGGTCCCCCGACGCATCGAGCCCAAGATGCGCTCGTTTGTGTAGCCAGGTCCCTGCGTGTTCGGCCTTCCAGGCAGTAAATGGTCCCAGATACATCGTGAGGGGAAGGAGGGGTCGTGGACCCTCCCCCCTCACCCTCTCCCCAAGGCACAACCCCGCCCCCCACGCCCGCCCGAGCGCGGTGGCGGAATCGCGCTGCAGCGCAACTGGACAAATCAGAAATTCCTGGCGCGACCGAGAAAACTGCAGCCGTGACTCGAAACGCTCTCCATTCTTCGTCCTCTCCAGGTGACATGTTCAAAGTCCTGGTTGGCACTGTCCTGGCTTAGGGGACCCCTTGTAGACATGTCAGTTCAGAAACCGCCCTGTCAGCAGGTGCCCCACGGAAGTTTCTTGTTCCCCGCGGGGCCCTGGGCACCTCAGAAAGCTCAAAGACCGACGACTGACGCGCGTCTAGAGTTCCTATGGCAAGCTTTCTTAGCGTACGTGCACGCTGCATCCACATCCGCGGCCTCGCGGCCCGGACGCCTCGGCCGCGGCCCCGCGGACACAGTGCGGCCCTGGGCGGACGCCCATCGCGCGGAGCGTCCGCCCACAGGATCGCGCACCCGCGGGGCCGCGCCCCAAAGTCCAGACCGAGAGGGCACGGATGCGGCAGGTTCGTGTCGTGACGACCCCAGCGCTGGGCTCTGACGCCGCGTGGATCGCGCGACCTTGCACGATCGGCGCCTTCTTCGATCGCGCGGCTCGTTCTATGTTGGCCGAATCTGCGCCACCGGCGGCGTTCAAGCTTGAACTCCCGCTGCGGGGTCGCAGCCGCGCGGACACGACACGAACCTACCGTATGGATGTGGTCGTCGCTCCTGGCCGCCTGCGCCTCTCCAGCGCGGCATGCAGCGCGGCATGCAGCGCGGCCGGCGCGGCTGGCACAGCCGCTGCCCGCCCTGCTTCCAGCACCATCGCAGCCCAACTAGAGCGAGAGCGCGCGCGGCGCCCCGCCCCGATGGTCGCTCGGGCCGGAGAGGTCGAGGGCCTGGTACCAGGCGGGCGCGTCGGGCTGCCTCGCTGGCCTGCGGGGGGGGCCACGCCTCCTCCTCCTCCTCCTCCTCCTCCTCCTCCTCCTCCTCCTCCTCCTCCTCCTCCTCATCATCATCATCATCATCATCATCATCATCATCAGCATCATCATCAGCATCATCATCATCATCATCAACAACATCATCATCATCAACAGCAACAGCAACACCAACAGCAACAGCAACACCATCATCATCATCAAGAACGAACTCATCATCATCATTATCATCGTCATCATGATCAGCATCATCATCAACATCATCATCAGTATCATCATGACCATCAGCATCATCATCATCAGCATCATCATCAACATCATCATCATCATCATCATCATCATCATCATCGGCAGCATCGGCAGCATCATCCTCATCAGCATCATCATCACCAGCATCAACATCATCAGCAGCATCGTCAGCATCAACCTAATCATCATCAGCAGCATCGTCATCACCATCAGCATCATCATCGTCATCATCATCAGCAGCATCAGCAGCATCATCATCGTCATCATCATCAGCAGCAGCAGCATCGTCATCAGCATCTTCATCATCATCGTCAGCAGCAGCAGCAGCAGCATGAGCATCATCGCCATCATCAACAACAACAACATCATCATCATCATCATCACCATCACCATCGTCATCATCATCAGCAGCATCAGCCCGCGCGGCGCCCCAGATCCTGAGGCACTCAAGGAAAGCAAAGCACCTCCTGCGGACCCACAGCGGACCCCCTGCGGGCCCGGCGGCGGCCCCAGCCGCGCCTGCGGCGGCACGCCTGGCCGCCTAGGCGACCCCCGGAAGCCCACTCGCCCGGAGGGGAGGGGAGACAGTCTCCCCCGGGCGGCGCCGGGGCGGCTTCGGTGGGCCTGGCGGCGGCCCCAGCCGCGCCCGTGGCGGCGCGCCCGGCCGCCTCGGCGGCCTCCGGAGGCCCGCTCGCTGGGCGGGGCGGGGAACTCGAAGTCGCGGCTTCCAGAGCGCGCGCCGCGTCCGAGGGGGGCGCCGCGACCTCGCCCCGGGCCCTCGCCCCCCGGCCGCGATACGGGGTGGACGTCGGTGCGTCGCCCTGCTGGTCCCCCTGCTGAGCCGCGCTGTCGTCCCTGGGTTGGGCCCGCTCTCCTTCGCACGTGAGGTCCCTGATGCCAGCGCCCCCACCCGGCGGTTCCGGCATCGCCCGGGCTGCGACTGGGGTCCCAGGGGCTGCGGCGGCTCTGAGACTGAGGTCCCGGAGGCTGGCGGCGGCGCGCGAGCAGCCGTGTTCCCTGCTCCTGTACGTTCGGGCCCACCTGCCCCCCTTCCAGCGGAGGCCCAGCCTTCCAGCGGAGGCCCAGCTTCCCAGCTTGCCGCGTGATGCACCAGGGGTTCCCGCGGAGCTCTGCGTCGCACGGGCCCTGGAAGCACCAGGGGTGACCAGGGGTCATCCGAACGGCGGGCCGCGCGCCCCAGGCGATAGTCTGGGCTCCACGTCGCTCCCATTTCGTCCAGGAAGCGGTCGGCTTGGTTCAGCGTCTCGCAAGGCGCGCGGGTCAGCCCCTCCTCCCTAAGCCTCCTGTTGAACTCACGCTCCTCCCTCCTGTCCCACGGCCACATGCACCTCCGCCAGCCTTTCCGCGGCTTCCTGAAACGCGGCGCCGCCCTCGAGTGGGCTCCGTTTGCGGGCTAGTTTCCAAGCTTCGGCGGCGAGGAAGCCGAAGTCGGCCTGCGCCTGGAGGAGCCTGGTCTGGCACCCGCCGCTCCTAGCCGGCCCCGTGGAAGCCGGCTGCTAGGGGGTCACGCGCCACCGGGGCCGGCGGGGCTCCCCTCGGAGTAGGTGGAGCGCCCTCGTCGACGCATCGGACGTCGCCCCCCCCCCCGCCGGCGGCAGCGCCACCATCGTCCCAGAAGCGCTAATCATTACACTTGGGTGGCTGGCTTCTGGACTTGGGTGGCTGCCTAGTGGTTCTGTTGGAGACGCCGTCATCATCATCAGAAATTACTTGCTACTCTTCCTCATCGCTCCCCTCTTCTTTGATCGATTCCCTCCAAGATGGCCCCAAGAAGCGCCCAGGAGGCACCAAAAGGCCCCAAGATGGCCCCAAGAGGCCCCCAGGAGGCCCCCAAGAGGATCCCAAACGGCCCAAAGAGGCACCCCCGAGGCACCCAAGACGCCGAAAAGCCCATCAGGACGACCCTATACTCGCCTGGGCGTCGTTTCTGGACGGGCAGGAGGAGGGGCCCGAACGACTCACACCAGGACGAGGGGCCCGAACAACTCACACCACGAGAAGCCCGAACGACTCACACCAGGACGAAGAGCCCGAACGACTCACACCACGAAGGGCCCGAACGACTCACACCAGGAAGAAGGGCCCGAACGACTCACACCAGGACGAGAAACCCCAAACGACTCAAACCACGAGGAGCGCTTTCTCTCCTCCTCCTCCGCCTCGTCCTTCTCCCGCTCCCACCACAAGGAGGATGTACAAGGAGGCGGGAGGAAGGAGGAACAGGGGAGATATGCGGGGGCAGGCGGAAACACGCCTGAAAAACACGACTGTCGGCATGCTTCGCTAGAGTTGCTGTTTTGAGATGGGCTGGTGGGGATACGCGAAGCGTGAAGAATTACTTGCTACTATTCCTCATCGTTATTTTTTGTACTTTGGAATGCATGCAGTTTTGAAACATCTGGGGTTGCAGGGGCAGTCCTGGGCCCCTTATTGGCCTCACTGAAGCTCTCCCAGGGATCGAGTTATTTGATCTCGTTGGTGCCTCATATATATATATATATATGTATGTATGTATCTATATATATATGTATAGTTATATATATAACTATATATATATATATATATATATATATATATATGTTAGTTATGTCATGTATCGTACTTACGATCCCAGCGTCTGGCCAGAGTCTGGCCAGCGTGACTCGCAGAAGGCGTGGCTGCACTGGGCCAGCGCCTCCACCATAGGCACAGGATAGCGCTGCGCCCACATGCTCAGGCGCACACCCATCATACTTCCCTGCGCAACCACGTGAGCTGTCTGACACGTGCACCTCTTATTGTTAAATTCGAGGGCAACGCTTGGCATGTTAGACAGCAGGCGGGCTGTTTTTTGCATGGGCTGCCCATTCGGCGCCGTCAAGCCATAGCGACACTGATCAAACACAGAGAACTCAGCAATGGCACGCACAACAGGCAGCAACAATACGTATGACAACATTCATTAAACACTGACATTTGGAAACTACACAGATAACCACCATGTGCACATACTGTTGTCATACATGTTCTTGCTGCCCAGAAATCATCGATGTAAGAATCGCTCCAGCTGGATGCACCAATTGGGTGCTCCACAATGAAGCCTCGCCCGCACTGGTGCTGAAACTTACAAATTTCAATTGTCAGATGCCAAAATCCTAGCGCTTCAGAGCATCGGCAAGTCCATTCCTCTCGGCCCATTCTGTGGCGATTCGATGCCATCAGGGTGCTGAACATGGTGCAAGGTGGGCTTCCTATGACAACATGCGGGGCTGCGCTTCGGATCCATTGCCACAAGGCTGCACGATCGCTGAAATCAGTGGCATCCCACCCATTGGTCACATCTACAGACACACCTGTCCCACCATTAACACGTTCAAAAACTGGAGCAACACGACGAGGACTAAACATCTCAAGCAGAAAAATACAGTTGAGGCAAGAATCCTTGGCTCCGTTGGCCACCGTCGATCTTCCACAAATTCCACGCCATCTGAAGATTCAGCATCATCCTCACCATCATTGATCACAACATCTGCAGGCGCAGGTGCAGGTGGCTGCATTGCCCAGCAGCGAACAAGTATGGAGCCTGAAAGCTCAAGCGTGTGTACGCAGAGCCCAAAAGGCTAGATGAAAATGGTGATGAGGAGGAGGGGGGGGGGGGGGGGGGGGGGGGGGGGGGAAGAGGGGGGAGGAGGGGGATGTGATGTTCCCCCGCGGTCGAGGCTTGCCTTGGCCCCTCGCATTTATTTTATGTTTGAACTCTGGCATTCGATGCAAGCGAGTGCGTGCGTGCGTGCATGTGCGTGGTCTTGGCCCATGACGCGCAATGGTTTTGCATTGCTTTGCTACGCCATGCCATGTATCCCCCTCCTCCGCTTTAGTCTCCTCATCCTGTTTACCCTTCTCCTCCTCCTTCTTTCCTTACCCCTCTACCTATTTGTCACACTTTGCACTCCCAAGCTCTGGAAGCAAGCCTGATATCAAATCAACTGCTAGGGGGGAACGACCCACTTCTTCGGGCCAACCTTGGTCCAACCTAATGCTCTGCGACACTCCCCGCAACCGTGCGCAAGGTACCTGCGCTTAGAGCAACCCAGCCTCTGCCCGGGCTGCAGATCTGGAACGCCCCACTTCCCGCATCTGGCAGCAGGCACGCCAGAACCAGGAGGTGTCATTGGCTCCATGGCAGCTGGTGGCGCCCCAGCCGAAGCTTCAGCAACTGATGCAGGCTTACGGCGCACTACCCGAGCTGCTGCTGGCCTGGCCAGCAGCCTCTTTCTAGCAGGGGCCTCATCAACGGAAACGCGGGCTGCACTTGGGTTGCCAATGTTTGAGATGTCCCCATAGCTCATTGGCAATGATGGGGCAACAAATTCTTCCAAACCAACCACTTCGAAATCCTGGACCTTCGCATCTTCAAACAACCAGGGGCAGGGCGGCGGGGTACCTTGGGGTGAACCATCGCAATCGATTAGCGAGTTCAGGTATGCTGAAGCACTAGACATGTTCAGAGGTTCCGACTTGAGAAACGCAGCAGATTTCGCCAATTCCTTTGCCTGGCGGGCTGAAAGCACAGCTGACTTCGCCAGCGGTAGGTCCGCGATGTTCAATGTCTCCATAAACTCTCCAGGGCAGAACACGATGGGTTCCTGGCTCAGTGATGTAGACGCTATATACAGCTTGGTTATAAGAATAACATCATCTGGCCGAGGGCTTAGATGTGGCCAAGAAGTGGCGATATCATCAACAAGTGGGGCTTCCGAGAAACACAAGCTGTCAACGTCCTTCCGCAGCACGAAACGAAATACATGGACAGCTGTTTCATTTGAGTCCTTATTTGCCTTCGTATTGGTGTGGCCATGCATGCTGATACTCAGCCCATCAAAGAACTCAGCCCAATTCCACGCTGCTGCAAGGTGAACAACTTCGCGACAAGGGAGGCCAGGGACACCAGGGACCTCAACGGGCCAAGCAGCAAAGGCAGTATCGAAGCTCATCCTTATCCTCCCCCCTTTTCCTCCTCCTGATCTGTCCTTTCCCCCTCCTGATACTCGCCTCTCCCTTTTACTTACCCCTCCTCATTCTCAGCAGTATTCCAGTCATCCTCCCACTGTGGAGGCCCGATGGAAACTCGGAGGCTCCCTGAAGAGGCCCCCTGGAGGCCCCCTGGAGGCAGTGGCATTCACCCTCAGCAACCTTATTATTGATCACCTCTGCGAAATCGCCAATCGTCTCCAAGGGGTCCTGCAAGTGCGTAGTGGGTTTCACGATGGCAGTGCCGCAAACAGAAAATCGTTGGTCCTGGCGGTTGTGCGTGTGTCCGGGACGAAATTGCGCCATCTCTGCGCTCTGGACTTTCCTTTTGAATACCAACCAAGCAAGAAACTTACAAACAATCTGATTCTTTGTTTCACCAGATGCGTTGCCCGATACACATCGAAGAACCGCTGGAAAATTCCGCCGGCGGTCTTGGAGAATCTCGGACGAGCCTTGAAGGATAGTCGATATCATTGTTATCTGAGTGTTCGCATTCTTGGGGAGTGTGCAATCCGACAGAAACCAGAATTCTCTCACGCCATCCACAACGCAACCTGTAACATGCAATTGAGGCCTCCAGTATGCAGATGCACTTTTCGATTGCAAACCCTCATGGCGTGGAACTCTGAATCCCACCTGCCCTATGGGCATTAGGCTGCGTGCATACAGCCTGCCACCTCCCCTGGACCTGCACCCGGGTGGCTGCAGGTTGTTGGGCAGCCCAAGTTGGCCCAAGATCCAAGATGGCCATGAGCTCCAAGATGGCCCCCAAGAGCTTGATTGACCCCCTTTGATTTGCCATCCCATTCTGCAGTTGCCATGGTTATCATCACGATCATCATCATCATGATCATCATCATCATCATGATCATCATCATGATCATCATCATGATCATCGTCATCATGCTCATCATCATCATGATCATCATCATTATCATTACAAAGATTATCATCCTCAGGATTCTCAGTCAGGACCATCTCGCGGGGACCCTCTTTTAATGCAATCTGAATTGGTTGGTCGGGTGGATACGCGAAGCGTCAACACTTTGGCCTGCTCCATTGCATCAAGTGTGAAGTTGAGTATGCCCGATGATCGATCAGTGGGCGCTGTTCGTGCCAATATGCTAT